>WHYT01016241.1:253564-454272 GCA_009806455.1 Tetrax tetrax
TTTTTTTTTTTACTTTTTAGGCTTTTTTTTTTTTTGGTTTAAAGCTTTTTTTTTATTTCTGAGTCTTAAATTGTTTTGTCTGAAGTCTAATTTAAGAAAGTTCTCAATATCTTAAGTATAATCAGGGAGGTTAAAAATGTTCCCTCTCATTCTCCAAGCCATCGTAACTTTAACCTCTTTTAATATTTGTATAAAATACCTGAGTAAGATCAGACACCAAATGAAAAAGTAAACAACTTGGGTAATAACTATGACAGTACTACATCAGAAGTCTCTATTTATTTCATTTATGTAAATCATATGGAAAGGGGAGTCAAAGCATTCCTTACATAAAGCAACATGATATCAGGTTCCTTATTATGTAAAATATGCAAGCTTTCAAAAACATCCATGAACCCTCAGCTAGCTGAACAATAATAGACTAGCTGTGCAAAATCTGTGTAAATATAATTGGATTCTTTCATTAAGATCCTAAGGTTTCATTCAATTTTGCTCAGTTGTTATTGAAACAACTTCATATTGAATGAAAAAAAAAAAAGCATTTATCATAGTTAAAAACTAAACTGGGACCTCTGAATTTGTCCTGCCTTTAGTACTGTCTATGATGCATTTCATGCAGTGCATGAAGAATTTTATGTAATAATCAATGCTGACAAGAGTACTATGAGACTAAAATAGTCTGACCAAAAACTGATCATAGTTATCAGTGTCTGAAAAAATAAGTATTGACATTTTTTTCTGTTTGCCAAAGTACCTCTATTTGCTTCCCAAAGTACAATTGCTTTCTATGATTGATAAGTTCACCAGCTTTTAAGCTCATTCACATCCATTAGTTCTGCCTTTTTCCCCTCCCTGTTGAAAATCAGGAGCTGTCAGACTGAAATGTTTTTGCCAGACACAAACAGTGTCCCCAGTTGTGGCAGAAACCACTCTGAATTGGTAAGAAATAGATTTAAAGTGTTGCTTGTTAGCACTGGTCACTCCACTTGCTTTACAGAAAATGTTGAAATAGAGAACAAACAATTATATAAATACTGGTTTTAATGTGTCTTCCTAAAAAATGTTTCAATTTTTTTGGACAAAGTAATAATACATTTTAGATGTTTCACATAAAATTAGTGGTGCAACAATGAAATCTGTATGTTGATCCTTTACAGAACCAGAAATGTTTCAGATGTTGTCTGCTCTCAGGCCTCATCCAAAGCCCATTAAGGTGAGCAACACTAATCTTTTGTATTTTGTACTTTAATGAGCTTTGAGTCCTATCTAGTATGTGAGCAACAGTCATTTGTATGCTCTTTCAATTTGCAAAATCCATGATCCCACTTTACAGAACCAAGATCAGTTCTGGGCCTGCTGAAGCTAATGGGAGTTGTTGAAGTCTTCCGGAACAGGATTTTCAACTTTATCTCTCGGATATAAGAGCAGAGGTTTCAGGCAAGCAAAGTGTTGAAAGGAGAACTAAAGATACAACAGAATGAATGTTTATTTGACTGTCTTAAGTGTGGCCAGTCCCACAGTATTTTTTTAATTTCCATATGTCTTCTTGATAAAATGGATGACTACTCTCATGTAGGAGTATGCATAGTTCATTTAGAAAACAGTTGCATCTTTTTTATTAGACATAGATCGAAAAGTAACACATTTTAAGAATATTTCCTTAAGCATTTCAGTATTTTTTTAAATGCTAGTTTATATCTTATTGGTGAGAATATCACAATGGGAAAAATTACAATACAAAGAGTGAAAATATTTATCTTATAAAGGAATTCTTGTGATGAAGAATTATTTTCTGTTTTCTATTTTCTCTTAACACATAGACACTGGCTGGTCATAATGAAGAAGTCCTGACATATAAGTAGTTTATAAAAACTGACAAATGCGTCCATTGCCTTACATATTCCAACAACCTATTTTATTCCTGCCCCATCCCTTGCCCACCCACACAGCTATCTGAGTTGCACTCTGAAAGGTTAGCTGCTTGTTTCACGTGTTTCCCAGGCTCAGCTGCTTTGTTTCAGCAGTGTTTTGGGGGAAATAGTGACTGTGGAGATACAGGTTGCTGGCCAAAAGGGATTTCCAGATACTATTGTGCCACTGGCAACCTCCACTGCTAATTGGGCCAGTGCTTCCTGATGCCATATGTGGTGGTTACCTACACCACAGGAGACAGCAAATCTGACTGGAATGAAACTGTGAAAGATTAGGAGACAGTAAATGCTGCAGGAATTGTTTATTGTTAACTGGCTGATGGATTGTAAATAGTATGTTGGAGACAATCACCTGGGTACTTTACAGATCTTTGTTAGAATAGTGGTTACTCTCTTTGTTGCTGTCATCATTATAATTGTCATTATTTTACAAAATTGAAATGTTATTTTCTGGCTAGTGGAACGGCAGATGAGGTCCCAGAGGCTGCATGTGATCACATTTTTATTCTTCAATGTGTGTGTGGTGGGGGAGAAAGGGAAGCAAAAGGCAGGTTAAAAAAATAAAATTTGTATTATTAGACATGTTATATTTTTTTAAGTGTCCTCTCTGCCTTTGACACCATTCAGAGGGAAAACTGCAGAACAGATGGATTTTTGGGTCAGTTGCAAGATGGGAAATTCTGTAGTATCCTCCTATGTAACAAATTAGTATGAAAAACACACTGAGGTTTAGGCAGTATCTGAAAAAAAATATATATATATAAAGATCAATCATATAATAGTTAAACCTCCAATGAATGTGTTTTTAATAATTGAATGGTATTTTAAATAACAACAATTATCTAAAATCTTAATGTTAATACATGTTTAAGAACTTTAATATAAAGCATTACTTAATAGCTTAAACTAACTTTTATTTTTATTTCCTTACATGAAGTGGTGCCTTATTGTCTTACGAGTATAGTCGCCTTTCCTAACACTGTTGGCACTGCAGATTTTCTCACTAACCTCTGCTTTTGTTGGTTTATTTTTATTGCTAAAATAGAAAGCTAGCAAAGTGCCAGGAAATTAAAAATGTCTCTTGACTTGTTTATTAGATATTAAACATCATTACGGAGTCATTAAATAGCACTGAACATTACATTTCATATAAAATCCTTACTCTTAGACTAAATTGTAGGAGTATGCTTGGGTTAAAGTGACAGTGGGTTAGGGCTTGCATGTGACAGCAATTCACTCTAGTTCAGTAAACTACAATATGAGATATATTTTTATGGATAGAAATAATGTAGATCTACCTTATTACTATTTGTCTACATGTGCATCGTAACTAAAAATGTTTTGTGCCACTAGCAGTGGAATTGTTAAACTTAACATTTCATGTGTCATTTCTGTAGTTGTTCAGTACTGGAATACTCTATACATTTTAATAACTACTTTCATTAAGCTTTTCTTTTTTTACTTAAGGCTAGAATAAAATCTTACTCCATGAACTATTCTGATGAATGACATTGTTCGTAACAATTAAAAAAATCAGAATCTGGATGTAAAATCTAAGGAACTAATATTCTCTTGAATTATATTTGTAATACTTATCACAAGCAATATTTTAAAATTGTAAATAATTCTAAAAACTACACAATAAAGAACCAGGTAATTTAAAATTTTCTAGAAAATATTCTCAGAATAAATTAGTGGATTCAAATATATCAAACATCATCAATTTCAAGTGATTCAGATTCTCATATATATCTTAAATTAAACATCACATATAATAGTATTGAAATCTCTACAACGCAAAATCAATCAATCAATTAATTATGTGTGTATATGTATATTACATATCTAATTACTTCATTTTACTCAAATTGAAAAGTATATTCTCTGCATGTGAAGGATCTGGATTGAAGTCTTCTTGCCTTATCTACTATCGGCAAAAAAAAGTCTCTCAAATCATGAGTTAAAGACACCTCACTTGATCACCTTCTGATGACTAGGTTGGCAGTTTTTGCTTGCATTTATGCATTAACTTAGAAGCTTTAGTATTTCTTACATTGCTACATTTTCTCTGTTTTAATTTGTAAGAGGTTTTGCTTAGTTAATTGGTGGGGTTTCCTTCTAATATCACTTTACTGCTGAGGCAACTTGCCAATGACAGACCTACTGACCAGAGACTACAATTCCACACTGCCCTAGGCTATCTCATTCTGGAGTGGACTTCCCACATCCCACTGCAAAGCACTTGGAGCAAACTCTTAGTGGGCATCCCACAATACTTTTTGTCTATTTACCTGCATGTCCTATGGGATGCCATGGCTATACACCTCTATGACAAGTGCTCAATAAAGCTTGCATCCTATCAATAAGTCATCCCTCCATAAGAGGTACTGTTGACCTACACATCAGGACCACTTTGTGAAATAACAGGCTTCCCACCACTGCTATCTATTCGTAGTTGCCTGAGTTTCATGTAGTTTTACAGACATCTCATGACTGTAAGGGACCATCATCTGTTAGAGACACTTGTCAGAAATTATTTAAATCAAAGTTCTGTCAGGGGTGTAAATGACCATTTCAGACTGTTGCCATTTCCCTTGGCTACATTCCACGCTGGTCACCTTGTGCTGAAAAGGTTTTAGTACAAACAAATCAGTTCCCACAGCTTGACACTGGTTGTGGAATGCACCTGGGAAGATCTTGTGAACGCACAAATTTTGCAGAATGTGAAAAACTCAGTTATTTTCCCAAAATGTCTAATCTTCAGCTATACCATCAGTACTAATGCTGCTGCTAATAGCAGTAACTACTTTGAAAAGGTAAAAAATCCTGGGTATTCACTAGCTGCCCTACTCAATCAACAACATGAGTTAATATCAGTAACTTTGTCATTACTCAGTACATCCTCCTTTTATTGTCTAGGGCAGCATTTTAAAGAGAAATTGAAGGGTTTTTTTTGGGATGTTTTTATTCTTGAAGACTTTCAAATGCCAAAATATTTATATAGAAGATTAAGTTGAGTAATTTATTAAATTATGTCTTATAGTGGTATGCATTATAATTTAGATGAGATTGACTAGAAACATCATAGAATCACATGGTTGGATGGGACCTATAAGATCATCTAGTCCAACCGTCTTCCCACTACCATTGCTGCCAGAGCTACTAAACCATACCTTGTATCTCCTCATCAAGCCACCTCTTGAACGCTGCCAGGGACGGCGACTCCACCACCTCCCTGTGCAGGCCATTCCAGTGCCTGACCACTCTTTGGGAGAAAAAGTTTTTCCTCACGTCCAACCTAAACCTCCTCTGGTACAACTTGTGGCCATTACCTCGGGTCCTGCTTGTTGCCTGGGAGAAGAGGCCAAACCCCTGCTCATCACAACCTGCCTTCAGGAAGCTACAGAGTGCAATGAGATCTCCCCTGAGCCTCCTCTTCTCCAGACTAAACAATGCCAACTCTCTCATAAGACTTGTGCTCCAGACCCCTCACCAGCTTTGTTGCCCTTCTCTGAACACGTTCCAGGGCTTCAATGTCTTTCTTGTAGTGAGGGGCCCAAAACTGAACACAATACTCGAGGTGCAGCCTCACCAGCGCCGAATACAGGGGGATGATTACCTCCCTGCTCCTGCTGGCCACACTATTTCTAATGCCAGGATGCCGTTGGCCCTCTTGGCCACCTGGGCACACTGTCGGCTCTACTCTACTAATTCAGGACCTTGGGAGACGAGATTACCAGAAAAGACTTAGAATGTTGGACCAGATGGCCTCTCCTTTCTAAAACACCTTACATTCTCCTAATTTGACATATCAAGTTATGCCATAGCATACAGTTCCTAATCACTCCAGCGGCATGACTTGCAACTCAGAATACTGAGCTCACGCGAAGTCTTGCGTTTTGCTTTACAAAGTCATCACTATACCACTTGTACCCAACCACTATTTCTATACCTGAGTGTCTGCTGGTACCAGTGGATGAAGAGAGGCATTAGGTACCAGCAGACAGGCAGCTGGAACAAGTCATGTTAAAATCCTCACAAGCTCTGGGATGATCATCTAATGTCTCCAATTCAACAGCAAAGTAATTTTTCAATGCAATATTAATGAACTACAGCTACTGTCTTTCTGATTTTCAAAGCAAACAGTTTACAAAATATCAAATTCCACTTTTGTATTAACCCCAAATAGTGTGGACTACCAGGGCCAAGAAGATTTTGAAAATAACCTTTAACATGCATTGGAAAACTAGCATCTGTACCATAGTAGAAATCCTAAATTCTGTTTGCTTTTTTAAATAGGAGATTTGAGGTGTAATGTGATGAGATACTAGCTGAACTGCACAGTCAGTATCAACAAGTAGCAGTTACTCGAGGTCAGACTCTGAACGCCAGGTATCGTACCAGATAAGCCAGTTTGTGTTCACTAGGAAATCTCTACACTTGATGTCAAGTCTGAAAGCTATTTCTTGAGTAAAATCCTTTCCCATATTTATTTTTACTGAAAACCATTTTTTTTTTCAAATTTATTGTAGGTTAACGCAGCATGTCTGGCTCTATCGGTGATGTCAAATTACATCACAGGAGAAGAGGGGAGCAACAAAGATTGGTTTGTAGCTTTACTTCTCCCTTGTGAGTCACAAAACTGTTTCTATAATGTACACTGCATGGGAGTACCACAATTTTTAGTTGAAATGTCTCAGACATTACAGTTCTTTGAATTTTGTTAGATAGCCTCTCCTTTTCCCTGGGTGGTTAATGTATCACACGGCTTACAAATACCAAGATTAACAAATGGCCACACATATGTGAGGCAACAAAATTAGTAGAGTCTTTAGTTTCACAAATTCTGAGAATATGGGCAAACATGCTGAGTTCCCACAGCTTTCCGAGAAGCAAAAGAGGTTGTTTTGAGCCATCAGTGCAAAGGGGAGATAAGTAAGGCAACCATTTTATATCAGCTGTTTTGGCTTGTTCACAGGCTACCTGTATGACACTGGCCAAGTCATGTCAGATCAAATCTGTCAACTACTGACTGCCTGAAGAGAGTTCAGAGATGTACCATCTCTAGCCAGAAGCACCAAGAATACAGAGTAAGGTTTCATGAATTCAAAGGAAGATGAATAATCTTAGTATTTCAGAGAATCAGCAATAGCTCTTTTCTGTGAAGACTTATTTCTACTTCCCTAAAAAGCAAGGGAGAAGTATGGTCACAACTACAATCCTGATCTGTCTTCAGTGCCCACCCTGGGAATGTCTACAGTGATAGTCAACAGACTAATCTAAGTCTACTCAGATAGAGAGTCACATTGGCATGGACCTAAGAGAGGTTAAATTATACGGGTCCTCAGCTAGATACTAATAAACAAGGCAATGTCAAGGCCCTTGTGCTCATTTTCCTTCTCTTCTGCAGCCTTGATGATGTTTTCTGCTTCTTACTTTTTCTAGGCCATAATTTGTTTACATAAACAGGAAAACACAAAAGAAAAGTTTCCGTATCTTTTGTTTTCCTTCCATGAATTCTAGTTTTTGCTTCCTCACTTGTACCATGACATCATTCTATGAGTCGGAACAGGCATTTGTTCTGAAATGAGGCATCCATCAAGCAACACACAATATGATTATTAAAAATGCCAGTAATTGCTATTACAAAAAAAAAAAAAAAAGATATTTCCCATTCCTATGGAGCTTGCAAAATTCTAAATTGTTCTTATCAAATTCATATGTTGAACTACTCCTCAAGCCATGCTTAAAATACTGTTCTTGGACACAAGAGCCAAAACGTAGCCTAAGCATTGATGAAATAATTTTATAGCTCTTGGCTGAATCTCTGCACTGGTGTAAAGGGAGGATTTACACCAGCAGAGGGCTTGGAACTACAAATTTGATTTTTGGTTTTGCATTTGGTTTTGAGCTTTTTTTCCTGTTTATTTTCAGTGCCTGTCTCTACCCTCAGCACTGTCATTTTTCATTTGGGAAACATTATATGGCATTGAGTATACAACGGCTCTTGGAACTCAGATGACTGCATTTGTTTAAGACCAACACTGAGCTGTAAATTCTGCCTGTAATGCTGAAGCATCTTTACTTCTGCCTCTAGAATGAGGCCAGATAATCTCCTGGTATTAAAGCATTTAAAGAAGGTGTCAGTCTAGAAAGAAATGCCACCTAAAATTTCCCTGGGTGTATCCATTCCCTGATGGCATGTTATCTGGGTGCAGGTTGGGCTTTCTGACATAAAGCCTCTGGAACTTGCCCATTATTAGGCAATTCTGGGGAACAGAGGAAGATCACAGAGATGTTTGAAAGGACTTAGGACTCTGCACCAGCATTGCTGTATTTCAGGTAAGGGCTCTCTGAAGATTTAACACATACAGATTTCCACACCACACTATGGATTGTGGAACATACTTCTCACATCCTTTACCAAATGCTAGTGGTGTGTGGACAAAGGAGAAAAGCTGAGTGGGAAAGAAACCTACAACTACACCTGCTCTTCTTGCTTTTCTCTCACACATTTTGCAGTGTCCCAGGGGAGCATTCTGGAAAATCTTCTACCTCCTCCTAGGATTAAGCTACTCCTTACTGTAACTATGCAGCACTAAGGTGGCTTCTTCCTCATGCATGCTCACCTTCCTCTCTGGAGGTGTAAGAATCCTATCAAACATTGAGTCCCCTGCTTGCTGCACTGCTGTAATACTATAATTAATCCAAAATCAACACATAAACATAATTTTAATTTCACTGCTCAAATAAAGTAGGATCTGCAGTAAAACTGAGAGCTCAAAGGTTAGATGTTCCATTTAAAAAAAAAAAAAAAACAGGCTGCAATTTTACACCAAAGTAGTTAGGACAGTAATTTAATTTTTGAGTTCTCTCTTGTTAAAAGTGCAGGTCAAGTGTACAATCTTCAACATAAATCTTACATGCAGCATTCCCAGACTCCAGAACTGCCTAGATTCAAGGAAGTGCTGGAGACATTAAAAATAAGGCAAGTGGGAAATGAATGTCTCATATTGTTAAGACAACATATTTCAATTTGTTTGGGGTTTTCTGAGATTTTCTACAGACACAGTGTTTTGACAGTTCAGAAATACTTCAAGCTAGAACTCCTAAATCAACCTCTGTGAAAATCTGGCACTAAACCAAGTCATATTTAAATTAGGCTGGCACTATTTTTTTGAACTATGCTTGTATAATACCTAGATCAATGCAGTCTTGATCTACACAAGGATCCTACACACCCTTACAGTACATGTCATATTTAATAATAACATTTTTTTCTAGTCACTTGTAAAAAATTACAAATGGGCTCACCATGGCAGCTACACTTTAACTTGCTTATATGATAATGGCTTACTATAGCTCTAATACTGCTTGTGAATCTTTGTACTTCAGATTAAAACTTATGAAATATTGTTCCTGCATTTCTTTTTAAAGTCATACTACTTTGTAATACTCTTTGGATAAGTTTAGGATGATCCAGACAAAGTATTATCAAATGCATTCAGTAATGTTCTTACTAAAACGTTATGTGCTTCAGGCCTTACTGTATAGCTTTCTTTGTTTTCTTGCTGGTCAAATCTATTATTCTTTCTGTGTACCAGGCTGTCACCTTCACCTAACCCTGCATCCTGGCTTCTGTGGTTCTTTTCACTGAAATCATCCCTGTATCTTGTATCTATCAGGATATTTTCATTTTATGGTTCACTGTGGCCTACAGGAAGTGGGTGGTTCTGGGGATCCCATTATCCTTGACCCCATACTTAGGCTGCAGCCCCATTTTATTTTCCTTTCCTCTCTGCCAGGCAGGAGTTCTCTTTCAAGACACTTCAGTCATTGAGGTAGCTAAGAGGCTTTCGTTAATAAATATCTGCATAAGCATCTGCACCACTAAGTTCTCTCCTGAACTTGATCTTCCTCCTACCATTGATTTTGAGTTTGGAAACCCACTGTATTGTGCAAGACCCATTTTGTATATATGCTCCAGCTTTCCAGGACATCCATAATCAGTGAAACACGTAAGTTTCATGTTCATTTTATCAGCTGGCTTATAATTGACTACCTAATAGTGAAAAAGGAGGGTGCCTTGCTAGGATGGCAATTCCATTTGAATACTGACATTTTAGATTAATGTCTTGTCTTCCAAGTTGCTTAACTGTGTATTTGATCTATTTCAATTTGCTTTTCAGTTCCTTTGAACATTTTTCATAGCTATCCCTATATGAGTGATTGGGTGCTCTGTTGCTGAGAACTGTGAACTAGGTAGTGAAGGATTACTGCAAGACCATGAAGACTCCATTATAAAATGTATGCCACTTAACTTTGACATGTTACGTACATCTAGTTACATAGGATAATATTTACAGCACAATAGTAAATGCTCTGCAGTGTATTTGGTAAGTGTACTGTTATGATCAGTATGACACCCTTCCTGGAAAGCAAGAGGTGGCTCCAGTTTTCTGGGAGAATTGTTGAGCTAGGGAAATTATGAAGTGGGAGTTTGTCATCTGAAACCCCAAAATAATGCTACATGTACTTTTTTTGCCTGTTTTGAAGAGTTAACAATACATATCACATGTGAGCTAACACAGCCTTCTATCAGGCAGGAATTAAGTCTAACAATTCCTAAACAAAATTCAAGCTGACTTCTTAATGTAAGGTTAGACAGCTTCCCAGATTCTATGTCCTCCTGTGAAAAGCCTGACACAATAATGGCAGAAGGAAGTTATTGTCTCCAAGATTGTCTTGGCTCTAGAGAATGCAGGGGAGAATTTTCCTTCTTAAACAAACCTAATATGTGTTACTCCTTCTAATAAGGGCCTCTTTATGCTCGGCAGTAGCACTTTAATGAAGAAGCATCCTCAAATGAAGCAACAACTCAACAGCTTAGCCCTGGGGAATGGGGAAAAGAACCAAGAGGAATACCAATAGAAAAGAGGGTGTGGAGATGGGAAGAGCACAGAGGGTGAATAGGCTCTGGGGAAAAAAACATGCAGGGAATGCAGGAATGGATGAGCAGTCAGCCTTCTATTTATTGCAAAGTGTCTCCAATAAGTAAGCACACAAGCAGTCAGCAGTGAGCACTATAACCCTCTTTCTTACTGCTCTCAGTCGCCTATGGATGGGCTGAAGCCTGGGAAAACTCTTTTTAACCCTAATCTTGCATGTGCCGTTCAGTTATTCCAGTAAACATTCAGTAACATTAACAGCCTCCTGCATAAGATGACCTACGGTCAAAACACTACAAAGTTACAAGAAGCCTCAACCCTTTTCTGTTTCAGTGAAAGGAAAACAATATTCAGAATGAACACTGCTGAAAAGAACCTAATATTCAGAATAAGAATAACAAATATGATTTCACCTCTCCAGCATGTAGGACACAAAAACTGCAGTCTCCTTGCTCATTTGTTTTTCCTCCGTGAGAGAGGGGTAGGGAATAAAAGAGAGTAAGGCAGAACCAGCACCTTCTCTAAGAGAACACAGAGACAGCTTTCCTCTGCCCTGAAGGATCCCGCGGGCCTTTACTGGCAGGAGACAAGGCAACCTCCACTGGCTCCTGGGGGATTTCACGGGTTGCGAGCAGCTGTCAGAAAGTCCTGATGAAATTGGCTTTTCAGCCTTCACCACCAGAAATAGATCTTTCCCCAGAGTCAGGGAGCAGAGCCTTTCAGGCCAAGCCTCTGGGCTCTCCCTACGTGAAACTCAGGCAGCGGTTTGGGTAAAGAACCACAGCACGCAAACTAACCCCAAATTTCTAAGGCTTTTTCAATTATGTCTGCCACCACAGGAAGCTGTTCCCTCCAAAACAGTTAAAGCATTTGCATTGTGTCTTGTAGCAGAAGTACAGCTTTTGTTATTCTGCATTTGCACCAGTAATTTCTTCTGCAATGTCTAAGACTGGTCCAATGATCCCTTATCCTTGCTACCCATGTCCTTGTTCTCTGAGAAGTCTAAGATGAAATATACAACTGGCAATTCCAGCACCTGTAAAAACTGTATTATTTCTGTCCAAGGCTTACATTCTCTGATCATGCTTCAGCACTAAGCGCGAAATTCATCTCTGTGAGGCCATGACAAGGCCACGCCATGCAAGTTGCTCATGATACCCTCAGCTGGAGGGCAAGGGAAGAACCACTAAACACTTCCTGCTGATTATTAGCACTGGAATGGATGCCAATCACTAAAATGTATTTGTCACAAATTCATCTGCAGAATAGTTAATTTTAACATGATATAATAATGGAAAAATCTTCTTATCATTAATACTGTCAATATTGTTGATATTTAAAGATACTTTAATATTTGATGTTAACACTATAAAGTATTATCACTGTTAATATTAATTATGATAATAATAGGGATTACATATGCAAAGAAAGAGAAAAATGCACTAACCTAAATGAAAGATGGAGCTGCATCTGTAAGTACAAGCTGGGATGCAGGTTCTAGAATTCAACCTTTTTCTATTAGTCTAAAGAAACTGATAATATTTTTATATTGTGCAATGGTATCAAGAAGCTGTCCGTGTGGAACCGAGCCCTATACCTTTTTGTTCTGTATTGCCAGTACAAAGAAAAAGAGAGAAGAATTACCTCTGTAAAGGAAGAGATGGTTGTATCTAGTCTAAGGACTAACAGATATAAGAAGAATCACATTAACTTTCGACTATCATGTTAATGCATTGTGATTCTGAAGCATCAGAAGCAGCAGAGCATGAGGATGGGATAAACAGAATAAGACTCAACAAGGACGCAGAAAAGTTCACCTTCTACTTCTTCTGGACTGAGAATGCTTCATCTTAAATTTATCTTTCCTAAGAAATCCAAACTGATTTACATGAATTTCTTATTAGTCTATCCAACAAAACCACAGTGGTCAAAAAAGGTTCTGCTTTTTGTGAGAATTACTGATGTTCTGAAATGCCTTTGATTCTGTTTCAGGGAAAAGTACTGAACATTTCAAAAAATTTAAATATTTGGAACAGTTTTGAGCAAGAAATTTTGAAATTTAAAATGTTGTTTTCCAGGAAAACAAAACATCCAGATGCTCCCAAAAGATTTCATTTTGAATGGAAACGTAAAACAAAATGTACTCAGATAATTAAAAATAAAATGTAACCGATACTTAATTTAGGTCACACATTCTACAGCATGTTTTTTGTTACTGTGCATCCTCTAAATTGGTTCTGAAGTGAAGCAAAGACATACAGAGGTCTGTTAAGAAAAATCTCAGCAGAGTCTGCTGCTGGAGGGTCAAGAGGTGGAAGGGACATTACACTTTTGGAGGGTAGCTTCCTGCAGACAGTGGTACCTCCTTGAGTATGAGGGAGCCCAAGATCCAGAGGATTTCCAGTGTGTTTCAGGTCCTGGGCAATTTGGCACTGTAAGAAGTTGGCAGAGGCATGAGGAGCAGCTCAATGCAATACCACTAGTCTATAAATTATTTCCAGTATCAATTCCAGGAGGAATTCCTACTACATGTACAACTCAGATGCTCGAGATCTGCACTGAGGAATGGCACGTTTTACAGAGATTCACAGGAAAAAAAAACAAATAACCAAAGCTTCACACCAGATCAATAAGCCATGTCTTAAAACAGCTGGATCCCAGCTAAAGCATTAAAACATACCATAGGGAACAAACATATTGGAAAGGGAATGGGTTATCTTGCAGCCCAAATAAAAAAAAAAACAAAACCAAATTGATTAATTAATAGGCAAATCCTTCTGAAATGTCTCTAAGCAGATTCTTTCTATGGAAGGTGAAATGATGGGAGAAAGTGATCAGCAGTTGTTAAAAAGAAATAAAAATCTGAAATAGCACCAGTCAATGTCCTATTAAGATACCTAGAATGCTTTCCTTTTAGAGATTAAATTCTAGTATGCCTGTATCACAACAGAATTAATCTCTCTAACAATCTCTGACTGTCACATGGTATCGCTTATTCAGAAACATCACGAAACATTTATAGCTCCTGTACAGAAGCATAAAATACATGCAGCTCTGACTGAAATATTGTCAACCCAGGAGAAAATATTGCAACCATTTAACAGGACAAAGAAATCCGAGAATTAAAAAAAAAAAAAAAAAAAAAAAAGAAAAGAAAAAAAGACTAGGCCAAGAAATGAAGAAAAAGACCATGTCCAACAGAAACTGGATGCTCTACAGGAGGGGGCAGCATGTTGCCTGGCACCACAACTGGAATCTAACAGAGCCCTGTTGTCTTCTTCCATGAAAATGCACCCTGGTCTCCAAGCTGCATCTGTTCTAAAAGACAAGTCCTGCCATGTGCTGCAAGCTAAGTGGTAGCAGAGAAAATATTGTATCTTCATTTGAATTAAGTTGCCCCTCTCTTTCCCCTCTCTGCAGTTCTCCAGCTGAATGTGACCATGGTATCTGACTGCTTATCAAATGCACAAATCTCACAATACATAATTTTTGTCCCTGTTACTGCCCAACAGGAAATTAGGGGCTTCTCTATTTCTGGGGCATTTAGCTTGCAAAGCGTTAATGATGCTAGAGAGCTCATCTGTAAAACAGGAGGTGTATGTCCAGTGTGGTACCTTCCTTGCTGTCCCAAGAGGGGCGAGGGGCAGCCAGGGGCACCTATCCTTCAGCTTCTGCCTGCTGTAGCCAAATGCCTGTGACTCCATCTTCCCCTCATCCACTGTGCAGCCAGGGTATCCCTATCGCTGCTTGCCTTTGCAAGCACTGTCTGCCACAGCAGCCCTGGCCCTGCATACTAATTGGCACATCTAATGACTTTCTCCTGCTCTCCCTCCTGTCTCCTCCTGAGCTGCAGTCTGGGAGCTGAGGAGCTTGGCTGCCATGGAAACCGAGCTTCCAAACGCCCTGAACCTGCTGTACCAACCTTTGGAAAAGATTCCAGTGGTGAAGCTCAAAAAAAGGGGATGCTCAAGGGGGCGTAAAGGCAGAGGAGTGGGAAGGGATAATGCTGACCCTGGGTCTGGGATGTTCTGCCAAGGCATGGCACAAGCTGAGTGTCTACTGGGAATAAAAAAGCAGACATTCAGGGGAAAAACAGATTAACCCTCTATTAGCTACATTTTTCTTAAAAATGTTTCCAGTGCTTCTCAACCTCCTCTCTCTCATCCACTTACAGTCTGGATCAAATACCCCTAATGCATACACAGGCCATGTCATCAAAGGGGTTTTGACAATCCCAAATGACTCACAGAGCTGAAGGACTGTTTGTAGCCAGAAAAAAGTGCTGATTATGGTGAGCAAAAGGTTCAGGGGGGCCTCAGGCCCTCCACAGTACAAGCTGGCAGAGTACAAACCCCTGTCTAGGCAATAAGGCTGTGATCCTGTGCCCAGCCTTTCAGTCCTTCCTCCCTTTCCCAAGCTAGCTGCTGGACTGTAGTCACAAGCAAACACAGCCTTTGTGGCACCCTCTGTGTGTGCTGATGCCTCTTCTGGGCAGGCACCTAATTCAGCTCCAACTCTGTGTCCAAAACATTCTGGACCCCGCTTCAGGCCATGTGGCAATGGGAACTGCACTTTTGTCCTCAGTCACGCCTCCTGAGGATTTCTGGGCATATAATGCAGATAAGATAAATCTGAGCTAGTACCCAAACTTCTGCCTTTGAAGGACACCTTCACTTGCACCCAGTGTCCTTGTAAGCTTTCAGGCCAGCCATGGAGAATCTTCTTGTGCTATCTTTTTTCTAAGCAAAGTTCCTCATGACACAATTTATTCATGCAGGGAGCCCACAGAAGGTCAGTAAAATTGGCGTGCTCCCAAAAACACGCAAACAAACAAACAAAACAAGGAAGAAAAAACCCCCACTGTTCTTTTAGTGGAACATTCAGAAAACTTTAGACTGGGTCAGCACTTTCCTACAGACTAGATGGAGCTGATTATGTCCCAGGCAGACCCTCTCATGCAAGGGACATAAAAATGTTTCAACTCTCATTCTCTGTCCCGACCACTTGAACAACCAGCTTAATGCTGGGAATTTACTTCAGATTCAAGTCAGAATGAGCTGTGCCATGAAGCAGTGCGGGGTTTTGGAGCAAGGCCCTGCTTAGTATTCCTGTGAGGCAGGGCGATCTACTGCAGCACAGGCCGGGGAGCACAGCGAGACAGGTCTTAGGCATGGCAACTAAGGACAGCCCCATCTGCCTCCCACAGCAATACTTCCTCTTTAGCTAAGATCAGGAAAGGAGACTTCGGCTTGGATTTTTCTTTTAAGAACTTTGTCTTGCACCTAATCTTACCACTAGGATACAGAATTCCCACTGACTTGAAAAGGAAGAGGCCTGCCCCACTATAAATGTCAATACACTAGATCTGTCACACATGAGTTGCCACTACAGCACAAACTGGTGCATAAAAGATGAAGTGCGGAAGGAGTGTCTGCAAGTCACTTACAAGAATGCCTAACCTAAGAGAGAATTCTGTTTTAGAGGATTTGCAGCTCTTGTGTAAGCCTCTCACACAACTGTGATTTTATTAAATAAGAAATAATGTTTGAAACAGAAAATATTAAAGGATTACAGGAAGAGAAAAATACTTTTTTTTTTTCAAGAAAATAGAGAAGTTGCCTGTTAATATTCCAACCGAACCAAAGGGCATTCACCTGAGTCTGAAGGTAGGCAGGTGGGAAACTGCAGGTGCATGACTATTGCTAAAAAGAGCAACTGTGCCAGAAAGCTGATGCATGGATAAAACCAGTCTGTCCATATCCTTCTGAGCAGAGTGGGACACAAAAGCTTCTGCAGAAAGGGATCCCACTCTACCAGCCTAGTGGTTGTCCACAGGGGAGTCAGAATGAATGTCAACAACGGTGATCCAGCAGACAAAGCATATGTGGATTTTCAAAACATCTTTGATAAGGCTCTACATCAAAGGTTATTAAAATATCTAAGCTGCTGCAAGGTTTAGGAAAGGCCTTCTTATGGACTGAAGGCTAGTTAAAGGAGAAGCAGCAGCAAGTAGGACTTCAAGGCCACTTCTCAGGATAGAGAGGAGGCAGTAGTGGAGCCCCCAGAAGTGAGTGTCAGGACCATATTCAACATCTTCATTAACAGCCTGGAGACAAGAGGGCATTGTCAATTAGTCCAAGTGCTGGGGTGATACTAAGTTTCTGAAGAGGCTTTTATGAGAAGGATCTCACAAAACAGAGAGAATAGGCAGCAGATGAGCTTCAATGCAGTTAACTACATGAATGATAAATAGGTGTAATGATTTAATAACCTATTTTTACACCCAGCACTGGCAGCTATAACTTGGGAAGGAGATTTTGGAGCCATCTCTGACCAACAGCTCAGTGAGCAGCAGCTGCCAAAAAAACTCAAGACACTGAGCATCACGAGCACAGGTACATTGCACAGCCATGTGTTTCCCGTGTGCTTTAAGTGCTGTGTGCAGTTCTGGTCTCCACAGCTCAAAGAGGATGTAATGTAATTGGAGAGGATAAAAAAAAAGGAGAACTAAAACGCTTAAGTTGAAGCTTACAAAATTATTAAAGTGATGGATAAAGTGAGGTCAATCAGCAACAATTGCAGAACTGTTATTAGCAAAGTCTGAATACTGTAACAAGAGGACACTCAATGAAATTAGTAGGAGGTAACTTCAGAACAGATAAAATAAAGTGTTTTTTTTACATAATGGATATTAAACTTCTGGAACTTGCTGCCATAGTTATGAAGGTAGATAGTATCAGCAGGTGCAAACAAGGATTAGACAAATTCATGAACAACTAGTTCATAAGCAGATAGTAATGGGAACTGGCAGGAATGCACCCTAACATTGACCCATCCACAGATTATAGATTCTGAAACAGCATAAGAAAATGCCCACAAAAAATGGCCAGAGATAGGGCAGATATCTTATAACCCAATGTGATTTACACTTAAGAACAGGCTCAGTCATTATTTAGAAAGGCTGGATAGTCACATGCATATTGAGCTTGCTTAAACAGCAGGACAGTTAGGATAGTATTCACCTTGTCAGAGAGAATTAGGCCAGAATGGAGAGCCCCATGTATCTATGAGATGTCTAATTCTGAAGACAGGCCTATTTTGCACCTCACTTCATTGCTTATTGTCATGTACCATGAGGATTTCACATAGAAGCACTGGGTTAAACCTTCCATTTGGTAGGGAAATGAAAAATCTTCCTTGCATGTTGAATTAAAATGTAATGAAATATTAAAAGATCCTGGACATTTTACAACAAGTCCTGAGGAGCTGGGTTTCTGAGCAGCCAAACATGCTTATGGGTAGAGGATAAAGGCAGAAGCATTTGTGAATGTACTTCATCAGTTCAACTGATCACATGTTTACATGTGTATCATTTCTGTATAAATATTTTTTATATCACATATATGACATATAAGGGGTGGGTTTTTTTGTTCTGGAGTGAAACATTCCAGCATCACTAGCAATCTAAATGTGCATTATAGAAAACATTTTAAATTACGGGATCTAATTATGTTTTTCCACAGAACCTCTGTTTAATTCTGTAGCTTTGCTAGACTGTGCTGATCAAATGAGGGAACTGTTAAATATTTCTTCTCTATCTCATCACTCAGTATGTGGCCACCTGCCTAACTCCTTCCACATCTACCTTTATGCAAACACAACAGTTCCCTGTAATGTGTCAGCAATGGGATTCGACCATGGAAAGTGGTTCAAATTGGAGCAGAGACACCTGGTTCCTCATCTACTGAACTAACTATGCTCTCTATGAACTGCTATACTAAAAGAATGTAGCATGGTCCAGCATTGGGACCAAGCGTCGGCACAGAAGTTACAGCCTCTTTGCTGACTTTCAAAAGAACAGATGCTCATCCCACTTGTGGGATGCCTAGGAGGATGATATGCTGCCTTGGTAGGAATAAAATGAGAGAGCTGTGGCAGGAGGGAACGTAGCCCATGTTTCTCCAGATACTGATGTGGGAGCTAAGCCCTTCTCAGCAGTGTGCTAGAATGGCTTGGGCAGTCATGCAAGCCCAACCTTAAGCAATGCAGTGGAGATGGCTATGAGGACTTTTAATGTTGGGAAGTGTTTAGGAACCCACCCCAGTGAAAACAACAATAATACACAGATTCAAGTATGCACAGCCCCCTGCTCTTTTACACACATGAAAGAACCAATTTTAGCATTTGCACATCAAAACCTATTCAAATCAAATGAGTATCTGTGTCTTTTAATTCCAGGACCTTAGTCTGGCATGCTGGAAACTGTAATGATTAGGATTTTTTCTACAAAGCAGAAGAAAGTGTTGAGGTGAAGGGCTGGAAATTGCAAGTTATGAGTTGAATGCCAGAAGAATTCTGGAAGGACAACAAACTTTTTATTTTGTTTGTGTTTCATAGGGGTGGGGGATTTGCTATTCAGAGGGTAGTAATCTTGAAATAGCTGCCTGGTAATAACTATAATTTAACCTGCCTGTCCCGAGAAGTCTCCAGACTCCTTTTAAATTCTGAGTAGTTGCTCTGTAAAAGGCAGAGGATCATCCTATATAATTAAAATTACAGCTGCAGAGAAATACTCTCTGGGATTTCAATGTGGAGCAAAAGCTCTACTGCCACCCTGGGACATGTGTTTTCTGCTACTCGAGGATCCCAGTGCTTGCAATACAGAGCAAGACCCAGATACCTGCTGGAAATCAAGCAACTGATCTTGATGCTATTCAACTTGGTCCCAGCCTCAGCAACAGAAGAAAGGATGAACCATTAAGTGAACTTTAAGGCAACTTCCATTGGTCCCTTTCTAACAGAATACTCTTTTTTTTTTTTTCTATGTGTTGCAGGGAAAGGTGGAATGAGACAAAAATACCATTTACCTTTTGAGAATAACAGGTATAGGTTTGCTTTACTACATCTTCTGCTATTACATTCAACAGGAAAATTAGCCTTTGTCTTTTTCCCCAACTTCACCATGCAAAACTCAGGGAGGCTGCCATACGAGTGTCCTGTTTGCCATATCAGTGTTGACTGCTGCTCTTTTCATCATCATATCAGGGATCTCCAGCACTTGAACAGACCTCCAGAACTGGCAAGCTCTAGACAGTAGCTAAGGCTGTAATGGCTTCATGCTTTCTGTGAAAGATGTTTGGAGCAGGGCATATAATATGCAATAATGAATGTGATGAATCTGCTGTACATTAAAACTCCAATGACAAGCTGACATAATCCAGCATGGAAGCCCCTATGCTCTTACCACTTTGCATGCAAAGCTTGCATGCAAAGCTTTTTGACCTAAGGGGTAACTTCCACTTCACTGAACCAGCAAGGATCATAATAAACCTTGTCACAAATAGAAGCCACTCATGTTTTTGAGATGGGCATGGGCAGAACAGATAAGTTCAAATTGTCACTCTTCTTGAAAAAAGTGAAATAGAGGGGAGATACAGACAAAGCAGAAGAACTATTTACATATTTTCACCCTTTAAAATCTTCTTCTGACTTTACCTAATAAAATAACAAATGGAGGACACTGGGAAGCAACAAGGTCAAACCAATATTTGCTCTGCTTATGGTCAAACAGAAGCATTTGTAAAACTAGAAGCCAGCCTGCCTGGAATGTGGAGAGTTAAAGTCTAATTGAACCTAACCAAAGACAAGGGAGGGGAGACTGCATGCAGAATTAAAGAACAGATTTTCCCAAAGTCACAGAGAGGATACAAAGCCAGGCCTGATTTTCTCTTGTGTATGTGGTTTCTTAAGCCATAAAAGAAGCTAAGAAGTTCCAAGTAAGGTTTGCAGAGCTACTGGCAAGTATTTTCATAAACAACAAATATTTTATCTTCAAAACTTTTTCCTTGCCAAATGCTACTTTGAATATTCTGTGTGAACAAAAGATGGGGTGAACTGATCCAGACAAAATGAAGTATCTATGTTTCAAACTGCCGCTCATGCTGACACTGCTGAACCAAATACTTCTGACACAATCAGTAGTTTTGGTTCTTCATGTGCTTCAAAGAGCAGCTAAGAATTGTGAGGGGCACACTGAGTCCTCTGACCCTCTTGCACTCTATCACATACTTCGCCTACATCACATCACTCCCTTCATAAATAGCACAGTACCACCTTAAAATGAGACAGTTTTCTTCACCATTCACAGGCTGTTTGAGACTCTCATTCCTCTGATGGTTAGAAATCTTTTTCTAGTCTCTTGCTTAAATTCTTTCTTGGCCAGCTTGTACTCATTTGTTCTTATGCAAACATTGTCCTTTAGTTTAAATAGTATTTTTCATTCGCTCATGTTTATTTACTCTTCTGATGCATGCATATAGCATAGTTCTTTTAGACTCTCCTTCAACAAAGACTTTAAGCAGGAATGCCCTGGTACTGTACTTTGGTTTGGAGAAGTATTCTGTTCTCCCCACAGGAAAAAAAAAAAAGTGCCTGTTTTTCAGCTGGATTGTTTCATCAACACAGTTTGTTCAGTGGCTGCAGAAATACCTGTGCTGGCGCAGAAAAGTAGGTGATGCAGGAATTAACTGTTGAGACTAGCAGGAGAGCAGGACCTTCTCTTTGGGCAGCAGGACTGGCTTATGCTGCTTAAAGAGTTTGCTGAACTCTTTGTCTCTCGTCATAAAACAGGCTGTCCATGTCTCACATTGTTTAAAGATCTCTTCTCTATGCCCGTTCCAGGTTTAGCCTTCACATTCTCAGTTTCATTAGACACTTTGCCTATATCTTCGTGTTCATCACTGTCCTTTCAAGACCTGATGTTAAAAATCAATTTTGCTTCCGGGCCAAACTAACTCTCCTTCCCACATCATCATGTCTGTAGTGGTGACACTTTCCTCCTCAATCTCTTTACATTTAAACAGTCAAGGGACCTTCTCTTGTTTATTTCAATATTTTTTTCAAAGTCAATCTCAAATGCTTTTTGGCACTTTTCACTGTATCCCTCTTTTGTCCATTAGCCTTTCCCTCTTGCATGTTTTTACTTATTCCCAGTGTCCTTTATGAGGTGAAATCACAGATAGTTCTCCCCATCCATCCCCATATCCACAGATACTTCTCCCCATCTTCTCCTCTGGTTTAGGGACACAATTTCCAGCTGCTTTCTGCACCTTTATTTAAATAAAAACCACATTTCCCCATACTTAAGCTGATCCTAACAAGTAGTTCCCTCCATTTCTCAGAACTGACTCTCTGAAACAGCAGTAGGAGGACAGTAAGAAAACAAGTACTTCCAAAATTTTGGGGTCACAATTATTCCAAAGCCAGGAGTTCTGAGAATCCCAGGCATTTTGTAAATTCATCACTACCCTTGTGAGGTTTACTTACAATAGGAAATTATTGCACTACAGGTGCACAGTAATTGACTGCTTTATGTAACCTGAAGGCTAAACAGATCCAGATCTATTCCTTTGTTGTTTTCTATTTTTTCTGTCTTTTATCTCAAAGAAATCTACTAAGATGTTGTAAAATATTGCCAGATTAAAAGGAACAATGCGGAAAGAAGGATTATTTTTTTTTCTGATTGTGTTAATTAACATAATGCTGTTTTCCATAACCCTAATGACATGACTGAAAACATACAAACACAAGCTACCTTTAAAGCAGCTACCTTGGACTTTGTGAGCAGCACAGGCAGAGAAGTGTACACCCAGGAAACGAGCATCCCCCCTCCTTCTGAATAGCTTTTCAGTCTGCATCAAGCTCATGTCACAGCTTTAGAGCTATCAGTGCCTGCAGACTAGACATACCTTCAGTCTCACATTGCACCGTGGAGCTATATAAACCTCTCTGTGAAACTCCTTTGTATTTCCAAGTTTGTGCCATTTTAGCTGGGCTTAAAGCTGTATTTGAAAGGTTTCTTACTGCATGTAGTATAGGATAGCCTTCAGTTTCCTCCTTTTCTATTATTCTATTAACTAAAGCTGACTGGGTCAGAAAACAAGAAGGCTAATATTGCATAATACATAGGCTGGCTTAGCTCCAAACCCACCATTTTAGTCCCTCTCCAAACTGCCATGAAAACATTTGTTGGTCAAAACTGCATATTCCTCCACATATGACTGATGTAAAAAAAAGTCACAACTATGTGTCTATGCAAACAGGTAGGAGGTGTGAAGATGGATCTTTCGATCACTTTCAACAGAATTCCCCTCTGCAGAAGATGGCAATACTGGGCCTATATCTCTTAAACAATATATCAGCTGTATTTTGTAGACCCAAGTCGTATCTATCAGCTTTCTGCTGTGGGGCACATTCCACTTACTGTGTATTGGCATTGAGGTTTATTTTAATGTGGTTATGCATTTCCCACACAAGTACTCAACACTAGATCTGTTTATCTAAAAAATGGCTGACAGAGCATGAGAGACTAGTCCTAGAATATGTGAGGATACTCAAGGAGCATGGAAATTCACTCGACTGAAAACTGCAAAATTCTCTTTTTCATTGGTGCTTTCAACGTAGAAGACGATGAGATGTGCTGCCAAAATTATGACATGAAATATTCAGCTCTATTTTGATCTCTCTTTTTTTTCTCTGTGTCTTGTTTTGCTAAAGATGATTTAAAACCCTGCTTGCTGAATCCAAAAAACAAACAGCTCATGCATATGATAGGCTGCCAAGAATGCAGGACCCTGCCCTTCGCTTAGCTCACAAGCAAGAAATATCTCCTACAAGGATACTGCCAGCCAGCTATGCTGCACTAAATCTCACCATCAGAAAATAACATTGGCAGCATAATCAGCTGCAAAAGGATTGCATGCAGAGTAGTAACTTGCAAGAAGCCCAGCCTATCAGTTAGCCTTTCATAGTGACTTGGTGGTGACAGGCATCTGGTAAATCAATCTGGAAATAATCTATATTCTTCAGATAACGTCACATTTTTATTTTATGAGATTGCTCTGAGGCGGTATGAGGAAGGTAGATGACAAAAACATTAGGACAAATGATTTGTAATTGTCATGTCTGTCATTCATGTTGCCTCTTTTTTTCCCCCCTTTATACTGGCAGCAAAACAATTGCAACAGTGATGTGTTATCAAAGAATATCTGGCAATATATTTAATGAACAGTTCTTTATCTTCCTAAAATGTTAACACCAAAAAAGACAAAGAAAATGGAAAGAAAAAGAGAAAGAAAAATGAGAGTGATTTCTTTGCTCTGATAACATCTCTCCCTTTCTGTGTACACCATTAAATGCAGATTTAGAAAGACATAATCTTGCAGGTCATAAAATAATTTGAAGGACTCCTTTCACACGCACACCTTGGAATAGACTAAATTAAGTTATAAAATAATCTCCTAAGGGAGGCTCAGATTGCATCACATTTTACATATCAGTGGGAAAAAAACCCCAACTTACATTTCCAGGAAAACATTTGTTTGCTTCATGGTGTGGCATGCAAGGATTGGATCACAGGCTGATATGATTTTTTCACTCTTTAGATACAGCAGTGAACATGGAAGTGAAAACAGATGTAAAGTAATTAAAAATTTGTAATTAATAAGGATAAAGGTAAAATTCCTGTCCCAGTGATGTCAGTGCCAGTTTGCTCATTAGTCTGAAAGCTAGATAAATTTTCATTCTTTCAGTAGGATTCAATGTCTTTCTGTCTTCTATAAAAATTGTATAGGCTACAAAACTAACGCCTTAGATCATATTCACTTTCAACAGCAAGAGAAAAAAAACAGTATTTTGTGCTTTAAAGTGCCACAATCTGAAGCTTCCTTTTTCTCTAAATGACTTTTAATCCATTTTATTTTCACTATGTACTCCTTTATTACAAAAACTCATTATTTTTTGTAGATGTACATTTGCAGCCTTTTTAATGCTATTATCAAAAGTCTCGCGCTATAGCTCTTCCTTAAAGTCCTGGCTTCTAAGCATGTGATTATGTGAATAATTGAAATGACATTCATTTAAAAATGTTCACTTCCAGGACTCACAGTTGCAGAGAAAAGCTTGAGCACAGCTACGTGGAACAGAGAACTGAAGTAAGATTCAATGAGCTCCAAGTACCATGAGTGGCTATCGTTTAGGCTTCTTCCAAAGTGTACCCCTCTCCACCTTGAAAGTAGTTGGGCTTCTTTGTGCTCTGCATTGCTCCTGCTGAAAGGGCTTTTCAAGACTTACTTCTTATACTTAGAAAATTCTCACTTACACTCTCAATCATGCCAGT
Source organism: Tetrax tetrax (assembly GCA_009806455.1). Lineage (NCBI taxonomy): Eukaryota > Metazoa > Chordata > Aves > Otidiformes > Otididae > Tetrax > Tetrax tetrax. The sequence goes on from WHYT01016241.1 coordinate 278,620, forward strand.
GCATACGCATTTATTTCTGAGACAGTAATGACCTTTTGCCTGAATAGCTCTTTAGCCTCCTGATTATACACATCTTGCCCCATTATATTTCTTATTCACAACTCTTGCCCTTAGCAAAAGGGCCCAGGAAGGAAAAGACACTTTACAGAATCCAGCATTTGTTTGCTTGTTTAAATGTAAGAATTTAAGCTTTTCTTCTGAGTTGGTGGGTAGGGAAGTGATTAACGATTTCTTTTAATAATTAGAGCTAGCAATGTTGTAGCATTCCTAGTGTGGAAAAAAATGGCAGTATATGTATTTTCTGTAATGTTGCTGAAAATAGTTTGTTCTCATCTACATCAGCAAGGACAGAGATTCTTGAAAATCTTCACTGACTGTTCATTAGTAGCCTTTCTAACCCAAGACCTAATACATCACTGTTCTTCATGACGCAACTCTGAATAAGGTTATTTAGGCAAACTCCTCAGAAGTAAAATTAATCTCAAAAAGCATTCTGATTTCCTGTGTTTTCCTACTCATTTGGATCAGTTTAAACCAATTTTGCAGAGTTCCTGGTCACATAATGCATACGTGAATGTAGCTCCACATACAAAACCGAACTCAGTCTTTCCTCTTAATTGTCACAAAGGAAAAAAGTGCCACAGCAAATTAAAAGCATGATTAGTCCAGGCCAAATCAAGACTTAAAATACAATTGAAAACCTAATACATTGATCAGCAAAGAGAGAAGATGTAACTTGAGCAAAGTTATGTTTCCATAGGTGTTAGACTAAGGTTCATCTACTCAGTGTATTAAACTTTTGACCAACATATATATGCGTTGGGAAATAGCTTGAAAACAGACAAGATAACTTTTATGTCTCACCAAAGAATAACACAAAGATACAAGAGCAAACAAATGCATAGTTTTGAAACTTCATTTGCATCACCTCTCAGGGTTGGTACCTCTATCTGAGCATTTCCATGGGTCTGGCTCTGCTCCCAAACCAAAGACATGAGACATCACTATTGCAGTATCAAGCCCTGGATGAGATGAAGTGGAGAAGAGAGTAGGAACTGATTGTATATCAAATTTAATGCAAGCTCTCCAAATCCTTAAGGGCTGGACAGCAGCTTTGCAAGGATACTGATAAGGAACAAATAAACAGTAACTCCTGAAACTAAATTCAAGGGTATTAAGCTAGGTATGTTTATTGAAAGCATTTCAGTACACTGGAAAGAATAAAGTTACTTCCCATTCATGCAACTTTTCTTCTGCCAGGCTGCCTGATAGAGAAAGAAGCATTTGAGTCGCCATGATCTTTTCTAAATTTTTTCATCTGTCCATGATATTTGATGCATATTCCCTTAGTCACCTTAAATCAGGCCTTCACCTCTTCCTAAAGTTAGGCCACAGCTAGAAGCTTGACAGCATTTTGTAAGTGTTTTGGCTCCATTTTATGCAAGACTAGACTAATGCAAAGCCAAATTACCTCTGAAGTTTAATTACAAAGTTCTTGAGCCTGCAAAATCCAAAATCACCTCAGTTCTCGGGTCCTTACCTTCTGGGAAGCTTGGAGAGCTGTTCCTGACAACTTAACAAAAACTTCAGCACTGTTCATGATGTCTGATACTGAAAATGCTTCACAAAGGCATGCTACCAACTACACAGGTAACCTAAAGCATGTCCATGTTCTCTGTCATCGATGCCAACAGGCTCCAATGGACCCAAGTCTTTGCTAATGACTTCCCTCCCCCTCCATATTGGAGTGGACACACACAAGCTGCCTGGCTGGCCAGATGCTCCATCAGACAGCTGAAGGACCCAGAGAGCAGTGAAAATCTAAATGACTTGCAGTATCACACAGTGCTTTCCTCGTTCCCAGTTTCCACTCAGCATCAGAAGCTCTTTGCTATGCACGCACCAATCTACAGAGCCAGATTTGTAGGCTCTGCTCTACTACTAGCTGATGCTGTCCTCTCATCCTCTCAGTCCATCCCATCACACATAGTAGGACTTCATAGTCTAATTGTCTAGTTCTTCCTTTCCTTGCTTCCTGAGTTCTGTGAGCCAAAAGAGCACTCATTGTTCTTTGGGCCCAGGAAAAAAAAAAAAAATGCATATTTAGGAAAACTGCCTAGCAACTGCTTTCCTTGCAAGGAGAGAAGCCATTTGCATAAGAAAACCTTCCAGCTGGAAGCTTGCAAAGACTCTGCTGGGAGCTGATTCTGCGACCAGTCCTCAAAGGAGAACTCTGGGTTAGTCCTGCTCCCTTTGGGTGGCCTTTCTGTGCTGTCCCCACCATCAGCAGCAGCAGTGGTGTGGGCGCATAAGGTGCACCAGTGCTCTGCAGCAGCCAGGAGCTGCTGCTCCACTTTCTGACTCTGCTCACAGTGCTCCCAGAGATATTTTTCTCATTTCATTCCCACATCATCTTTTCCTCACGCTGTGTACATCACACATCACAAAGTCAACAGTTTCAGCTGCTAACCTTTGGAGTTCTGTCATTTGCTTTGCAGATTTCCTGCCAAAAGTGACAATCTGCAGCATTACAGTGCAGTAGCTCGCTCTCTCTAGATACTTACCCACTTAATTGTGGGTCCTCGCCACAATTACTAAAAGACATTAATGGTCTGTATAAAGACCCAGTCCAGGAAGAAAGACTACAGAAACCACTTCATCATTCCTCTTGCTGTTCTGTGCCTGGTCTCTAGAAAATGTTGCCTGTAAACTTTTCACTTTCTATAGCACCAGACAAAACATTGGCCCTGGTAAAGTCAATGGAAAAAGCCTCCACCAACATGCCAACAACAATACAGCAAATTGTGAACAGGGCTGGGATTGAGGACATGGTCCTCTTATGTGTTAAACATCTGAGCAGCAGTCAAATCATTTCAGCACCTGCAAAAAAGGCTTTGTAGGGCTGTGCTGCTACTTAATGGAATGAGCCAATTTTGATCAGAGTTCTGCAAAGCTCTAAATTGTGGTTCATAAAGCTAATTTCAATGTGTGAATCATTGCTTTCCTGCAATTTATATCCATATGTGTGGTTATTTTTGAGAATGATTCAGTTTTGTATATATAATTTTAAAAGGATTTTTTAAGTTAATGAACATCTGTGCTAAGAGCCCCTCAACAGAAAAGCCTGTGTCAGCCACCAGTGATGCTGACTGTGTAAACTTCCTGCTACTCTATAGGAGTGCATATGGATCTTAAGGCTCTTAGCAACTGCCTACAGCAGGAGTAACCCCGTTGAAAACGACACCATTAAAATGCTTTAAAAATGGGCTGGAACCTCCAGAATTTCCATCCTTTTGAAAACTGTAATATCCAGTTTATAACCAAAATGGGACCAAACACTAAATTCACAAAGCCTGTAACAGAAGTAAACAGAGGGAAAATTCCCATCTGAAAATTTCCAAACACTTTGATTAAGTTTTTGATTGACATACATTCAGAGCTTTTACCTTTTACTGAATTCAGCATTTCCTGGTATATGTTTCTAGCTCCTGCTTCCTGCTGAACTTACTTTCTCAAGATGAACCTATTTCTTGACATCCTGCACAAGAACCACGCTGGTGTAAATCTAGTGGGGGTGGATTTAAAAGGGAATAATTATACACCTAAATTCAATGGGTAATCAAGTAACTGGTTGCAGAAGCAAGGTCACTCTGCTCTAGTTGGTCTTTTAATCAGCTCTATTTTTTCAACCTAGTCATTATGTTTTTCTGTTTCTGCCCTTTCTATGCTCTTTGATCTCACTGAAGGAGAATGTGCTCCAGGAGCCGTTGAGGTGGCTTTTCACTTGCACTTTCCAGGTGACAGGGGGCTTAAATCTGGCAAAACAAAGTATGCCACAACCTCCTAGTTAAAAATCTATTTTTGTGTATTACCATCTTGTCATTAACCATGCAAGATGGAGTTTAGTAAGGACTTACTGTTAAATGTAACACATTACACATGCTGGACATCTGATGTTCCTTCTCCTAGCTCTAATATGGAAAACTGTCTTGAACTCCCCTCTTAGGATCTGTGTCAGTGAAAACAAATGGAAACAGAACTGTAAGTAAGATTAATCACAATAGCATGAAGATGATGAGAAAACTTGACTTGGGAGGTGACCACAACTGTAACCATGCTAAAAATGATAGAACTGTACTTGCTTGAGACAAAGTTGAATTTGGCTTCTCTGTGTAGAGCTGAGCAAGTTAGAAGTTTGCAATTCCACACAAAACACCAGCAGTCAGGGATGTATAAGTTAGAGCTGGGGAAAGAACATGCTTCCTGCACACCACAGAATATACCCTGTCACGGGCAAGTAGTAACAAGCATCAAGCTATGCGGCTAATCCTTTAGCATCAGGATAACGCCGTATCCTGGTGCATACAAGTTTCAAAATGCTGACATTCTGGTGAACTTTAGGAAGCTCCTAAAAACCCTGTAAAATCATTAGGCCTAATTCTGCTTGTCGTTATGTTATTTTAAGTTCAGAGTTACTGCACTCTCTTCAATGCAGCTAGTTCAAATTTACATCTCTCTAGCTAGCCCATTATTTCCTGTATTGTTTCCAGTTGCATCAAATCATCTATGCACGTCCTCCAGGGCTGCTGGAATCCTCTGTCCTCCCCAGCACTACACATGATGCAATGAGCCTCTGACGGAGGAGGAGAGCCGAGAAGTCCATGTAGGGAAGCAGATAATTTCCTTTTGAGCAATGGATGCAAAAATAGCAGCTAATAAAAAGCCTTCAAACTGTGCCTTCAAACTGTGACAATTCAATACACACACCTACGAGGATGCCTTGACAAGCTGCTTGACTTCTCAGTAACTCTTTCTTGTTTTCTTTAGTGCAGCCTCCTCCAAACTCCCCCACAAAGGTATTCATCTCTGTAGCGACAGCTGAGACCTGCAGGTGTTTGCTGCTATTGCCCTTTCAGATTAGACAGACACTTGTTCCTTACTGTAAACATTTCTCTCGTGGTGCTTGCCTGGCTAGTTACAGCCCAAATAATGATAAACCAGCCTTTTCTTTTTTTAGCCCCTTGCTGTCATGCATTAATTCTCTTTGCAAATAGGCATTTGGCACTGGAAATAGCTTAAGCAAGATCACTCTCTGGTGATTATTTTACTAGCACTATCTTTTAGCAAATGTTTCATATAAAGAGTCATCAGAAAAGTGTATTATGCAGTTGCCAGAAATACAGCACTCTACAATATTAGGCTCACACATGAAGGACTGTGCCTAGTGGGCAAGATGCTCTTTGCCATCTTGCTACTCTAATACTAATGTTATTTCACTGTCTTGAAACTCCCACTCTGGCTTTACTAAGCAATAGTGGAGATCAGAATCAGGACTGTTTGCTGAGGACTATAATACTCCCAAGTGTCAAAATAGTTTTGCAAAAGGGTTTTTGACCTTTTTATGTAGAGAGAAGGCCTGAAAGCTGGGTATTTTTAAAATTGGCTTGGAATAGCGAATTGCGTAATCCTTAGTATTTCTGGAAGACTTCCTGGGAGGCTAAGAAGTGTAATAACTTCACACGTCTTAACTGAAAGCACATGGAAACTCTGTTTTAAGAAGACATCCCTTCCCAAAATAGTCACTTAATGTTAACATTAAATAGAAGTGATCAAGAAACAAAACATTAAGAAACAAAGCCACAAAAATCCAGGAAGCTTCCTTACAAATCTTTCCCACTCCCTCAGCTGTTTACTTTTTGGTACCATGATTCTGTTTCTTTAGTTCTTTACTCACCACCAAATTAGACAAGACCTGAATTTTATTTTTTTTTAAAAAAAGCAGCCCACAAAGAAGCTAAAAATAAAAGAGAGACAACAGTCTTTCTCAACCACTAGAGGTACAAAATGTGCCAGTATGAGCTGCAAAGTCATTCGCTGAGGGATTGAAACCAAAAACTTCAAAAAAAGGGATGTTCTTCATTTGGAGGGAGTGGAAGATGAGAGTGGCCCAGGGCACTGTTTGACAATACAGTGACTGGTGCCAATGACACAGGCTATGCGAGTCCAGAATGTACCATGCAGCACATTTTCATTAGAGGCTGGGAAGCACCTCTGATCCAAGAACGGGCAAAATCTCATTTGGAAAATACTGCTCACAGTCCTAGTGACGTCCGTACCAGAGAGAGACACTAAAACGGCTGTTTCAAGCACTGAAAGTCATGAGAGATGGCTATGATGAGGAGAAGAAAAATAAAGAACCTTTTCTCCTGACAATGTGCCTTCTTTAACCCTCCAAAACTTTTGGAGAGGAGACAGGAGTACTTTTTCTAAATACATTTTAGATGTAAAGGTTAGGAAGGGAGGAGAATAATGTGATCAAGTGGGTGTACATTGAGCAATAGTTAATTCAGGTTGCTGATAAAAAGGAAAATTTGCAGCCGTTAGGACAGTGGGGTTGTCCCAGAGAACAGCCTTCTGGGGAAAGCGCCTACTTATTTGCAACATCCACTTTAATGGAAGGGGCTGTGTGACAGGATAGGAGTGATCCAGGAGTTAGAAATTCAAGCTTCAGAGACACAAGACTGTTCAATTTTGTGGTATACCTGAGAGACATCTAAGAAGAAGCTGTCAGCATTTTGCAGGCCTCTCCGTATTTATTTATTTAAGTCTTTCTTCATGACTTGCATTGGTTGCCTGCATTTTTGTTTCCCCTCTTGCTGTATGATCTGTCTCTGGGTCAACTCCAGCTTGCACTGGTCTGAGCCACTCAGGACAGGTGACAGGGCCAGATGTGCCCTGAGGGGCGTCACCAAACCCCAGTAATGCCACAGGCTGGTGCAGCTGGCTTGTGCACTTACAGCATTATAGAGTGTGCCAGCTCAGAAGGTAATTCTCACCAAGGCAGACTGATGGGGATTGTTGTCACCTTCTGCTGTGTGGCAGGTGTGACTGGCTTCCCAAGCCAGGCAATTTTTGCCAAATGTAATTTCTCTTTGGGGGCTTGGGGTACTGTTGATACCCTTGACATCTCCTTTTTTCCCCTGCCAGACTGGAATTTTTGTGGGGGCTCGTGCCTTATATAGAAGGGGCTAAAGTGTTAATGAGTATTGGCGTTTTCCATGTGACTTGAGGTCTGAGGTTCCTGTAGCTTCTCCTACCCTTAACACCTACTATGTGGCTTCCTGCAAGAGTGAAAGGCTTGGGCTCATAACCTACGTTGCTTCTTCCAATTCTACATGCTATGCTTTCTTTAAATAGCAAAACATGGTACAAAATATGTAGAAGACTTTAAAGAGAGACTGGATCACTGCACTTTATACTGACAGGTATAAAGTACTTGGGCCCTTCTGCCCCATTTGTGCCAGAAGCAGAGGAAACTAGTTTGTGACTTATGGACCTCTCTGTCCCTTGGGCCTAAGGGAAGAGGGAAACCTCACTAGTAGCTCCAGTCTTTTGACAGATCCTTGCATGGTTTGTACAAGTGGAGGAAAGGAGTATTTTCTCGACTGTTCCTTGTGTTGTTGCATAAAGGCGAGTAAGTTATACAATAGCTAAACAGGGATTACACAACTGAGCTCCATAAATCTAAATCAGAAACAGAGTCTCTATGCTGCACTGGACAAACAAAAATGTGGAAGGGTGAAATTCTGATCCTAATGAAGTTAATGGCAAAGCTCTTGCGTACTCTGGTGAGATCAAAGTTTCATCCAAAATCTTGGCTCAAGCCTGTAGCTGGCTGACCAGGCTGGATATTTAAAGCATATCCTTGTTAAGTTTTTCCAAGTACTGGGATAAGACCACCTTAGGTTTTGGGTTTGTTGGTTGGGGTTTTTTTAAGCTTTTTGCTCGTGATAAAGAAATGCAGAAAAGTATTTTAAGACCAAGTACAGAGCAACCACTTGCAAACCTGAACTGGAAGCCTAAAAAGGGTCTCATATATTATCTCTGAGTGCAGGAACAAATATTAGCAAAGTAGTTGCTCCCATGCTTCAGTGTCAATACTTTAAGCCAGTGAAAGATGCTGCTGAGTCACACTACTTGGGTATCAGAAGGAAAGATGGGAAACTCTGACCTGTGGGGGCTGGGAGTCCAAACAACAAAAATCAGACATCAACAAAACAAATAAAAGCCCCTAATGAACCTGAGGCCTAAGCTCTGCAAGTAAATAACTTTGTGAAATGATCCTCTGTGCTACAAGGACTGCAGTGTACCAAAGTGTTGCTGGAGCTGTTTGGCACACAGACCACGCTAATTACTTGACAGTTGTTTTAGTTTGGCCTGGGGTGGACATCAGTGCTGGGTAAGAAAAGCCACCGCAGTTTCTTCATGTCCTCAGGCTCAATTGGTCTGGCTATTGAAAACTATTGCTGTTTCACTGAATGCTAGCATGTACATCAGGGCTCCCCCTACTCACAAGACTCCTGTCTGATGAAAAAGAAAGAAAAAAAAAGAACGGAGGAGAAAAAGGAAAGCTTGTGCAATCAGGGCAAAACATCACATGTATTGCGAGCCCAAGGGTTATTTCTCTCCCTTCTTCCCTAAAGCATCTCTTAACAACTGAGCTGATTCCATGTAGAATGTCATTAACAATCTAACAGTGAACAAGGACTGGAGATCATACTTATCTTACAGAAGCAAGCTATAAATAATCAACTTCAGCAAATCTAACATCCTGACAGGGTGACAGGATCCCAAAAAACTGCTTCCAGTGTATTAATAAACACAAATGCTGAACCATTTCTTGCAGAGCTTTTCGGAGCTGTGTAAATCTTTCCAACAAGCATCAGATAAAGCTGTCAAGATTGAGGAAAAATTGCTTCTATATATGTGATTAAGCCTGAGCAGTTAAAAAGACGTAGCCTGCTATAAACAATTAGGTATGGTAGGTCAGTGCCATCCCAGTGTCATCGCCGACAGTTTCATTAGTTAGGCCTGCCATGGATATAATTCTCTTGGCAACCATCTGGAAAGTCATCATAGCTTTGACTGTTTCATGACCAGCTTCTCTCAGTCCATGTAACAGCCCAAGCAGGACAGGCCAAAATCTCACAGGCCCAACTGTTTATCACTGTAAAATACAGTGGCATGGTAGGCTGTGGTTCTGTCCCTCCTCTGCACCAGCTCAAAGCCATCTGGAAGATGAGAGGCCAAATAAAAGTCCTTCTTGCTTTTCTTACTGTACAGAAAAAGTGACTAACTAACATCAAGTTTCATACCCATCCATCGTTCTGCAAGTGTCTAGACTTGATGACCTTAGAGGTCTTTTCCAACCTTAATGATTCTATGATTCTATCATAAGCTTACTACTGCCTCTTTCTTGTCCTTTGTTACACCTGGAATCCCACAGATCTTCCCTTGGCCTCAAAAAAAAAAAGTGATGAAGAAGGACAGAAGAAGGAAGGAAGAGAGTGATTCTCTGTAAGAGGCAGTGAGAAATGCAGTGTACCCCTTGAATGAGGTCCTTTGAGAGGTACCCAAGGACTATCCAGGTTACCCAGAATTTCCTGTGGTGAATCCCTGCTTTCTACAGGTCATGGGTCTTGTTCTAAATTTGTGCTTCATGGGGTAGAAACTTTGCTTTAGTGCTCATGTGTAAGATTTAAGGATTAAACCCAGAGGTCCATGCGCAGGTAAGATGATGCCAGAGTCGGTACACTACCACATGTCCATGCCAGGCCTCAGTCATCCTCAGGAAGCTCATATGATTACTTAGCTTCCATCTCTTTTTGCAGGTAGTTTTTCTGCAGTGGGGAGTTATTAATTTCTTTGAACAATAAATGCTGTGCTTATTTTTGAAAAATGCTGCCTCTGACCATCAAGACCTTTGCAAACACATACTGTTAAGCATGGACATTCAACCTTAAGTGTAATGATGAAAGTGGTGAACAAATCCAGTCTCACTGAAGTACAGAACAGAGACTCACCTCCAGTCTCAAAAAGTATGGCTCATACTTTAGAGGCAAAATCAAGAAACTTTGGCCTTTGGTGCTCACTGGTGTCCTCATGAACACCAACAGAGGCAGTAATTACCATTCAGTATATTTTTTCCAAGATCTGAAATGTAGTCATGCTTGTTTTACATTGACCAAATATCTTGAAGTGCCAAGTTTCCAAAATAACAAAATACAAAAGGAATGTGGCTCATATGTTTACTAAACACTAGGTTTGCCTTTTGAAAGAAAAGACAAGGAGAGCTACTTCTCAGCTGTTAAGGGAAACAACACTCAACAGTAGTTCTTGTCTGTAGCTTCCTCTGCCCTCCTCAGCCTCAGCCAGACATAGAGACAATCTCCTTCTGGGTATCCCACAAACACTGACACTGAGGTCACACTGTCCTTTATGGACACAGCAGCCCAAATTGGGTGCCTAGGAAGAGGCCTTCATTTTATCTATACAGAATTTAATGTCAATAAGTCATCTGAGAGGCAGATGTTTATAAACTAACAGCTTGGCCACAGATTGCCTTCCTCAAGCCCCAAACACCTGATAGCTTCAGTTCCAATCATGAAATTACAAACATGGTAGCAAACAACAAATGCTGTCAACTACATGACTTGCCACATAGTACAAAGACAACCTCAGCAACAGCAATTACTGTACACAATCCAGTTTATCCTAGCCATCCTAGAAGCCCTTTGCAAACCTCAGAGATAATTTTATGGCAAACAAGCTCAGGGAAAACGGCCTGGCCCAGAATGAACAAACACAATGGGCTACTCTTACCCACCACAACAACTCTTCAGTCATAAGCAGTAAGAGTAAAGATCTGGCTTAAGGCAGGAAAAACTTACTGACAGCCTTTCAGGTGCTGAGTATATAACAATTTCTCATCTAGTCTCCTTCTGAGTAAAATAACTAGTTCAGTGCTGCTGTTCAGTACTTACACATCCTCTAGTAAACTGAAACATTACACAATACAAAAAGTTACAATTTCTGTTTGTCTTAGCAATGTATAAGAACGTATTTTAATAACTTCAACGTGTTGAGCCAAATTTGATTACCCACTCTTCCTTTTTATCTGCTGCTGCTGCTTCTTCACTAAAGCCAAGCAAACATGCACAATTTCCACCCAGAGAAAAAGATCTTTCTGTGATTTATTATTAGAATATAAAGCCAACATATATAAACGACAGGGCATGCCAATCCTACTCTGATTAACTCTCTCCAAATTTACCAAAACTTTGTAACTCAAAACCAGCCTCTAAATTACTTGACAGACAGATGGTTGAGTGTAAAAGCAGAGTCACATCAACATGGTAGGATGACTGAACAAGACCTAGGTTACTACCAGTTACAGTAGTTCACTTACCCTATAGTAGTCCGTGCTGTACACATCTCTAGACATGCCAAAATCCCCAATCTTCACCAGCAGGTTCTCACCAACCAGGCAATTCCGAGTAGCAAGATCCCTGTGCACAAAGTGCTGAGACGCCAAGTAAACCATACCAGCTGCAATCTGCTGGGCAATGTGAAGCATCTGGGATTGGGTCAGCTCAGCAGGACGATTGCCTTCTGCCATCAGTACTGCATCTGGTCCATGTGCCCTGTGCCAAAACACAAGCTGATTAAGTGATAGGCGGAGATGTGAAAGGCATTAGTGAGCCTAAAACCACACCACTGATTCACTCAAATATAATAACAAAAAAAAAGGCTGCAAATTCGTTGTTGAAATAGGGGAAAATTTGTATCAGTTTTCCTTGATTGTGTGAAAGACAATTGGTGTGAAGAGCATTACACAACAAGTAAAATATTATTCATGGAAATAAGGCACATGTGTCCATAATAATACCCCTCTATCCGAAACCACCACCTTTCTACTGTTCCATTTTAGTAGTCTTCTCTGGAGAAAGGCTAGCAAACATACCTGTTTGGTAACTGAGGAAAACCTTATCACTCTAAAAGAGTGAAAGACAACAGAGTGAAAGGCAATGAACTCGCATGCACCACTTTTCCTGTGACCAGCACTCCTTGATTTCTACAGGGAGACAAGCCATTGACCCTTCCATCTTTTCTTAAAGAAGAGCTAACTTCCTTCTGAGATGCCATCTGAGAAACAAAGCCAGCAATTTTAGATGTATACTTCTAATTTCCTATCCAAATGCAGAGGAAACCATTTTTGCTTATTTCATCACCAAGGGTGAGTCCTGCCTGAGATGGGAATTCTTGACAATAGGAAGAGGACACAAAACACAGACTATTTGGAACAACTAAACAGCTTCAGATATATGAGTTTTTCAAGACTGAGCAAGTCCCTAGGACTCAATAATCAACTGATTAATGAGAAATTTTTATACACTCCAGCAGGAGAGTCACTTTGCATTTGGAAAGCCTAGAAATGTACTGGAACACATGTGCTTCACCCATCTTAACTATGTTAGCTCTGGTACACACGTGGAACATCCTAGTACCTTGAAGAAACATATATAAACATTCCTACACACAACATCTTATAGTAAGCATTACTAGCTAATCCTTATCAAATTAATGAGGTCATCTGGCAATCCTTTGTCATTTGATATACCTTACAATATTCTGAATATCTCTTTCCATCCATTCCATTATTCTGGGTTTTCAGAAACCTTTTCTATTTCATTCCTGCAGACTGTTCTTTCTAAGAGGTCACCTCTCCTCTTCCCTCCTCAACTTTCTTTTTGAAAAATACTCTAGTATTGATCTTTATTTTCTCTCAAAAGTCTTTCCTTCCTACAAAGAGGAGTTACAGAGAATCACTTTTCTAATCAATAGAGGTGAGGACTTAATTCATCTCTAGGGGAAGGGCACAGAAGTTTGTAAAAGAGTTGCAAATTAATCAAAATCTGTAAGATCAAATCTGACACTACCTATTAGAAATACGATATTAAAATTGCCCCAAGGGAAGAACTTCATGAGCAAAGTGACAGATGTTAGAAAGAAACGAAGGAGGGTGTGCAGCATTGCTGGGACTGTATCTCGTATCAGGCAAAGCAGCTCTCTGCCACAGGGTACATCCAGGCAGCCATTCAACTGGTCTGCATTGAGGGGGAATAAAAAGTCTCCAACCAAGACTCACAGGCAAATTCCTATTGAAAAACACTGTACCTTTTCATTGCTTTTTTTTTTTAATGACTGCTCTTAGATATGAAGATCTGAGTCACTAAATTTGAGAACTCTTCATCTTTCACTGGCTTCCTTGAGGACATAGTCTGTATCCAGTGAAACTTTTGGATTATTCTTAACACTCCATCCATCTTGCTTGCCCTCCTGGTGCTGGCTGTAAATGAGGTGTTCCTCAGTATCTGCAACAGCCAGGAACATTAACAGAGATTTCTTTGGATCCCCATCAGCCTCCACTAGCCAGAACAAGCACAGAGCAGGCATGACTTTGAGGCTTTAGTCCTAGATCCGAAACAGACTTTGGCTGCATGCAGACAAGGAGGCTCATTTGGGTTAAATTTCGGATTCATTTTTATCCCATAGCCTTTGGTGGCGCTGCAGGGTAAGAAATACAGGCTCTTACAGCCTGCTTACAACTAACCTCTGATCCACAGCACAAGCTGCAGCAAATGTTGAGAGGAATGACAAATCGGAGCTTAGGTTTAACAGCTTGTCCCAGCATAATCATTTTATGTTCTAAAGACAAGGGCTGATTAATAATTAAAAAAAAATAAAAGACCTAGAGTAGGAAATATACTGTCTGTTAAACTACCTTTCTGTACAATAATTCAAAATCAGAGTTAGGAGGTAGGAAAAGGCAAATCAAAAAGAATCAAAGAGTAAGTATTTCTTATTAAATAAGAAATTATTTCTTATCAGCTGTGAATCTGGCTTCTTCTAATAGAAATTCAATGTTCTGAAAAAGTACTGGGATGGCATCTTAGGAAACTGCAGTCCTCTCCTGATCCATGGCAGAGGTCCAAGAGGGCAAATGTAAATGCCCTGACATGGCCCCGACAATATACCTAAATCCTCTGTCAGAGAGACAGTAAGTCAGGGAAAAGTAGTAAGGTTTGCTCCGCATCCCTAGTTCAGGCCCCCTTATTCCCTGCCAAAAATGGAAGATGCTAGTTGATGTTATTTGTTTTTCTGGCGTGCCTATTTGTTAAGTGGAAATTAGAAAGACAGCAAACTCATTTCACAAAGGCTATCAAAAATGCATAAATGGCAACACGAGCAGTCACAAACCATTTCAGTCAGATAGAAAATCTGAACCCACTTAAATGGACATCAGTTTTGATTGTTTTACAGCTTTGTCACAGATACCTTTCCAAAATCGCAGTACCCCTAGTTATCTTTGGCAGGAGCGATCTCAGTACATTGAAATGCCTTTGTGATATCCTTGGTAAAATAACATAGGAGACCTGGAAAGGATAGTCCCTTATGCATTTTTATGTATTTTTTTTTTTGCATAGGATCAAAAGCTATCTCTGAACTGCTTATTTCTATGTCAATAAGTGCAGGCTAGTCGAAATGGCACATACACAAAGCCAGTGTTCATAGCTTCCTGGTGGGTGAGTTACCTATTATTGTGAACCTTAGGTATCATCTATTTACTTATGACTGCTTTATCGCCAATATTAATTTCCAATGCACATTCCTGAAAAGCTTCATGAAATAAAGCCCTAGTCCAGACCCCAAGATACAGCATTTTCCATTGCACTGGTTTCTATGGCTCACAGTTTTCTTGCTTCAGATTAATGGCAATCTTTCCAAAACACTGAGAGGAGGGAAGAGAAAAGGGGTTAGATTTCAAAAGCTCTTTGACGCCTACAGATAGCTATAGGTGTTGAGTGGGATCATCCCAAGTGCTACCAGAAAGCCTGCAAGAAAATTGTTCCCACTGTAAAATTTATAACGAAACATTTCAGAATACACTGAAATATATTGAGAACAAGATTTATTTGGTTCTCAATCCTTTAGTGCAAAGCATAAGGCTTGACTTAATGCTACTTCCAAACAGGCAAAGAAACAACAAGCCCCACATCCCAGTACAAAAGACGAGACTTGTACAGATTTGGACTCCTAGGTGTCAGCAGTTTCCAGTAGTAGTAGTTAATCTGACAGTAAGTACCAGTAATACCTACCTTCTCTGCCCACTTCTGGCTCTCTAGCACAGTATGTGTTCATGGATTTACCTGAGGAATTTGTTAAGATCTCCATGCTTCATATACTCAAAGACCATGATGAGCGGATCACCCTCAACACACACGCCATAGAACTTGACAATGTGCTCGTGTTGCAGGTTAGTTAGCAGCTCTGCCTCACGGTGGAAGTCCTTGCGGGCATTGTCGCTGGCATCCTTCAGTGTCTGGTAGAGAAAATGAAAATGTAAGGAAGAGGAGATGTTCACAGAAGGTAGTGAACATGTGGCAGGGCACTGTAAGGGTAAGATAAGGACACTCCACTGCATAAAGGATGAAGTACTTTCTTAATGATTCTTTTAGAAATGGAGATGTGACGTTTGAGTGCAATTAAATAATGGCAGTACAAGTTTTATTCCCCTGCCACAAATAATCCCAAACAACAATTTTTCTTGTAAGATGATGTAGGAATACTCATGATCTTACTGTGCCAAATATTCTCCAAACACAAAACAAATAAGCTGATCTTATCCAAAAAAAAATATAGTAGTGCACAGCTGGTTCATATCCTTCAGCATTTAACTCAGGTAAGCCCTAGTACCCTAGTACCTTACCTTTTCTGTAAGTTCTTTAAAATAAAACTCTGCTTGTTTAAAATACTTAGTGGTAACATACATGCATTCTTTATGTATCACTAATATCGCTGCTGCTGATGTTGGTCCCTATGGTATGCTATACATTAGGTCGATTTATGTAAGGGTAGGTCGCTGGACCAGAACTTACAACCTGAGACTTCAGCCAGAAAATCCTTTGAAATTCAGTAAATTTACTCACAATATCTAAGATTAAGCAGATGTATAAGTAACTGGAGGATTATTCCTAAACTAAAGGACAGAGAGGAAGTAAATGCAGATCAGAATTCTGGGGTGTCAATTTTTCTCACCCCCTTTTATTTATACAGCTCTGAACTCTTGTATATTTTCATTTTGAAGGAGATATATCAACGCAGGATCAAATAAGAGGCTTAAACTTTGTACAATCAAATAATGCTAATTTAGCTACCACACGTAGGCAATTTTGGATCTTTTCTTAAGAACTACACTCCTTGAGCAAAAAACCACTTTCATTCACCAAAAAGGGCAAATTCTGACACCCATTCAATTAGGAATAATTATGATTGACAATAAACCACTACTAGGCTCTACCTTCAAAAGGTACAGTGGTTGTGTTATACTAATTCAAACAGTATTTTTAAAACAGTAGACAAAAAGAGCAGGTTACCAATGTTCACAAATTATTTTTCACAGAAACAGATGTTTGGGCTCTGTACCTCTTGGTTTTAACTCCATCTAGACTTAATACAAAGGAAGATGAGACACAAAAGCAGTGGCACTGTTTTAACTAAATGGCTTTTTCATGGCCGTCTATCACTATTTCCTACTCTGAATTCATACACAGAGCACGGGACCAACCACACTCTGCAGAACAGACACAGAACAAGTTGACACTGTGCAATCATTCTGTCAACAAACTCACTTTTTAGCTGCAGTAGTCATGGGTTTTCCAAGCTTTTCCTTTAACAGAGACAATTCTGTCCACTTTCTAGTATTAGATGTATGCATGTGTGAAGAAGGGACTAAAAGATGACTGTCAGAGAAAACACTTGCTTTATTTGTGGAACTGCAACTAGAGGTCTTGAAAAATTAACAGCTACCATAATAAGGTCCAGACATGGGGACAAGGACCAGGATAGACTGGAGAGCCATCTGCCAAGTTCAGAGGTTGTTCCTTGTGGATTTCAGGCTGTATGGATCCCAGAGGCAATACAAATCACTCATGCTGCAGACATCCCTTCCCTGAGGGACTCACTTATGAATCTCACGTCTCTTCAGGCCCAGAACCCTTCTTCCACAAGTTTTACCAACAATGATGCAACAAGAATACCACATCATCAAAGCTTTGCATGGTATGACACATTAGTATACACAGCTGTATCACCCAAGGTGGATATCAAATTGGCTCTCTACTATGGTCCCCACACAATCACATCTGAACTGAGTGAGGACTGAAATTGAAATGTCTTTCAACACATCCTGGCTCTGGGATGATGCTTTAACATGATACAGGCACCAGCTCACAGTCCAATCTACACTATCTAATGAAATCAGTGGTTTCATGTATAAAGCAACTGGACTGTAATTCTTCTCAAAAACAAAATTAGAAAAACAATTATTATGAAAAACATTTTTAAGCAATAGCAATCTGGAAAAAAATTGACAGAGAGAAGCACAGGCTGATACTCTTTCCAGCAGGCACTTTCCCTGGAAAGACAGTAAAAATGCTGACAGCTCTACCCTGGGAGGATGGCATATTGTATATTTCAGAAGGCGCTTTTTATCTCACAGAAACAGCAAAATTATCATATGACAGAGCAGTTGCCATGGCAATTACACATTTTCTGTCAAACAGTGAAATGCAGAAAGGTCTGAAACCCAGGTGGAACTCAGGCAGGGTTTCTACTACCGAGGGGCGACTTGAATTTCTGTCATCCACCATTCCAAAACCTCCTTTTCATTGTTTCATGCAGTGCACAGAAAAGACACAATACACAAGAGATAGCTGACACAGTACAGCAAAAAGGAGATTGAAAAGTGAAAAAATTAATAAGTACACAGAATTTACTAGAAATGACATTGACTAATGCATTTAGCTTGTTCTCAGTGCCAGAGATAAAATGAAAATAAAACCGTAAGAGTACAAAGACAGAAAAAGACATATTCATTATTACTATCATTACTGACAAGTACGCCGAAGCTCTGCATACAAAGCACTCTCAGCAGTCGATAGAAGACTTTCCCAAGTAAGAACTGAGAGATAACCACATGTACTTTCCACTCAGGTCAGCAGCTAAGGAGGAGGGTCATACTCCCTTGGGCAACAGAGGGATCCTCTGGCTGTTACAGGAGCTCCACATCTGCTGAGCATATCCTTGCGACAGTTGGACTGCCGCTCCATGCTTATTCTCCTACACAGAGTCCTGGCCCATGTATCCACATACCATCTGGTCTCTGAAGACCTGTGCTCTGTAGCAAGGGCAAACCACAAGCTCCTTAGTCCACCCCGACACCACAGAGCTGCATTCACAGGCAAGTCAGAGCAAGAGCAGGGGGATGTGGCTCTCACTAACATCAGTGTGACTTGGTAAGAATGAAAGTCTAACAACATTTTCTTGTATGGTGATGGAGAGCAAAAAAAAAAAGTGTTTCATAGGGGAAGGCTGAAACAGTATAAAGGACAGCTGTGTGGTTTATTTCCTCAAGAAATGAAGATTTGGTTTTGGCCCTTCTCTGAACTGAAGACTCGAAGAGTTAGAAACCCTTGGTTTTCCTCTGCAGGTGCCATGGAAATGTTCTTCATCCCAGGTACATAATAGTCTCCTAGCTGAGTACAACCCTGGAGCACCATGGGGTGAATCCCCCTTCAACCTCCCAGGCGAAGAAAGAGGTAGCTGCTAACCTGTGCCCTGACAGTCATCCTCATCTCCAGCTCTGGACAGGTTAAACTAGTGCAAGAGTATGCCTGGGGATGCAACTCTATGAGGAGACAGCATCAATGCAGGCCTGGACAACACTGTGGCATGGCAAAATGTCCTGCAAGGAAATCGAAACTTTTCAGTCCTCTACCCTCTGTTTTTTAAAAGTGCCTGCAGTAAATGGTGCACTGATGTGATGTACCAACTCACCCCAAGGGGAAGGGTAGTACAATGCCCATGCAACCGGCTTAACCTGTGGTTAAGCTCTCTGCTCACAGGGTTTGACCCACAGAAAGCATTTTTGAGCACTCGGTGCTCCCCACTAAAAGCCTGATGGTTGAAACAAATTTAAACAGATTGTCTTTCTTCTCTTCCAAGGAGAAAAAGCTCAAGTACTTTGGGTTGTTTATGCTAAGTCTGATTTTATATCTTCCCAGATTTTTCTGGGCCTATTTAGCTCCTAAATAATTTGCTGCAACAACGTCAGCATTTCAGATACTGTCCAGCCAAAAAGGAGAAGGATGCGTGTTGAGTCAGACAGTGATGCTCAGGGCCAGGCGCAAACCGTGCAGTTGCCCAGCAACCAGCAGGCTCCGGCAACCATTGGGGACCACCAGCCATTCTGATCCACTTGGTGCAGGTGAGACTGTGCCTCCTTGCTGCCAAAATCCCCCTGGCATCACCAAATGTATTTCACAGAGGCAAGTGTGTTGTGGTTTTGCTCAGGAGGATACAGCTCTCTAAAGCCCTCGCTATGAGCCCTCCACTGCTGGCATCCAGGTCTGCTCCACTAAGACTGAAAAAGAAAAAAAAAAACCGCACATTTTTACTGCCAAATTCTGCTCCGCAGTGGTGTCTGCACACAGTCCTCTGGCTAGCTCTCTGCAAACCAGTGAGGTCCCATCCCTTGACCTCCACTGTGACTGAAGGACACCTGTGAGCTATGGTTGGTACCACAGTGAAAGAGAGAAGCACCAGACAATCAACCTCTCAGTTACATGGGGATCAATTCAATGGCACAGTTTGCCAAAAGATTTGCTCTTTCATGGCAGCCAGAGTCACATCTTCAAATACCAATGCGAGAAACATAACATGGGCATAACCCGTCCCTAGAGGTACTTCTTCCCACAGCTGCAAGATCCTTATTAAGGACACTCCAAAGAGTGGATTTGGTAAAAAGAAAAAAGAATAGTACAACAGCTGGCCCAGAAAAGAGATAGACTTGTCATCTACACCCATGGAGACATCTCCCCCTTTTCTTCCTTGTGAATTACAGTGAGAAAGAGCAGCAGAGAGCAAGCACAGTGTAGCATTTAACACCAGAAGTGCTAGGCTCCTTTAGCAAGGGGGCGGCCTAAGGTGGCAGCTTCTGTAGGAAACTGCTAGAAGTTTTTCCCCTTTGTTCAGTGGACTCGGCCAGGCCTAGGGAGGACCCGCTGCTGGCCAAGGCCGAGCCAATTGGTAGCAGAATGTTCCATGATAACGCCTCTGCAATAACATAGTTAAGAAGGGGAAAAACAGGAAAAAAAAAAAAAGAGATGTGAAGCAGCTGAGCAGGGGCAGAGAGGGGGAGGCAAGAGCCTTGTGGCCCTTGCAGGCCTCACCCTCTGGCCTCCTGCTGGGCAGCCAACTGGGCCCAACTCAGTCCAGCCCGGCTGCAAGAAGTGGAGAGGAGATGAGAAGTGAATAAGATGTAAAAAGGATCCTGAGAGGCGTCTGCCAGCCTGTTATGAGGAACGGCTGCAGACGCCAAGGTCAGTGAAGAAGGAGGGGAGGAGTAATGCGGCTCCTGGCCAAGATCCCCCTGCAGCCCATGGTGATAACCGTGGTAGAGCAGGTTGTCCCCCTGCAGCCCATGGAGGTCCACGGAGGAGCAGAGATCCACCTGCAGCCCGGGGAGGACCCCACGCCGGAGGAGGTGGATGCCTGAAGGAGGCTGTGGCCCGTGGAGGGCCCGCTGGGGCAGCTGCTCTGGAGAGATTGCACCCCGTGGAAGAGATGACCCACGCCGGAGCAGTTTCACAAAGGACTGTGGCCCGTGGGAGGGACCCCACAATGGAGCAGGGGAGGAATGTGAGGAGTTCTTCCCCTGATGATGAAGCAGCAGCATGAAACAACGCGTGATGAACTGACTGTGACCCCCATTCCCTTTTCCCCCCTGTGCCACTCGGGAGGGGGAAGGAGGTAGAGATAATGTTAAGCCTGGGAAGAGGGAGGGGTGGGGGGAGGTTATCTTGATCCCTGTCTCATTCTTCTGCTAGTTTTCAAAATAAATGAATAGTTTTCCCCAAGTCGAGTCTGTTTTGCCTGTGACGGTAACTTTAAGGATTTCTCCCTGTCCTTATCTCAAACCTCGAGCTGTTTTTCCTTATACCATCTCCCCCTATTCTCTTGGAGGGTGGGGGAAGTGGGAGAGAGACTGCGTAGTCTGGTCCCGATCAGGGCTGAACTACAACAGCTCCATTTGGTCATGACTTTCAAAAGCAGCAAGTGAATGGAAAGACTTTTATTTTGCTATCAAGTAGTTCCCTGAAGTGATAGAGCAAAGGCAATTTCCATTCCAACTTCACCAAAATACAATAGAAAATTCATTCAGATCTAGTTTTGTCATCTCCTGTCTCTTGCTTTCTCCTGTCTGTGATGCATTCCTTCAGGGCTTAATTTTTCCTCACCGGTCAACATGACCGAACAATTCCCAAGTATCAAAAAGCTTGTAACCTTGGCAAAAACCAAAACCCTATTATTTTTGATGGAGCAAGAAAGCACTCTACAAGTCCATTTTCCTTTCATGTTCTCTCACTGCCAGATCCAGAATTCTATTTCTTGTTTCCAAATTCAAAAAGATGATCTACTTTATTTCTTTTATTGTATGGTTTGATCCAAAATGTACACGATTGCCTACTTGTGACTGGTCAGATAAAATTATTTTCTGATCCATAGGCACAGCTCAAATTATAAATGTGTATTCCCCCTGCATTTAATGAGATACTTCAAATGCTGAACACTTTGTTCAGCTTTTGGGAGAACACAGATGGAGATAAGAGATTGTTGCCAGGGAGACTTTGCAAACTTTTAGAATGTAGTTTCACTGATATTGTTTTCTATCATACATCCCTAGCTGAGGGGGATGTATGCTAGAAAAGCAGGTTTGGTGTCCAAACTCTGAGATCAAGCTGGAAATCTTACTCCCTGGTAGGTTTCCCAATGTACAATGCACTCTGTGCCCTTTTGGAGAACCAAACAAATAACTTTTTTTTTTTCCCCCAGAAATGTGAGAACTATTCTGTATACTTGAAACCCCAAGGTTACGCCAGTTTTCATGTAGTTTCCTCCTCCTCTGGACTGTATTTTGGGAGCATTTACTGGAGCTATATATCCAAGAACCACTCCTCCAGGTCTGACATATCATGACTTCTGGATTTCCATACAGCCAGCATTTAACAGTACATGACAATATTATCCACAAGGTTGTTATAACATTCCTGGCAGGTATATTAATGACAAATACCCACAGATAATTTCAGTGGCTGACTAAAAGAATGGCACAATCCTGAAAAAGGAAGGCCTTCTTTGACTAGCAGTTATATATATAACCTATTCACTCAGCTAGTAATAGAGTATTTTTTTTTTAGACATGCATATATGTCACATGTATTTTTAATAACCTAGTCATTATTTTCACAAATTATAATTTAGATAGATCATAAAAGATTTTGCCCCTTTGTGACACAGTTGGTTTCCCCCTTTTCCTTATGAAATTAAGCTCCCATTTTATAATCCACAGGAAGATCAAATATCGCATTCTCTTAACACTCCATTAGCCTCATGAACTCTTCCACATATATCACAACAGTTACACAGGGCTATGGAATAGGCAAACACGATCATTTACAAATAAAATAGCATTAGTTGAAACCATGAATTAATATCGGAAACCTTAGACTCTTTTACCTTCACTGCCACCAAGATCTTGTCCTGGTCGGGACAAAGGTTATAGCATTCTGCAAGAAAGACTTTCCCAAAGGCTCCTTCTCCCAGTTCTCTCTTAAGAACAATATTGTGGCGTTTGATGTGCTGCACAACTGTGAAGAAAAGACAAAATGGAGGTCAGAAGTGAGCTTCAAGGCCAGGATGGGATGGGGTTCATGCTTACAGCCACACAGAGACAGTTGCCTGTAGAGTGGGGCACATGTAGTGGAACGAATCAAAGTGCCCATGTGTCATTAGTGCTGTGTCCAAAAAGACCAAGTTAATATATTTATATTTGGAGAGCAGTGCATTTGCTGAACAAAGTCTATTTGCAACTTAAATCCTAAACACTGTGAAGTAAACCATGGTGCACAGGCACCAGGTTGGCTTCTGCAAAGGCATGAATCTCACCTCAGCTGCTTAACTGCAGGCACCAGGACTGGAAACCATGCCAGTCACTTAGGATATACTCAGATGCAGACAAACCCCTGCATCCATGCTTGGGCACACACCTGTTCCAAACTGAGTGACCACTTGTGCAGAAACCACCCTGCCTCCATTACTAAAAGATGGAAAATGGAGTGCTGCTGGTAACAGCAGTGGGGAGAAATGGCACAGCCTGTCCCCATTGCTGACACCAGCATTTAGAGAAAAGGCTCACTGTCTACAAAAGCAAAACAATCTAAGCCTAGGGCGACATAACCCAAGTGCACTGCATATAAACACACTTTGTATCCATGTGTGTGCATGGCCCCCGGGGGGCCTCTATCATGAGTCTGCCAGGCGGGCAGTGACCTGAAGAGTGCATCTCCACCAGACCCAGCTGGCACCTGCCAAAAACCCCCAGACCAGCAGGCAAGAAGGCCCACCATGCCCTGGGAGCAGAAGCCAACTTCTCCCCATGCCACATCAGACCTACCAGGGCCTGCTCCTGTCCCTGCAGCTGGCGGCTGCAGGGGGGCACTGCCTGCCCCCTCCTCCAAGGCCAGGCCTCCCAGCGGAGGCCACATGAAATGAGACTGCAAGGTACCAATGGTTTTCACTCTTGTCAAACTTTGGTCTAGCATAAGGTTACGTTTTATCATGATGATGCTTTGGGCACGCTTTATTTGGCCAGCTACCCAAGCAGCTCCCTGCAGCCAGTAGGAATTTGCTTTTTTTTTTTTTTTTTTTTTCCATTCCTTCCTCAGCACTGGATTTTCAAATAAAGCACAAAATGGAGTCAGCAGAAGAGAGGCCTGAACGAAAGCATCCCTCACCTCTGCTAATACTGGTCACAAGGTAGACACATGGGACAGACGAGAAGCATAGCTTTGACCCGTGCTTTAAAAAAAATGCTTACTAATAAATGAGTACTCCCCTCTACCCCCTGCCAAACCTGGCGTTCAACCCTGCCTCTTGGGGAATTCTTCTGTTTCCCTCTGCTTGACCAGTGTCACCAGGAGAATGCCTCTCTTCCTTTCCTAGAGAGAGAGAAGTTCAGCTCCACATTACCAGTGTCACCATCTTAAAATGTCCACAAAGCCCACAGACAGGGAGTAGGGCTGAGTAGGGCCTGTCCTACCTGGTGATGAGCACAGTCGACTGCCTAAATTTTGTGTGAGTCCTCTCCATTCTGAACCCAGCACATCTCCAACGTTGGCCCTAGCAGTATGAAGATTTTTTGTGAAGTTCCTGAAGGACTTCACAAACAATAGAATAAAAATAAATAAGAAACATATCAACTGCTTCTCTATAGTACACTTACAGCTGCTGCTAAATGCTCTTATATAAACCAAGCATTTGAATAAACAACCCATCCCATAAACCAAACTGTTAAAATCGAAACACAGCAAGCCGCAGAAGAGATCCACCCAGAATAGATTTGCAACTTGTCACACTCAGTCTATCCCTGTTAGCTTTCTGACCTGCATGGAGTTACTAAAGAAATAAAAAGTGGCAGTAAATGTGACTAAATGGACAGAGATTAAATATAAAGAACAATGTAAGTAAATAAAACACATGCGATGTGACGGAAATATGAGCTAAGGAAAAAAATGCGATTAGCACACTGAGGGCCCCAGCTATAATGACACCATCTTCAGCAGGAGGAGATTTCAGCAGGAGATATACTGAAAATCTCAGGCCAAAATCTGCTTTCAGTTAATATCAGGATAAAGCAAATGATCTTTGTCGAAGTCCAAGAGATTATCTTGGATTTACACTGAAGAAACAAAGCACAATTTGGCTGAATAGGTGGCATAACTGAATTACCAGAGAAGTGGTCTCATAACATTGTCTCACAGGCAAAGACACCCAAACATTCCAAGCGTGGCTATGTATTTTCCTCCTTTTGACTCTAAATGGTGATTGCCTTTGAGCTGCCATTTGTTCTTTTAAAAGCACACCATCCTTAGTTTAAAAGATCTTGTCTGATTACTGTAAAAAATACGTTACATTAAGCTAAAAGCTAAGTCAAGTTGAAACAGTTAAGAGAAAAATAAAACAAAATCTGAAGTGAGACCAAGCAAACTAAACATGGGTAAATGCTGAAAAGAGGCTGTGGTGTTAAATAACCACCATGGTCATGCTCATAGAAGCAGGGAGCTCCCACAGATGACTGCAAGGAATCAGCTGGCAACAGGGAGCACAACTGCAGAAAAGGGCCCTCTCCTTATCTCAAGGTCTCAAAGACATCCTATCAACAGAGCTGGATTTCTAGGTATTTTACGCACTAATGAAGAGCATGTTGCACTGGAAATGATGTATCAAAGCCTTGTCCTGCAAACACTACCTGCAGGCATGGGATTTCAGTCCCTGTGTAACCTACCTTGACGGTGAGGCTGAACAGAGATGGTCACACCATGTCCTGGAGTGGGTCCCAGCAAACAGGCAACTTGGGATCACCTCACCACATTGAATTCACTGAGTTAGATGTGACTGATTCCAGCCACAGACAGCAGGACACTCAGAATTATAAGTTATTAAAATGTTTCTGCATGTAATTAAAAAGTGATATGCTGTGACAGAGTGAATTTTTTTTTTCACTTTGGTCACAAACAACAGGTCTGAACATTTTACCACCACATGTGACTATTACATCACCCAAGCTGACCCTCTACAAAGCAAGTAGTATTGAGTTAAATGACTTGTGCTTGGCATGAGACTGCCTCCAGAAAGCAGCTGTGCCAGTCTTGATTTGAAAGTCAGAGATACTCACTTGCCCTAATGTGTAATAATTTTCATTGCTAATAAAAAATGCATGCCTTTTTCTTTATCTCTTAATTTTTATCTTGTCTGGCTTGCATCTCCCTCCTTTGGGTTTTAGAAGACCTTCTCTGCTAGCTTGAGCAGCCTTTTAAAGTCTGGTATTAAATATACATAGTCAAAACTTTTCTTGCTCGTCTTGGTAAGGGAAAGAGATAGAAGCCCCTCACAGGAAAACACTTTCTCCAGTTTGCTCACCATTTTCATGGCCCTTCTCTGGAAAAATTTTCAAGAACATTTTAAAAGAAGTTGTTTCCAGTTGTTTTTCCCAACTGGAAGACACGTTCTTGTATCACTCTCCACAAGGTTGTGATAAAAACATAAAATCAGCTCCCTATATCTCTGCATGTCCAAAGACCACACTAGTCCTTTTAAGGCTGGGTTTCCTGAAAAGCACAAAATTACATAGCTATGTGGTATGCATGAGTGTGTCTCATCTTGAACACCTCACCCAATTACAATATCACAAGTGCTGTAAGTTTCAGACGTGTTCCCATATGCCTTCTGAGAACAGCAGAGCAAAGGAGAGGTCTGTCCTTATGGAGAGGCTGCAACAGGGACTCAGTGCTTGATGGACAGTAAGCACCACAGTAGACAGGCTCCATCATCACTGCTCACTGAACTACCAACACTAGAAGATCCTGTTGTGTTGCATGCCCACTTAAATCACCAGCTGCATCTGCTTTCTAGGCTATTGTTCAAAATTTTGCTAGCTGTACACACGTGGAGCACTCCTGATGAAAAGTACTGTGCCAGGACTCTGAGAAGAGAATGTGGATTTTCAAGATGCTAAGTAACCAAATAAGTTAATATTATAAATGTATTTACAGTTGCATAAGAAAAAAAGTAGCAGCAGCAATGACTCAGCTTGTGATGTGACATGAGGTTCCACAGAAAGACATTTGGCAAGTTTCTTCATTTCTTCTCCCATCATTTCTCTTGCAATTGTGAAGACTCAACTATTTCTAAGATCTTCTAGAAAAAAACTGGTGTAAATGACTGAGTGATTGTTCGGGTAGTATACTGAATTTGTACAGCATTTGTCATTCACATAAAAGGAGGGGTGAAGTTTCAGAGACAATCTCATAGCAGGAGGATACAAAATCGCTAGGAACAGCAGACCACAAGTCTAGCCCAATGGCCATCAGATTCTGCAGTCGCAGCATCTCTGGAGTTCTGCTATTGCCACAGTAGAAATTCTGGCATATTGAGAAATCTACTCTTTAACATGGCAATAAAAGCCAACAACAAGCTCTTTATTTTTTTAAACCTTTTATCCTGTCAGCATTGCCTGGATGCAGGCCAGCTCAGTCCTGAGAGTATATTTCTGATTATTTGATATATTTGTTCCATATGACAGTCATTACTTATAACTCTCTCTATATTTTCATGCAGTGCTATTATTGTTTAATTTTTACCATACAGCAGCCACAAATGCTCATGGAAGACCACTGTCCAGCTTTTGTAGGTGCAAACAAACAAGTAGCATATTTTCATATATAGTCCACAGCTGAGATTCAAGTCACACCTCTAACAGAAGGAAAACAAGCAGACAGAAAATCTACTCCTCAGGTACTCTGCCCTAAATGAAAGGTGCTAGTACAGGCTATAGAAAACCGAGTGTGGAGGATCCACCAAACTAGGTCAGAAAGGCACTTGGGCCTTGTCACATTACCTGTACAACCATGGATTCTGAATCACTTTGAATTTTGTTTTGTTTCTTTGAAAAAAAGAATGGTTCAATTCAACAGTTTGAAACAGTTATCCCTTAGTGGCCATCAGTGATTTGCCAGAATTTTCACAGGCCAGAACCCAAGCATGCTTTGAGGAAGCATTTAATCAGTAAGTTGAATAGGCAGTGGTATTCCTGGAAGAACTGGAGAGATTTATGCAAGGCAAACCCGTGAGCACTCACAGGAATGGCGTAATTCCCAGGGATTTCCTAGCTGTCAAGAGCTACATCTGATGATAAATCCAATAAATCTGTGATTGTTGCAGCTTAACCTTACAGTTGCTTCATTTACAACTTACATCCCCACAGGATCTATACTTGAAAACCCAGAGTTTTTGTTGTCTTGTCCGAGAATTAGACTTCTCTTCACGACACAGCACTGCAGCTGCTGGGAGGGTGCCCAGTCCTTCCTGACCTCCCTGCAGCCACAGGGACACCACAGCTCTTGCCCATTGCAAACTCATTTTGTTGTAGCTGGTGTGGCTCTTCTCTGGCTGAAATAGAAGTGTTTGCTGTCTTCTGGAGTTAATATTTTATTTCTGGTGAGGCATTTTATCTTACTCTTTTGTTACAGTAACTGATTTGTTTTAGTTGGCTAAGATCCTCTCAGTTTGGCTACAGATAGGCATACTGCCATACTTGATTAGATCCTTATAATCAAATAAGAATTACTTAATAATAAACTATAATAACAATGCTATAATTGTTTTAAATGCATAAACATTTAAATTCACCCTTCAGGAAAACAAGAATAATGAAAGTGATGGTTTTTCCAGGCATGAATTTGCCCTTGTGTAAAAAAAGTAAGGTACACAAGGCCCTTAAGCCTTAGCAACCTGAAATTGTTTTTTATTTAATTATAAGTATGTATTAAATATGTAGTTGATCTGTTACATGCTAAAACAATTGGGACATATCAAAATAACTGAAAGCTAAATTTGGAGCTCTATGTTCAGAATAAACAGCAGATATTAATTGCTCTGTGTTTCTCTTTCTGTGCTTTTTCCAGCATACTAACAGTTCTTCAACACATTATGGTAAATCAGCTTTAAGCAGAAAACTGTGCTGGAATTTTAAGCAAACATTGCCTTTGCAGATGTGTATACACTTAATTTGTAAATGCCAATCTCAATGCCCTTCTTCCAAAGGATTAATGATTGTAAAACTTAAAGGTTATTCTGCATGAGTTGCTGTATAAAACCTCTGCTAGTATTATTTTATTGTGGCAAAGTTGGTCTGTCTTCCATGTTTAAGTTAACTGGAGACAATGATCTCACCACCACCACCCTCCTCTTAGCTCAGACCAGGAAATCCTTTCCCTCAGGATGATACTAATCTTTAGGGATCTTCTGTGCTGCAGAAACAGAAGCATTCAGCAAAGCATGGGGAAGTACCATGTAGCACATCTCATTATAATAGACGCTTGCAGGGGAGAAGGTCTAATAAACACACTGTCTTCAAAGTATTAATCTTTTCTGTCCCTGTTTTGAGAAATAGGCACAGTCTGAAAAGTATCCCAGGATGCCAGTCTGGTAAGCAGGACCTGAAAGAAACATCATACATTCAGAGACTGAGCTATATTCAAGCTTGGCCTAAGTGGGGATAAAGGTGAAATTCAAAGGAGATTGCCTTGTTTTTGATGTAGGTTTCTCTACTTTCGTTTTTCTTATCTCATTTTAAAAGGAAAAGGAAATCATTTTGTACCTCGATATAAGGGAGGACAGAAGGGTTTTACTGGTGGCCTTTCAAAAGGAAATATAAAAAGTAAATGGAGCTTTGAAGCCTGTGAAGGAGTAAACCACATGCTTAGCTCCCAGTCTCAAATTCTATCCACTTATATAAACGTTAAGCACATATTTAATCTTTACCTTTGGCTGAACTGCTTTAATAAAAGATAGCATAGTGTCTGATCTCCCATCTCTCCCATGGGTAGGTCTGCCCTGCTGCAGCTAATTGTGCATGGAAAGAAAAGGGAACAACAGAGAAAACACAGGAGCATGACAGAACCTGGTCTTTTATAAATTACTTTTAAGTGTATCATTTACACTTTTCCTAATAATTTTTGTCCTGCTTCAGAGCATCTTTTACAGTTCTGTCAGACTGCGGCACACTGTGTGGCTTCTATGAGGAAAGCAGAATCTTATGCATGCCCATGTTTCACTTTCTCTGGGCCAGCTAAGGTAAACACCTCCCATAGATGAAGGCTCAGTCTCTGCCTGCTCCCTTAACTTCACACAGTTAAGGCTCTGGCGCTACGTGGTTACTTCTTCTTCTGAGTCTGTGCGTACCACCCCCTTTCCTGGGTTTTGCTGCAAGTAGCCCTTAAACACAGAGAAAAGTTACAGGTTTGGTTATCTCTGAGGGTGACCTGCAGAAGACACTGGGTATTGCAAACAAACAGAAGAAGAAACCTTCCCTGCCCTTTGACCAGATCCTTCTATTATTCACTGAGAAACAAAAACAGCAAGAAGGAGAGAAAACAGGTCTTGAGTCCTTCTATACATTGAAGAGGAGAGAACCTCAGTTTGCCCTCTGGGGATGCAGAAAGGATTACCGCTAACCATTATACTGCCCCAAAGCCCCATGTGACAGGAGAAATGAGCAAAACCACCGTAAAAATTGAACAGACCTGAAAAAAAGAGGCTATTCCCTTTCACAAGCATGTGTCCTTCAGCATTTCTTCATCCTTCGATGATGAGGCATTTGTTACTCAGCTTCTGTTTCACTGATAGGCTGGCACACTTTTTTGCTAGGGCATCTACAGAAGTTTATGTTCCCATACAACATTTCCCCCTTGACCGCTGTTACAATTTCAGAATCCCAGTACTTATGAGTAACAAAAGCAGTTTTAACTGGCAGCATATACATGCAAGGTACACCCAGAACATTCATCTTTCATGCTAGACTCTGCCTCTACTGCAGCCACAAAGCAGTCAAAAGATTATTACACTGTACCAGCTTCAAACAAAAGCCCTATAAGTTCTCACTTACAGGTCATCCAAATGAAGACATGAAAGGTTTGTAAGATGAACATACTGAAGGTTTTTCAGGATCAGATTCTCAACAACTGCAAATAAAAGATTCATTTTCATTTGTCTTGTTGCACAGGCACTGGAAAAAATTCTTCCTCTGTTTCCATATGAATACAGCGCATGCTTCATTTTTGAAGCTTAAAAAGATCTGTTTATCATAGACATCATGTTCTCTGCCGATCTGATTCTTCTGTCCTGCATCCTCCAAAAGACTAAGATTGCAAACTGTATGTTTATGGTACGATAACAACACAAATGGCAATCCCAAGCACAAATACAGGCTGGGCAGAGAATGGATTGAGAGCAGCCCTGAGGAGGTCTTGGGTGTGCTGGTGGACGAGAAGCTCAACATGAGCCGGCAACGTGCACTTGCAGCCCAGAAAGCTGACTGCATCCTGGGCTGCATCAAGAGGAGCGTGGCCAGCAGGTCGAGGGAGGTGATTCTCCCCCTCTACTCTGCCCTGGTGAGACCCCACCTGGAGTACTGTGTCCAGTTCTGGAGCCCCCAACATAAGGACATGGACCAGTTGGAGAAGGTCCAGAGGAGGGCCACGAAGATGATCAGAGGGTTGGAGCACCTTTCCTATGAGGACAGGCTGAGAGAGTTGGGGCTGTTCAGCCTGGAGAAGAGGAGGCTCCGGGGAGACCTGATAGTGGTCTGCCAGTACCTAAAGAGGGCCTACGGGAAAGATGGGAAGAAACTTTTTAGCAGTGCCTGTTGTGACAGGACAAGGGGTAATGGTTTTAAAATAGAAGGAAGCAGATTCAGACTTGATATAAGGAAGACATTTTTCACAATGAGGGTGGTAGAACACTGGAACAGGTTGCCCAGAGAGGTGGTGGAAGCCCCATCCCTGGAAACATTCAAGGCCAGGCTGGATGAGGCTCTGAGCAACCTGACCTGGTTGGAGATGTCCCTGCTCCTTGCAGAGGGGTTGGACTAAATGACCTTTGAAGGTCCCTTCCAACCCTAACCATTCTATGATTCTATGAAATTGTTCTGTGTGTAAAGGTCATGAGGTTTCTACAGCCTGAGTGACTTCTTATCATTCTCCAGGGTCCGATAACTTCCCCAAATCCTATGAAAGGATGTGACTGAGACTGTGCCATGTCCCTTGCATTGAGTTTTGCTTAAGCAAACAGTGGTCCTCCTACTTGGGACTGCTCTGTATATTACACTAAAGTGTAGCCTCGCAGGATTTGAGAACACTTCAAAGTCTTTTTTAATAGCAGCAGGATAGGTGCTTATTCTAATTGTCCTGATAGAAAACCCAACCTGCCCCATGGATACAGTGAGAAAAGAAAAGCTGTGGCTTGACAATGGGAACAACAGGACTTTCCCAGATAATTTCTCTTGCAAAATAAGTCATGTATTTTCTGTTCTCCCCTCTTGGATCTGCATGTTATTTTCATGTAACATGAAAACTAACACATCTAGCTAACAGATGACAAATCTCCTTCCACTGACTTGAGCTCTGGACTATGTTATCCGTTAGTTGAACCTACGTTTCTCTACAGTTCAGACAAATAAGGAGGAGACCTCACTCTTTGCTAAAACAAGTCTGGTGAGGGAGCAAAAGTCTCAGCTACGTACATCCCCTTGCAATCGGTCTGCACAGCCTACAGTCCAGGGCCACTTGCCCTTTAGTGGATCAGAGGCAATGCCATGCTCTGTACGTCACCGTGGCTGCAGACAACGAGGCGCCAGCCACTCAGTCAGCACACCAGATCAAGGTAGGAGCGAAGAGTGCCTCAGTTCCACTACAGCCAACAAACCAACAGGTCTGTTTCTCAGTAAAGTTCCTTTAAGATACCTGTTTAAATAAGGGCTTCATAAATTTTCACTAACACATGTAAATCCCCTCCCACATATCAATAAAACTTTATTTTCGAGAAAGAGAATGAACACAGGTACATTAATCAAAAGTTAACAATATGATATGTCATCAGCTAATGAAAAACAAAGACATGTACTCCTTTAGGGGAACGACAGCTTTGCACAGGGTCCTCTGTGATAATGAGCAGTCAGAGTCGCAGTATCAATAGTGACAACAAAACCAACTGAACACTAAATGGGATCTTTTAAAGCTGTGGCCCATGATGAGGTTGAGGACAAGTTCAGCCTCTGCCAATATGCTTTCAGCACCTAAAAGCATCTTGGTTTTGAGCTGATAATTACAGTGTGCTGAGCCAAGCATCTGTCACTAAGGAACAGGAGCTGCCCAAACACAGCAAAATGCATAGAAGTTTACTGGCTAATTTATCACAATAATGAACCCAGTTCCAGCCTTTTGAGGCATGGAAGTGAAAGACAGAAAGAAGGAGGGGGAAAAAGAGGAAAGGAAGGAAGGAAGAGGTTTGAACATTTTGTTCCAGTCAGTTTCCAAGAAAGGGGAAAACACTAGGCATGATTCAATCCACGGATGCCCTCCCACAGCCCTGCTGCTGCTGGAGAAGTGGCCACTGGGCAGATACCCGAGACATGTATTTCCCAAAGCACATAGACCCAGCCTCTGCCGAGACATGAACTCTCGCTCATGGCAGCACACACACATAGCAGGGTAAACAAGAAGAAGAACGGCAGAAACAGCTGAATGAACTTTATTCAGGATCTGACATACGATGTCAGTATAATGAACATGACCTAAAGAGCAGCGTTAGACTCATAAGCAGACTGAGTTGGCAGCTCTGACCAATTAATACCAGTTAATTTTATGGTGATAGCTAGTACACATGTATGATATTCTCTAAAAGCTTAATAGATGTCACTGTAAATCACAGTCACCTTTCTCCCCTGCGCTTTTTTTTTATGTGGAAAGTACTTACAGTTGAATCTTCCTTAATACTTCTTGTAGCCTGAAGTGAATGCAAATGTAATTCTGGCAGTCTCTGCAAGAAACCAAAAATGCATAGAGCAGAGAAATTCTCTTCTTATCTAGCATCTACATGGCTGTTGCTTTTAAAAACAAAACTGTTTTGTTCCAACTACTGTACACCATGATATTTACAGTAACTGTAGTCTGCACAGAACAAAGATAGGCAAAATGTAGGTTTTTTCTCCCCTTCCTTCTGAAGTTCAAGTTCTCTCCCAGAGCAATAAATACCAGCTGTCTACATACTCACGTACTTAGAAAGCATTTTGAGCAGCATAAACCAACACAAATGGCTGCGACATTTGTTGAACTGTAATGGCAGAATACCTCACGTGCTTATGGGTAAAGGAAATACAAAAAAATAATCATCATTTTTATTGTTACTACTGAAACAGATGGATTTTTGTCTCAACTTGCTTGGAACTGGCACTTGCGGCTAAGGAAATGGGTGTTGTCCGTTGATACGCACGCTGTCTGCACTTAACTAAAACACTGAGGTACACAAGGCATTATTGTTAGCCCTACAGACAAGATGTCACCAGGGCAGAATAACAGGCTAGTTTACAAGCAGTGATGATTAACTGCTGCCTCCTGCAAGACCACGACCAGCAGGAGGGCAAGTACAGACCTCCTTTTAGGAGAGACTGGTCTGAAGCCTGTTATGATCCTGGAGGGCTATTTTGCCTTTTGGTAGTAACAACATCCACAAAATGGCCTTCAAGCAATTTCCAGGACTCTGTGTTTCAGGCCTGCCCTTCTGGTCAGAATTTTAAGGAAAAGAGGAAGGATCAGAAGCTAACATAATTATTTATAAACCAATTTCAAGATTTATTGGGTAGTTTTCCCAATGTTTTTGCATGTACAACTCTCAACTTACAGGCTAGTGTGTTGCTTTCACCATTGTTTCTCTTGCATTTATTCTTCCCCTGTTGTAACATTTCCTTTGATATGAAAATGGTTAATTCAGCCACATGTTCCAATAATATAACAGGCTCTAACTGCAAAAATAACCATTACTGATTTGCATTTTTTCTTACAGAGAAACTATAGAGAGGCAACATCATCTGCTTCTGAAACCTAGACATACACCCATAGAGATTAAAAGGTATTTGTTAACAGTGCTTTGGAAAACAACTCTTATGAGGCTTCTGCTGAGTGAATCTCCTTGTCATTGTTTCCCTCACCTAGAAAATAAGGCCAGAAATGCTTACCTAGCTGTTTCATAACAGTAGACATTTTTACAATAGTAATTACTTTCTATTTGAACAGTGTCACAACGCTATAAAGTGTAAAGTTTGTACTCAAATTTCTTGTTTGGTGTATTTTGAAAACAATGGCCCAAAGTCCTCGCTGCCATCACTTTCTTTATTTCAAAATCTCAAGTCGAAACTCTTCAGATATGCATTCAGCTGCAATGAATACTTTCTTTTATTTTTACAGATTCTGGCCTCCTTAAAGTTTAAGTGCATTATAACATAGTCAAAAATAAAAGCAACTGGAAAGAAAAAAATACATTCAGAAAAAAGATTTTACAACAACACTGTTTCTCTTGCATTGCCTCCAGTGTCATCTTGCATGCCATGAAACTAATCCTGCTCTTACTCACAAAATGTAAACTGGGAAACTCAGTGGAGTTCTTCTAGATTAACAGTCGCAAAAAGAAACTGCTGATGAAAGCAATTAAGAAACATACACCATCCTCTAATTTTAACAGAGAAAAAAAAAAAAAAAAGAAAGACTTGCCATGAACAAAAGAAAAAGTGAGGTCTGCTGCTTAGCTAACTGCCCTAATTCTTTGCTTACTCCAGTCTGTATGTTGTTAGTTTACAGTCTTTTATGCACCATCCTGCATAAAAATAAACAGGCCCTCAGGGATTAACATACCACAACCAGCACTTCAAAACTACTTGCTTTCCACACCCTCATAAATGTAAACAAATAGAGATTTCTGAACAAGAGCTACTGGAATAGTTTTCTTTCAAGCAGGCATAGGAAATGCCAACTGTTGTGGAAACTGGCAAAAATGGTAAATTGCATCCTAATGAGGGCCATTCTAGCTAAGCATCCCAACAACATCATTGGGAAAAAAAATCTCACCTCAAGACTATTTTAAAAGGTGTTTTTGCGCATAATTAACCAAGTTGAAAGCTAGCCACAGTAGCTAGGAGCAAGTGGTTCCAGAACCTGCATAATCCCTGCTACTGCACAAGAGGTACTGAGCTTTCACATAGAGACCTTGCTGAAAGCCCTAGTTAAGGACAGCTGTGACGACTCCTGCTCCAGTAGACCATTTTTAGATCAAGCCCAGCTCTGCAGGAGTATGATACAACTTCCCCAAATGAGTGTCAGGCTTGTCATTTGAAACCAGCAGTCTCACAGAAAAGAGGTACATCTTGCCTCAGAAATTGGACAGGTTGTGAGTTTGAATGAAAAGACAGTACATACATAGCAAATATGCTATATGCTGCAGCCTTCCACCCAGTAATTCATTTCTGCATATACACAGGAGAGGAGGATCATCCACACCATGACGTTTATTGTCTCCAGTGGGAACTGCAAGACTCAACTGCTGATGGGCTTGAAAAGGGACAGAAGGGAGAGATTAAATATGGGCAGGATGCAGTATAAACTCTGAAAAACATGAGAGGAAGATGACTAAATTGCTCCGGCTCAAAAGAAAGGGAATCTCCAGACCTCAGCTGATCAGTAGCGCTAATCAGATTTTCTCCTCTTTTCTCACTTAAGCATTTTACGTCCTGTTAATTTAGATTTCTACATCCTGAGCAGCCTGCTACAGCTGCTCAGGAACAAGCTAAACATCTGCCCCACAAAGGCTTCCCTTAAAGATTTTATACAATCTTTTAATTAAATGCTGTCCCAAGTACAGCCAGAATTTGACCATATCCAAACCAACGTCACAGCCACTTGTTTCTGCACAGAGATGTTTTTTTTTTCCGTTACACTAGCTAATCATATTTGGAGTATGCTTAGAAAAACAGCAGAAACTTTTGCTAGCTTATTTATCACTACTTCTTAGTGACTCAACTTTATTTCAATGCCACATACTGCACAGCTGCCAGCCTGCTGGAAATATTTCTGCATCCCATTCAGTTAGTTATCCTATCATTTCAAAAGCTTGGGATCTCTTATGGAAGTTTGCAGATGTAGTTCCCTCACCCTCCCCAGCTACAGCATGACAATACGTGCCAGAACACAGGCTCTGGCACAGACTTTGGAGATGGATGTGGAAAGGTTACACAATTTTGCAATAAATTAATTATGATCAAGCAGCACCAGTTAAAGCAATCACTCTCCTGGCCAAAGAAATTAGTGAGGAAAAGAAAAATAAAAAACCCAAGTCTTCACTTTTCTGATGTCCTGTTGCATCAAAGCACAGGTTGCAACAAGCTGAGAAAGTGTAATGTGCTTCAACGTCTTTTTCAGTTGCTATGGTACAGTTTCTTATGGAAAACTCCTTGTTCTGTGTGTTGTTTTTCCTGCCTCATTTGGGATGGCAGAACCGTTCCTTGTTTCACCTGAGAAACCGGGCTGTCAGTTTCCACCTATTGGTGAGAAAGAAACTCATCAGCAGCAGAACTCAATGGAAAATTCCTCGGGTAGTAGTTTCTGCGCTGGAGGCCAACATGACACTGGGGAGGAAGGATGGATGGGTCAGGGGCCGAGGGGGCCACGCAGGAGATCTGGTTTCCGCCTCAGGGTCGGCCACAGATTTCCTGCATGAGCTGGGGTAAAGGATTGAATCCCTGGGACTCCCTGGTCATGCAGACATGAAAACAACGCATCCTTCCCCCATTCTTCACCCTGTGTGTGAAGCCCCAGGTCCGTTACCTGCCCACAGGCCAACCAACTAGTTCCAGGCTACAGGAGCAGGGCCATAGCCCAAAAGCTCTTCAGGCAGGGGTTATTCGCAGCTATGGAGTCCCACAATGCTTCACACACTGAGGTCTTGTTTGGACCTTGGGGATCTGAAGTAATGCATGCAAATGATAATAAGTAATTGGACTGTTCTCTACTCTAAGGAAAAATATCAACATATACAAGGAGGGAAAACTCCAGCTTTACTGTGCAGCCAAGCAGGAGAAAATAATTGGCTTTTAGAGGAGATCTGCAAGCTATTTTCTGCACAGATAATACCACAAATTTCCAGAAACATGATAGAAAAATGGTATTATAGAATCACACTACTGATACAAAGCAATCAGGGATGGGGCCTTTCCACTAGGGGAATTTTTTTTACAGATTAGTTGGAAGTGATCTGATTTTAATGTGACATTTTTCCTGCTGGTATGTTTTTCCTTCCAATCAAAAAATAATTAGATTCCACCATTTCTGATTCATGACAAAACATGAACCAAAGCATGATTAAGAAAAAAAAAAAAAAAACATTTTAATGCAGTTGGATACCTGCTGTACTTCAGAATGCCGAAATTCCCATGGGCTCCCCCTATGGTGATGTGAAGAGCTTTTGACCTCTCCGAGGAAATGAGTTTTGAAAATAATAAGCGCATAAGTGTTTGAAAAGGGACTCCTTTAGTAATGTCTATCATGAGAATGAAAAGCGTTCAAGATGTGATAATGCAATTGCTCTCAATGGGACAAATCTTCTGTTGGTGCCAATATTTAAAGCTCCATTGACTTCAGTGGAGTTTCACCCTTTAATCCAAGATGGTCTGGGCTTGTTGGGTATCATTTGCACTTACATACAACCACTTTGTCTTTTAGAGTCCCTCCCCTTCCCAGCTAAGTTCAACAAGAAAATTAATGGAAACAGGTGTAGGAATGAAGGAAAATGTGCCAAGTATTAATAGAACATAAGTCAAAACATTCAAAATGTTAATTCCCACAGCACTGGCTTCAGCATAAAGCCAGTTGAAAAATTTGACTGAAAAATGTTAATGCTGTAAAATAAATTTTCAAAGATTCAGCAAGCAGGAAAATGTTGATTTTCAGTTACCCTTTTGGCTTTCTGAAACAAAGAATTAAATTCAACATGCCAAAGCGGGAAAAAAAAGCTATTTTTTTCCCCATAAAACTCAAAAAAATCTTACCCATAATTTTGAAATACTTGACCAAATACACTTTTTATTTTAAAATATAAAATTATTTAAATTTTATTGAAGATGCACATTTTTCCATTTCAACATTTCAATTCAAAACTTGAGACAAAATTGAATCAAGTGCCCTCTGCTTTAACTTACATTCCAATTTTAAGGTAGAAAGTAGTTTTAAATGCTGAAAACTCCCACGGGAGGAAAATTCTATTTTTGAACAGCTTTACTTCTGTGCATTTAAAATCTCAGCTATTATCCTGGAACTTTTGAGGGGGAGGGAGGAGCTGCACTGAAGATGGAATGATTCAGTAAAGGTTGCGTTATTCTGGTTGTACAAAGTGGTAAAGGCACTAGGACTGTCCTCTCTCACTTTGCGTTATGGTGGAGGAACGACACTTTCGGGGGGTACCAACAGATGAAGAACTGATGCTAATCTCACACAGCAGCCTATGCAGGATGCCTGCACACCAGCACATTGCTCCACTGACCATTATCCTCATTCTTATTCAGAGGCTACCAAATTTTACTCACGAGAAACTTATCCTGTAAAAATCATGTGCAAGTGGAAAGGATGCAAAGAATGTAAGTTAAAACTCAACTTTAAGCGTGGCTTAAAGTTGTAAGAAAGATCTAATGAAGCTATAGAAGTTTTTAACCGAAACTTAAAATTTTAATACAACTGACTTTTGATAAACTTTACATCCTGATCTGAATGCTATGAGTTAAAAGTAATTGCTCTGAAAATCTCTCCCAGACTCAACAAAATTATAACCATCAAAAAAAGATTCTGCAATTTAATTCATATGCTACCACAGATACAATGTACAAACCCTTTGGAAGACATAGCAGTATTTTTGTGCTAGAACCCACCATTTGGATTATGATGGGCCATCTCATCTTCAGTAAGGTTGGTGCTGTTACATTAATACTCCTAGTACAATGAAAATCCAAAGAATGGATCCTCTGCTTTTCAGCAACCAATGCAAATCATGATATCTCTTGGATATCCAGTCTCTTTGATAATTACAAGCACTGCTGTTACATTTCCCTTGTCTCAGCACCATAATAATCCTTCTCCTCATATCTCCAGCAGCATAAGTAGCAGCTGGAGTCTGGGGGTGGGGGCATGGATGGGTACAGAAATAAACAGTGACCCAGAAGAGCTTTTTGTTCTTCAGGTGTCTTTTACTCTATTGATCCTTTCACACTCCCAAAAGATATGAGACATTTTATAATTATGACTTCAATAAATGTCATCAGCGATTCAAGAGGACTTCCCTTCTGAACATCTAGAGAAATAATAAATAATAAACATCAGTTTAAAATCTATAAAACCAAAACAACAAACAGTTAAAGTCTCAGATACCAGGCCTCAAAATGCTGACCTCCAGCTCACTTCACTGAGGCTCCAAAGGAGTGTGGATAAAATTCCCTCCCCAACCTGACCTGGATATTCAATTAATTGGCTGTCAGGATGAAATGCAGAAAAGAGGGAAAGCTCGATGAACACACTGGCCTACAGAAAGGCAATTAAAAAGATCCTTAATCAAACACTGCTGCTTTTAACAAGTCAGGTCATGTATCAAAAGAAAAGCCTACTTGCCCAAATCCTTTTGCTCCCTGAATCCAAATCCTGAAGTCATGCTGAGAGGGAGGGCAAAGCCTGGGTAGTGACTTTAATTGCTTGAACTTTGGAGCAGTACAGCTGCAAAATATTGGCTTAATTGGAGTAAATGACCAAGAGGCCTACCTTTTTGTCTTTCTTATCTTTTATTTCCTTTTTCCTCCCCCACCCTCTCCTTCCTTCTCTTTGTCTGGGAGAAGGAGATTTGTACACATCACTGTCTCACAGGGTGCCACTTCTTACTGGATCCCTCTCTTGTTATTGCTTGGAGATATGCAAGTCATGGGCTTTTGTATTTTCACTGTAGTTTGCCTATTGTCTGAGTACGATTTATGTACTTCATCTTTGTGATGTTGGCTCAGTTTTGTCTTGTCTAGTTAGTTTTACAGGTATTTGTGTCTCTGAGTTTATACTTATGATGCCATGTGCACATCAGTGTCACCCTTAACAACATGCTTGTTGGCTTAAACAACACCTGGAGATAAGAGTATTTTTTCCATGTTTGCAACACAGGAGGTATTCCCCGTAGCAAAGCCCGAGGACCTACTGTGAATTCTGTCCATAAAGAGCAGCTGCCGGTTAAAGTAACAAGCAAAATGCTAAACAGTCTGCATTGCCTTTGCTTTGTTCTGTGATCTTGCTGTAAGAGAGCACCATGTTAAGAGACTGAATATATTCATATACTTAATATTTTTTTTGCATTCATGGGTACAATGTGCATTTTGTAAGTCTTTACACTGTTTTTTCCCTGATGCTTTGCTCCACCACCTTTCATTGGATTGAAGAAGAGGGGAGAAGAAGCTTTGTCTCCTATGAATTAAACAATCAAGTTCTGTGGATGAGACTGAGTACTAGCAGTCCGAAAATACAATTCTATTTACAGTCATCCTACAGCTTGCACAACTTAAACAACACCACACACCAAGAACCTCAATAAGTCAAGTGTGTCAGGATGCAGAAATGCTTAGCTTGCACAGTATTCAATGGCTCATTAGTTTACTTAAAAGCAACAGTCCAAAAGCTAATTCCAAATACACTCTTGTCAAAGACAATGAGGTTTGCCACAGATGAGGTTAGATAAACCTTGTTCCATCACACAACCTGAGCTACAAAGAAAACAGTGCTTGCTGATTTTGCCTTCAATGTGTTCAAATAGGCTTTGATCTATGGCCTTCTTAGCCTGACTACCCGGAGAGTTAACGTGCAGTGCAAAACTCAGAGTCCAGCTCAGCACTAATATGGCTTTTAAGGATCTGCTATCAGAAACCAGCACAAGGCATGATGGGCAGCTTGTGACCACAGAGGGTTTATAATCAAGCTTGTAAACTAATATTTCCTTTTCTTATTTTAAGAGCGTGGAGATCTAGGAAAGATTTAAACCCAGGATTGCTATCTTTTCTTAGACTACATTTCCATTTAAGTAATGGTCCTTCTTTCTTAAAAATGAAAACTCCTACCGTCAAGATACGTTTCCGCAGCAGCTTTGCTCTTAGCCCTTCTCTAAATTAATCTTGTCTTTCTGAGTGGGATACTAAAAAAGCCCTCTGTAAGAGGAGAGAAATTCAGGGGACCATTCTGACACAACTTTCCTGCAGTCTGCTGCCTTATTTCTTTATCATA
The DNA here is from genome assembly GCA_009806455.1 of Tetrax tetrax. NCBI lineage: Eukaryota > Metazoa > Chordata > Aves > Otidiformes > Otididae > Tetrax > Tetrax tetrax. The sequence goes on from WHYT01016241.1 coordinate 320,316, forward strand.
GGGCAGACACTAGTCTCTCAGCCATTCAAATGTCTCCCAGCACAATCTTTGGCTGCAGTCATGGAAGGAAGAATCAAACTTTCAGGAAGACAGCTCTCGAGATGGTTTAGCTAAAAAATATTGTGTATTTTAACATGTATGCAGTATACCTATAGAGAAAGGTCAGAGAAAGTATAACAAAGTATTTCTTAAAAACTTCTATGGACATTCGGATGGGACAACTGGTCTAATGAGGCCAAGAACTCACTGTGGGTGGGCACAGCCTTATGATGAAATATAAATACCGCATGCTCAGGCAGAGAGTTCATTCCAAGACTAGACCAAAACAAATAAAATTCAGAGGTTTCTCTGTACGCTTTCTCTCCATTATTAAGTAAAAAACACACAATGCTTTTCTGTGCTTTTCCCATAGAAATGGGACATGGAATATATGCACATATTTCTGTGTACATATTCCATCAATAAACACAAGCTGCAAAGTTGAGAAGGCAAAGCTGGAAGCAATGAACACCTGTGTGCTTTCTTCTATCCCAAAACCATCCTATCTTGTAGTCAAGAAAATTTACCATCCAGGATAAATTTCTTACCAGTTTGTTTAATGTTGTCAGTTACCACAGTTTCTGTTTCAGCTGTTGAGGCCAAACTCTAAACACACAGAGATCAATAGGCTGGAAAGACTCACATTGATTAAAATGGGAAATCAATTGTGAACTGGGCCTCCAGAGGAAAGCTATAACTGCAAAGAAAAGTTGAAACTTCTCTCTTCTTCCTCATTTCTGAAAGATATATGTTATTTTGCACTGTGTTTGTTCCTCAGTGTGGTACAATTTCAAGGTTCTTCAACATGCTGCCACTTAAAGAGGCAAAAAATTGCAACCTTAAAATGCAACACAACATCATGATCAATGTGCGAAACCAATTCCAGCAAGGAAATGCGCTGCATTAGAATGCATAATACAACAGATTTCAGTGAGTTGGGAAATAGTCCCTTTCTAGTAAAATAAGGATTGTTGCAAACAGCTGAATTCAGGTTTACTTTCAGCAGGATTCACTGCATCTGCAAGGAAAGCAAGATGCTTGAGCCTTCCTCTCCAGAAGCAAAAGCTGAGACAGAAAGGAAATATGTTCTCCAAGAAGGACCAGGTGAATTTGAGGCTGAAGTCTGTGCTCCTATACCATATCTTCAGGACAAGAGCTGTGATCTACTGTGTCTGAAACCAAACCTCACTGAAAACATGCGCCTGAAGTTTCTTCTCGGGGTTAGGCGCAACACTGAAAGGACTCACTTTTTTTTTTACACTGAGGGTGCTGGAACACTGGAGGAGGTTGCCCAGAGAGGTGGTGGATGCCCCGCCCCTGGAAACATTCCAGGCCAGGTTGGATGAGGCTCTGAGCAACCTGACCTAGTCGGGAATGTCTCTGCTCCTTGCAGGGGGGTTGGACTAGATGACTTTTGAAGGTCCCTTCCAATCCAAACCATTCTATGATTCTATGACCCTTCCCTCATGGCTGAGTTCAGTGTACAGCTTTTGGGCTTCGTGTCTGATGCCTGCTGGGGCTGGCTGTGGCAACCAAAGGGGCCCAGCCCACAGATCCAGTGTCCCCAGTGGTGGCCAGAGAATTGATGCAGCCTGAAGTCAAAGACAGTTTGTCCATGGATGGCAGGAGCTGAAGGACAGCGAACTTGCGTCTGCCCTTGCCCTGCTGCAGAGGGGAGCAGCAGCCCCTTCTCCACACACACTGTGAATGCAGTGGGGCTTCAGAGCCCTCGGGGCAGTATCAAAGGCACTTTGGTCATTACACTGGGTGCAGGACACTAACACACCTCTGATGATGCTATGATGAAACCATGTCATTGCCTGCCAGGACAGAGGAGTGTGAGCTCCCTGCTGCAATGTCTGAGGGTGTTGGAGAGCTGTGAGCCTCTGCCTTTCAGCTGCTTCTGATCCCTCTCCTCCTCTGCTCTCCTGGTCTGAGGGTTTCTGCCACAGGAGGATATAAATATGTTGCTGTTACTGTCAAGGAGGCTGCAACATACCATCCAGGGAATATCTGTTGGTTTATTAGACAGGGTTAGTATTTTAAAAAGGACATTAATTTTTATGTCACAGAGCATAAGGCAATCTCTACATGTTGGAAATCTGGAAGAAATACACTCCTTAAGGTTTTTTAGATACTTAAGAGTTTCTAATAGGTATAGTATCAGTTATATTTAGGTACCAGAAAAGTTACTACTGAGATCCACTGTAGCAAGTTGTCCACTCCTGAACTGAGCAAATTACGGTAAAATGAGGCGTGAATTTACCGTCAACATAGACAGAAATAGCATTGCTGGACAATGATAACACAAATCACTTTACTCTCATCTGATGATACAGCACCTTTCTGCACTCCCTGTTGCACAAGTGAACTTCACGTACTGAAGCATCAAAAGCATATGACAAGGACATTCCTGGAAAAAGCAACCCTGTATAACCAGGTACTTCCACTTCTAAATCAGAGGATGAAGAATGAGCCCATAAGCTTTTGTCTGGCACTTTACCACTCAAGAAGGAGCTTTTCAAGCTTTCCCACACAGTGCTGGTCAATGCATTTCTGTCTGGAGGCAAATCCCAATTGCTATTCCAGTCTCAACAGCCTCTTGAGTAGAGACTGCAAATACTGCAAAACAGTTGCTTTTCTTCTGATGACAATAAAATAGGGACAAGACAAACCATGTCCTCCTGCAGCAGCGAGAGCAAATCAGTCATGTATTGTTCTTTCATTGCCAAAGGCTGAGATTGAAGTTCTTTTGTTTCTTTTCCATTTGTTTCTCCCTTTTTCTATTCCTCCCTGCTTTGTGTAGGCCATGTTCCCCTCGATGGGTATTGTTTTCAGCTATTTCTTTCCTTTTGTTAAGGCAGCCACAGGCCTTCCAGGCTGTGGGCACCAAAAACGTGAGAGCAGATCCCTGAACGACAGCCTAAGAAACCAAATCTAAACAAATCCTAAGCAACGCTCTGAAATGAGAGGAGCTGTGTGGGAATGGCTTCAGTTCAGAAAGCGTCTAACTGAAACTGTAGTTCAACAAGTACTCATAATGGCAGTTGAAAATTCCGCCAAATCTGTATTTCCCTCAAAGTGATATAAATTGGAGATTGTTTGAAGTTAGATTTGGCTTCTTAATATTTTGGGAATAAATAACCACATTATAGAGACAACCACCTCATTTTCCATTCTTTCCTTCCAGTGCCATGGGAAACAAGCCAAGGCAGGAGGAGGGAAAAGAGTAGGGAAGTGCCACTGTGAAGACAGCTTCCCTTTCCATCCTCTTGACTTTGACTCTAGCCCTCCAGGACAACTCAGTGCCACTCAAGGGATCCTCCTGGAGACTGAAAGCCTTCCAGCCATCCAGAGGGACCTGGACAGGCTGGAGAGGTGGGCCCGTGCCAACCTCATGAAGTTCAACAAGGCCAAGTGCAAGGTCCTGCACCTGGGTCATGGCAACCCCAGGCACAAATACAGGCTGGGCGGAGAATGGATTGAGAGTAGCCCTCAGGAGAAGGACTTGGGAGTGCTGGTGGACAAGAGGCTCAACATGAGTGGGCAATGTGCCCCTGCGGCCCAGAAGGCCAACCGCATCCTGGGCTGCATCAAGAGGAGCGTGGCCAGCAGGTCGAGGGAGGTGATTCTACCCCTCTACTCTGCCCTGGTGAGACCCCACCTGGAGTACTGTGTCCAGTTCTGGAGCCCCCAACATAAGAAGGACATGGACCAGTTGGAGAAGGTCCAGAAGAGGGCCACGAAGATGATCAGAGGGCTGGAGCACCTTTCCTATGAGGACAGACTGAGAGAGTTGGGACTGTTCAGCCTGGAGAAGAGGAGGCTCTGGGAAGACCTGATAGTGGTCTGCCAGTACCTCAAGGGAGCCTACAAGAAAGATGGGGAGAGACTGTTCAGTAGGGCCTGTTGTGATAGGACGAGGGGTAATGGTTTTAAAATAGAGGGAGGTAGATTTAGATTGGATACCAGGAAAAAAAATTTTAAAATGCAAGTTGTAGAGCACTGGAACAGGTTGCCCAGAGAGGTGGTGGATGCCCCATCCCTGGAAACATTCAAGGCCAGGCTAGATGAGGCTCTGAGCAACCTGATCTAGTCAGGGATGTCCCTGCTTCTTGCAGGGGGGTTGGACTAGATGACCTTTGAAGGTCCCTTCCAACCCTAACCATTCTATGATTCTCCTGCACCCTGTGACCTGCACAATTACTGACTTTCAACAGAGTTTCTAGCAAACTGTTTTCAAAGGCATTTAGATAGCTAAAGGCAAAGAAATCATTTAGTAGAATTGTCCAAAGTATTAAGTTGACTAACGCTCTGATTTCTACTGACCAGCCTTTACACTTCCAAGCTGTTCAGGAGCTTTCTAGAAAAACACTTAGTTGTTGATTTAGCACCTGAATGCCCTTGAGATGCTCCTTTCATGTGCTTAGCTGACACCTGAGAATGGAATTTAGATTCCCCAAATTCAGAAATTTTTTAAAAATATCCCTAGAGAGATTATTAGTTATACAGGGATATGCTGCAACTTAGAAAAACTGGTGATAATTGGTATACGTACACCATAATTTTTTCTAAATGCAAACAAAACTGCCTTGCAATATGTTTTCAATTTAAATGCTTAATTGCCCCCAAAAGCTAATGAGCAAGTCACTAGCCAGAGGAACTGCACAACTTTTCATCAGCAAAACTTAACAATTTCAGACGTTGTTGCAGGGTCTTGACTTAGGTTATTTGACACTTTTTTCCCCTGCAGGGGTTTTATACTTCAATCACAGTGATTCCCACACAATCTGCAAATAATAGTATTTAATTATTATAGGCATTGATGGGCTAGAGATAAGACCAAGTGAGCATTCACCTCACACCAGATCTGTACGCCTCATAACTTAATCCACGTACTGGCCTTTGAAGAGTGATAACTTGTTCTCTGTGGAATACCATGCTCAACCACAGGCTGAGAAATTCATTCCAACCCTTAGAGCCTGGGAACTACTGAGCTCAAGGGCTGCCTATCTCTCCTTGCACCTCCACCTCTCAGTCATAGTCCCACTAAGCAGAGGTCCTTTCGGCATCCTGGGCAGAGAGAGCAGCTGATACCGAAAGGTACCCTAGCTCCTGTCCAACAAAGCAAAAGAAAACTAGCTTAAAGGAAAGTGAGAAAGGGAGGGCTCTAAAAGATTATCATAAAGATATGTTTCAGCAGTTGGGTTTTTAATTTGTGTTAATTAATGACGGAAGCATGTTCCTGGAATTGTCTACCCGTGTAATCATATTTTTTAAATGAGTCAAAAATGCTGAGCTCTGGTATTTTATTATACAGAATATACGTCTAAACTAAAATGTGTATATTAATTAAACACCTTCCAAGGAGAAAAAAAACAGCATTATCACTTTTCCCCAAGTACTGCTGTGGAAAATGAGAAGCCTGTTGAGAGGTTTAATTAACAAGTTAATGCTGAAAAAAGATATTTGAAGAATACTGCACAATATTACCAACTGTGTTACTTTTATCTCTGACAGGATTTAAAATGGCTGTTAGGTTCCACTTGTTGCAGGTCTACCCTATGCCTGTAACGCACATGCAGCTAAGCCTGAGAAAATGAGGAGCTCCTCAGCAAAACCCTGTCAAAACAAACCAGAAGTACTTGGACCTTATGAACCTCCATGACATTTTTTTTCTGGGAAAGGTTTCTCAAGACAGAATTATAATTAAGCTGCACAGACCACAAAATATAAAAGGTTTGGGATATTAGCTACCCAGAGCAGCTGAGAAGCACCCCTGCTTGCATAAGGGAGACAGGGCAGGGGTGGGAGCATGAGCTTTCTGCATCCCAGCCCTGTGGATCCATCACCAGTGGGATGCAGTGGGGAAAGCACTTCTCTCACCAGAGTACTATGATGTAGGAAAGGAGTGACAGTGCAGGTGAACTGCTGGGCATGTGGGTTGACACACAAGCCAATACACTCTTATTCATACCCAGAAACACAAAAATAGGAGGGGCATGCTATATTCAGAGCGGGCAACGGACCCTTCTGCAGTGCCGATGGCTCCAGGCATAATGTAACCCACTGCTATCTGGGCCTCCCTGCACTGGGCAGATCTGCAAACTCGCAAAGCCAACCGCACAGTCTCTGCGAGGACACAAACTGAGAAACCACTCTCAAAAGTCACAGTCCCAATGTACTGCCAGCCTTAATTCCTGAGAGACAACAGACAGTAAGAGATGTGAAGATGTTGTACACAACTGAAAACCAACATGGATCACACTGCAACTGGGATAAACACTATCCAGTCTTAATCGATGCCTATTGTAGACAACTGTAATCCTGACAATTTTCTCCCCAAATTAATTTTTGGGTGACCTCAGGGCTGACTCCATTTTACACACTCATGTTTCTTAATAATGATGCATTTGCTTGGTGATGAACTCAAGAAAATGAGAAGTAGGGTTTATGAAATAATTTCAACTACAAAGTTATTGGATTTACTTCTGCTTTTCTTGTAGTTTAGTATTTATTAGAGTAAATATGATGGCCTAAGTGAGCCTTCTTTGAGCTCTCCTTGCTAGGCAGCATGGCTATGTAGCAATGATCTCCTCTTGAGCTGGGACACCTCTCAAGGTTGCTCCTCAAGGCAGAGGGACCTTTTACGAACAGCAGATCTTTGTTAAGCAACTGATATTGAGCATAACCTTATAGTAGCATTACTTTGATTGCATGTTGAATTGATACTAATGAAACATTACTTTGTATAAGATAATTCCATTAGACATAAACTGTTGTTCAAGTCTGAGGGCAAGATTGGACTCAGCAGCACCCAGGCTCCACAAGGGTAGGTTTTGACTAGACATAAGGAAGAAATTCCTTACTACGAGTGGTGAGGCACTGGAACAAGTTGCCCAGAGAAACTGTGGACGCTCCATCCCTGGAAGTGTTCCAGGCCAGGTTTGATGGAGCTTTGAGCAACCTGGTCTAGTGGAAGGTGGCCCTGCCCGTGGCAGGGGAGTTCGAATCAGATATCTTCAAGATCCTACCTTCCAACTCAAACCAGTCTATGATTTAATGATAAGGAGTTTAGAAAGCAAAGGAGTTCACTCTGAACCTCATGACTCAATGGAATAATCTTGATAATCTTCCTTACTCTTTGTATTTCTTCCACTAAATTGTTGGCCAAGTCTGGGACTAAGATTGTACCTAGCCACACCTAAGCTCCATAAGGAGTTTAGAAAGCAAGAGAACCCTTTGAACCTTGTGACTCAGTGGGAGGTCTTCCTTACCCTTTTGCTGCTCTGGTCTCTGCGTAAATCATTCTAACTCTATTCTAATTACATTTTCCTTTACATGTTTCTTCTATGCAGTAATCAACAGAGTGAAACTGTCATTGAACTTTGTTAAGTCATACTTTTACAACATCATATTAAAACCACTTTTGCTAGTACCTTTGACAATGATTCTTCAAGTGATCAAATCAGCCATTTGCATCAAACTGGTGTAGTCAGCAGGATCCTGTATCACACCTCTACACTAAAAGGGGAAATATTCCTTTCTTTCCAATTCTGAATTTTTAAGGAGGTAGAAACCCACATTTTTTAAGTTGAAGGCGTCTGCCTTTGGGAGAATTTCTTCCATCTGGTTAAAAAAAAAATAAATAAAAGCAGGTCTGCCGAGCCTCAGAATGAGAAGCAGGAGTTAAAAAATCTAATTTCTCACAGATTTATTTATTCCCTATTACATTTTATTTGGTGGGCAAAGGAAATGTGTGACCACATTTTTGGGAAAAATATCTGAGACTTAATATGTTATGGTCTGGGAGACAAATCTCTCGCCCAGTTAACGAAAGTTAAATGCAACTAATGAAATACATCACAGATGTATATGACTGATATTTCTGACATATGTATGACTTAATGAACAATTGCAAAGACACACATTTTAAATGTTGACTGCAATCAGAGATTAAAACATGCAATCAAACTACAGAAGTATTTAGCCAAGATGACAAAATACACCTTCATATATCTTTATTCAGCCAATACCTCTCATACATTTACCTAGCCAATAAAATATCTCCAGGGTAAAGCACACAATGGGATCAGGACAAGCAGTAAATATGATATGTATATCCCTCCTTATAATCTCAACCAGATTAATGTTTGGCTTTCAGCATCTAAAGCTTTTTGGTTTTCAACAGCTGAAGATCCTGAAGTGAGTGCCCTGTTAAGCCCCTCAGCTTCTGAATCCTGACTGGTAACGAATGTCTAGATTGGCAAGTTCAGCTTGGACAGTGAGGTTTTTCCTCCCAGTCTGGATTTCACTAAGATTGATCAGTTTTGCTCCTCTACATTCTGGCTGTTGAGGTCATGGTGTCCTTTACAGGAAAATGAGCTGCTTATAAATTTTCAGCTCTGTGAACTTTGGGAGTTGGTGGAAAATCCCCAGGCTTAGAGCTTAGCTGGCTAAGAAACCACTACAGCAGTCTTTCTTTTGTGGTCACTCAGACATAAAAGCCTTTCCAAAGAGATGGAAACGCTGACAGAGTGTTTCTCTTGGGAGATCCTTCTTTTGTGCATGGGGACCAACTCAGTCTATTTTTTGCCCTGCAATGTATGTCAAAAATTACCCCTATTCCTCAAAACTGTAGGAGAGTGTAGGGTAATAGACACAAGCTGGAACATGTCGTAATTTGTTACGTGGGAAATAAAGTCAAATGAAGATTGTTAGCTGCAGGCAGCCTGCTCGTTGCACATTGCTGTTTCCTACAGGACACTGTGTGTGCAGGATGAGCGGCACACGGAAATGAACAAATCTGCTGTTCTGGGTCAGAGGCCTGGCAGATCCCTGCAGCACAGCAGCTCTTTTGGTGACTCTTCCTTTTAGCCTGCAGCTTTCATATCACCAGACTCTCATCTCCCCGCTCTGCAGTGAGAGCCCACATACCCAGCATGGAATCACATGTGCTGGGCCCAAGCTCTGCTGTGGGAACCCTGGAGCAAGGATGCCTGAGAAACTCACACCGAGTGGCCACATCCCTTCCTTCTGTTAAACCCATCCTGGAAATACAGGAAACTACTTTTTTGTTTTTTTCATATCAAATGTCCCGCTGCTAGATCCAAGGGGTGGGGAGAAGGCTGTCAACCTACTCCCAAATTAAGAGAAAACAGTCCTTCTTGCAGGGTGTCAGTGGTCAGAGCCACAGAAACAACTGGGTATTGAACTATAAGTAGCTGCACCCTTCCACAAATGACCTGGGAGAGGAACTGCAACTCAATGAGTCCCAGTATCCGGCTCCTCCCCTCAGCTTTCTTTGGCCGCCATGCCACAGCCACCTCCCAGGCTGGTAGAGGGGCGAGCTCTACACCACACTGCTGCCATGCTCAAATGCTCCCAAATCACGAAACAGAGTTTAAAAGTAATCACAATGTAATAAACAGAAGAAAAACAAATCCAGATATTTTTTTTTTCTGTTTTCTCAGACTTCTGGGGTCTGGATCACATTCTCAAGCTTTTCTTTGAATTTTTTTTCATTCTAAAATGAAATCCGACATCATGAGTAGACTCCAAGAACTATGGGTTTACAGACACAAGTCCAGTACTGTGGGAGTCATGAAAAAACTGTAAGAGTTTCTCCTACTTCTTTTCTTCCTTAAAAGTCATTCAAGAAGGTAGTGGACTGAAGCAGAACATTTCTTCAATGTTCTCTCCTAATGGAGACAACCAAAGTCTGGCTATGTATATTTTTAAAAGAAATCTATAGTTAAAGAACAAAGAAAGTCAGAAAAAAGCTGAGATCACATTTAATTAAATGTTATAACAATCTGTAAAATGTAAATTAAAATTCCTAAGTATAAATTGAAAAGTTCAGTGTTCAAAATGGGATAGAAGAGGGATGCTCTCAAAACTTCTTCCTTTAAAATTAGCATTGCACGTGCAATTAGCTATTTTACTGTGGAACTGGAGCTATAGACTGTAAATTTTTTTTTTTAGATCAGCAAAATAAACAAAAATTAATTTGCAAAAATTATTTCTACCAACTTGTAATCAGCAGCATACTTTCCCTAAAAGAGACCAACTGGAAGCACAGTAATTATTATCTAAACTGCACATTCACACTCCTGTACTTGAAGGAACACAATGCCAAATTGCAGAAATACAGACAAAATATTAAGACTATCTCATGAATGTACCCAAATTTCCCATATAAAAGCCACAATCCACACGACATAATCTGAAAAGCAATGGCTTTATGTATGGCCAGCAACTGAAAACATCTTGCCACTAAACCACCCACTGACTAATCAACAAGCCTGTCCAGTACACTATTTCCCATCACCGATAATCTCTTCAGGGATGAAACCAAGTGAGTTGCAAGTAGGGATTAGCTCGGAAGCGCAAAGTGATGTCAGTGTAGCTGTTATTTATCCACCATAGGGAGCATGAAACCTGGACCTTGCAAACCTCTCCACAAAAGGAAAAAGTTCCAGCTCCTTTCAGTTGCACCCAAACAACCAGGGTCACTATGTGGGGCGGGGATGAGGGTTACTGGAGTGAGATTCAGAGAACAATTTGATTCCCAAAATCCCTAAACTGCCTGCAAGCAGCTTCTTACCCAAGTTCTGCCCTGAAAGTCTCAACCTGGGCACTTCCACTGACGTTTTATGCATGCCCTCTCCTCGGGTTTTGCTTTTCACATAACTACCAACAGAGCAATGTTATTTACTGGCTGCATTTCCACCATTAGTCATGAAAATATAATAGTAATGGGCTGATTTATTCCAAGTCCTGGGCTGCAAGCTAAGTGATGAATGAATAAAGTCCATAGCTGTTCATGGGGAAAACAGCTTTGTTTCTTCCATCCTGTTTCAACAGGTCTGGCAGGCTCGGTTGTCAACTTTAGCGACTATAATTTCTGTGCCGAAGAATACTAATTTTTGAAATATCATGGTATTAATAAAAATATCAAACAGCTTACGGGCTGTGACAGCTCATTAGACTAGTGAAACTAACCATCAAGCAATAGTTAGCATCTATGCCCACAAGATATTACATCATCCAGTTGATTTCAGGAGACAAAAATGCTTGCAAGTCTTCCCATCCATGCAAAGTTTCTGCACCTGGTGATGTCACTTCAGTACCAAGTTACGGCACAATAATAGCAACAACTGAACACTGCTGGTAATTCCCAGGTAAGAGTTTGCAGGCGGATGCAGCACAACCTGGATTATAATGACTTAAGTGCAAAGAGCATTTCACGATGTCCAGGCTGCAAACTCCCTCTCACGTATCTGAAATCCGAGTTGTCACTGTTAGCCAAGTACTGCCAAAGAGGAAATACCTTTTGAATCCACACAAAAAACGAACAAAGAAATCTGCTATGTGTCTGAAACCTGACTATGAAACACAGACTGTAAACTTGCAAGGTGGAAATACTCAAGATATTGGAGTGGCAGATGAGCCCACCAGCCAGCAACAACCAAGGGTACACAGCAGGGAAAGGAAAAGCCAGGATTGCTGAGAGGGGGGTCAGACAGATAAGTGCTGAAGAAGCATCAGCGGGTTTGCTGGCAAGGAAAATGTTAAGATGATAAGCTGCTGCAATGGGACATATCAGCCAATCACATTTGGAAGATGAAGACTAATTTTCTACTGTCATGTCAATCAAAGGTACAGATGAGCATTTTTGATGAAACCTGGGATACAAATTCAGTGGTTCTGGGTGATGACTAGAATCCGACCCGTCAAGTCTACAGGTCTTTGGTCTTCATCAATTTGCCTTTCCACCTTGAATGCTGTCTCTTAAAAGGAGGAAAGTGCTCTAACTTTTAGCCTGAGATTGACTCTTTAGAAGCCATCACTCTTCAGGATTTAGTTATTCAGTAGCAAAAGTACTTATTTACTTACACAGTGATGAAATTTCAAAATGAATTGATTGCAATCAACTTTTAAATTTTGTTTTAAACACATACACTTCTAATACTTTGCAACGGAGCTTGATACATTGTATTCAGAAATGGTTATCTGTAGAGCAGCCAAAATATGGCTTAAGTAGATAACAAAAACAGAACTCCACTTGCTAGTCACAGCAGATATACTCCTTCTACTCCTGTGAAAACTGCAATACGATTTGCGTACAGTTTCACCTTGAAAGGTGAAAGTTTCAGCTTGAAGTCTCACCTCTTTACACAGCCCAACGTATAATAAATGCAAAAGAATCTTTTCCAGCATGACTGCAGTGATTGCTCTGTTTAACGCTAGTGGACAATGGAACCTAGACCAGATAGGAAATAAACATAAATGTTAATTATCTTGCTGGAGATGAGAAACCAGATGACATCTGAGCTGGCATTATTGTAAGCAGGAAAAAGGTATGAGAGCTCCTTAGCTTAGAGGTTTATAAATACCAGATACGCACATCAGGAGGAGGATGGCAGGTTAAGAAAGGGTAAGTGCAGCTCTGTAATAATAAGTGAGTGAGAGAGATAGAAAGCGAGTGTATGTGAAATTATTTATGGGACCATTTTTGTCTAAGACAATTTTAATTATGCTCCTTATTGGACAGATGTTCAATGTGGTAGGAAAAATCTGTCTTGGTTTATACACTGCCACAGTTTACCTAATTCTCTTTGCTAAAGCAATAAAAACACAGACTGGTACCACCATGGCAATGTGGCAGAATGCAGAGCATCAGCCCCACAAACCTCTCCAGAGCACCACAGCAGAGCCTTGAGCTGCATCCCACAAGCATTTATGCACAAACTGAACTTCGTGTACTCTGATTAATTTACCTGACACCATGTGGGTTTCATTGTAGCACACAAAACCAAACACAGACTTAGGTATTTTTAGGATCAGGACCTACTTAGCACTAGTCAGTCGTGATTAAATGCGTCTGTACTTAATGTGCAGCATACTAAATATGAGAGAATTCTTTGTTTCGGTACACTTTGCGTTTTTCCCCAGAACAGCATGTATGTTGTTTTAACGTTAATGCTGAAAGTTAAATACTCTGTAGTCACTGGTGCTTATTTAAACAATTATAATATTGTCTAATGCAGCTGGGAACGGAGGTACAGTAGCCTCATATTTAAAAGCACAGCATTTTATATAACATTAGAGAGCTCTAGTGGGCATGTTGCCCATTTCTGATTCCCTAGCAGCTTCTGTTCTTCATAGGAATTTATATTCTAATCAGAATGCATCTGTATAACATTTTCCTTGTGCTGATCAAGTATCAGCAATTCAGTGATTACCTCATGCATCCTACTGCATATGCTAGGCCAGATTATTCAAATATCCTCTGGTAGAAGAGATAATGGAGCATTTCTAATCACAAAATAGGGCCACACAAAAGAGCTACAGTAAGAGTGAACATGAGTGATGTACAATAAAAAGGCAGAAAAAGATCTTTTGTTCCATTGCAGGAACATCCTTCTGTGGATGATGCAACAATCTAGATGCAGATGAGTATTCACAAGCATCAGTCTTTGCAACCTTAGAAGTTGTGCACACGCATATGCATGCATGCCCTCATACACAAGGTCAAGAAAGACTCCTATTATGGCATTTAGGCTTTGCGAAGTTGGAAGCAGAGGTTTCTGATCTTAGCAGTAAGCTCCTAGACTACGGTTTGTTCTATGAAGCAATATCATTCAGGGTAGGATGTAGATAGGATGTAGCATCCCTTAGTTGCAAGCTCATTGCTCACCAGCTATATTGGGAATCTCTGAAGCGACTGCAGAGAAACAGCTCAGAATTCCAATAACACTTCAGAAATGTATGTACACTCACACAAAAAAAAAAAAAAAGAGGAAAAAAGAGGCAAGAAAAACCTTCTTTGAAACACTTAAAGCCCTTAATGTACTGATGAAAAACAGTAAGCAGTGCAGTTACTATTAATCACAATATCCTTTAGGTATTTTTTCAGTTATCTGCTGCAATGCTAACTGGTTCAAAAATCAACATTTCACATGTTCAGTACTAAAACTGTTAATAGATCTGAAGAGTAGCAGCTGAAGTTAGGGACACTCTTTTTTAAATGTTCATGGATTTGTTTTCTCCCCAGAACACATTCAGTGCTCATGACCAGCTAAAGACCACTGAAATCAATGGAAAGGCTACTGGTGACTTTGATGGAATATGGATTGGAATCCATTGATTCATCACAAGGGCTGAATTTAGCTTTGACAGATGTAAAGCAGTTCATCCCATATACCTTTAACAAACTGTATACATTTTACTGTATACACCCTACCCTTCAACTCCCAGGAATTTAGAGCATTTTGTTCTGCTAGCTCTGTTAAGGAGCTGCAGCACTTGCACAGGTAAAACGAATGACTGAAACACATAGAGTTGTTTATACTTACAGGTGTCTGGCTTGAGCTGACTGTTGGTAATTCCAAAATACTGGGGATTTTCGATGACAGGAATCTTCGTCATCCCGATGATGACTGCGTCAGGACCCCCCTCAGAAGAAGATGGAGTGTTACTGCCATTTGAGATGTGGTGGAGGGGACTGGCTGAATCATCGTCATTGCTGATAACTGAAGAAGGACCTAGAGTTAGAAACAAAGATTTTCTTGTAACTCAACATGTGGTTCCCTACTCTCAGACAATTCCTTTTTTTTTTTTTACCAGTTTGTCCTCCATCCTCATAGTCAACCTGTCTCTCTGTGTGCCTTGTTGACCTTACCTCAGGAATTGTATATGTCTGCGTGCAGATAGTGAACAGTGGATTTTTTCCACTAGGGGTTCAAATGTGAAACACATTTTTGTACCAGTAGATCCCCTAGGGTAAAGACGTCAAGGTCCAGCATAGTCTGCCACCACGAAAGATCTCCACATTTGTTGAACTCCTTCTGTCATTCTCAGAAATACGCTATGAAATACATACATTAACTTTTTAACCTTATGCCCTACTTGGATCACACAGCACTAATTGCAACAAGTCTGGGAAATGGCTGCCCTCCCTTTGAGGGGGCATTGTAACAAGACAAAAAACACAGAGGAGATGGGCTAATCCTGATGTGGGAAGCTGGTAATTTTTGGAAGACAACATGGTTGAGAGCCAAAATCCAGGGGAAATATTTGGACAGTCACAGAAGGTGCAGACCAGATGTTGAGAAGAGTAGTGGTAAAGACACATCCCACCCCTCTGCAAAATCTGGGGTCACTGCAGATGGGCTCGTCTACCTCAGAGGAACATCCCACTGGCTCCCCCACCCATATTTGAGTCTATCCACCCTTCCAAAAAGAGATTTATCAGTAATTCAGTGACAGGTTTTGGTTTGTTTTCACTCTATGCTTTGTATTTTTAACGAAAGTGCCACAGAGATAAAACCTTGTAAATGAATTTTAAAAATCCTGCTCAGCACAGTGTCCCCCTTCTGAGAGCTGCAGAGACCTTTGATCCAACAGTGAGATCAGTGCAAGTAACGTGAAATCTTACCATCCAACTCTGCCATTTAAATTCCACAATACATCTTCCAGTTTACATCCACTTTTCAAAGAAAACCATTTAGCACCATTTAGCAGCAATATTTTGCCTAATCTGCTCACTGAAGAGCCAGCAGAGATCACACACAACACCTTTCACTTCATTCTCCATCCATATTAACCAGGGGCTTTGGGGTGGAAATCACATCTTCTAATTATAAGAAACAAAAGACGATGCTAGAAACAGATAGAAAAATTTGCCTTCTGCAAGTGCTCATCCTGGAACAGCATTCTCAGATGACTCCTGCTCTAGCCTGTGGGCAGCAGTCAAGGTGCAAATGTTCCCCCATAGAAGGGGGCAGCAGAAAGGACCTTGAGGATGATGAAAAGCTGGTTTTACTCCAAGTTGTCAGTCACCTCACTGCAACATGTTGGAGCCCCAGACTGAATTTATGTTGGATGGAAGAAACAGTGAAGAGGCAAGAAAGAGCCGAGTAACCCGCCACACAGACGGCATCTGTGTCTGCAGGAGAGGTGGGGGGGATGCAGAGAAAGAGAGAATGGGGACTAGCAACAGGTCCTATAGACACATAATTGAGAATGTAAGAGAAGATGGGCAGGATCCACCTCAGCACACACACAATTAAGGGACAAGACGAGAACTAGGACAGTCCCAGACACAGCAGCCAAGAAAGGGCAGCTTTAAAGAAAAGAAACTCTTACTCCTTTGTGGCTCACTACATTGTTAACAAAAAGACTTTTTCATTACATGGCATGGCTCACAGGAATAAAACTTAAATAATTTGGCATGTGGCTATTCAACCCTACCTTTAGAGACTCAAGTGTACTCCCACCCCTGTCCTGCTTTCCTTTCTCCTCAGTTGGTTTAATGGTGCATGAGGGAAATGTTTGAAAAAGTACTTCCCCCCCTAGCCTGAAACATTAGAGGTAATTTTTCAAATACCTTGCACTTCACTGGAAAGCCACTGTTGACAAATGTAAGTGAAGCCTAGATTTCTGCAATTTATCAAGCGAAATACTAATACCAAGGCTGGTTTTGTCATTACTGATCACCCAGATCCTCAAAAGATTGATTCTTCTAGGAAAGCTGCCAGGATTAAGAGTTTTTTGTGAAGATTTCTCTAATGAAGTGCAGAGCCTAACAAACTGTGGGAAAGGGTCCCTCAGATGGCACACAAGATACTTACATGAAGTCACAACATATTTTTTCAGGTGCATGAGAGTTGTGGGCAATGGCACTAGAGTGCAAACCCTGCGTTCTATTTTTTCCAGGCATCATCCTTACACCTCTAAACTTTCTGAATGTCAAACTAATGGCTCCAAAAAGCAGGCAGACAAATACACATTTTCTTGGGAAAATAAAGTCCTTTTATACTAATATAGCTTTAGTACGAGGCTCAAATCCCTTCTCTTACAGCAAATGGGCAAATTCCTTTGGCTCTGTAATTTAACAGAGGCATGCCTCCAAGTCCTTTTCAGCTCTGCTGTTCTCTGCTGCACAGGAGGAGGCTATTTTGTCACTGTTTGCTTCCACTATACATGCAGGGATGGCAAGGAAAACTGACCATTACATTTCTAGACATTAAAGTGGGATAATTAATAGAAACACCTTCTGTTCATCAAATAATTTCTACACTACTCCAAGACCCAATTTTGTACAGTGAATTATTTTTTCAGTCAGTATAAACCGCAAAGTGCTGCAGGTCTATAAATCTATTTACTCAATTAGGCTAACTAGCAAAAACTAGTCTTCCATGCACTATGAAGCAGGCTCCAAGTACATTCAACTCTCTGATGTAAGTGAGGAAAACCTGGAAAATGAGGTGATTTCCAAAGAAATTCCTGGCAGTATGAAGCAGTTTAAGAAAAATTAAACTCTGAGAACTTTGTGCTGTGTCACTTAGTGACACTCACTCATTAGCAAGTAAGCAGCTCATGCAATGGTCTTTGGAAGTAGTTTGGGTTCAAATATCTTATTTCCTGTGTATTTCTTCTCTAACTAAGACAATAAGAACTTAAGAGATGGAAATTTTTGTGTATCAGAGGCAGCTGAGCTCACATCCTTTCAAACTTCCCCTTTGCTGGGACCTTTTCATCGATGTGAGCAAATTGGTACATAAACTGTTTCCATACTTGCTTATTTGCCAGACTATGCACTTACCATAAAGTTACATTTCAGTTTTTGAATGCACTAAGCCACATTACAATTACAGGCCATCATTGCAGCTGGCTATGACTGATATTCTAGTAATGCAAAACCATTTTCTGGGATGCAAGATGAGGCCATCACCTGTGCTGACAAGAAGCCAGAGCTGCCCTTTTCTGAATATGCACCGAGCTCAAATTGAAGGGTAATTTCTTAAAGCGCCTTAAAGTGTGGTTTCATCCAGATGAAATGGGATCACTGAACTACTTGTCAAAGGCAGAATTAGTAGGATAATTACCCTCAGTCACCTACTGATTCTGGTTTTTTATAAAATCTGCTGTTGGTTTCATACCAGAAATCTGAAAATTTTAGACAAAACATCACTGATGGGATTGAAAATCATGGGTTGTCAGTAGCCATTAGCTATTGCCAATAGCTGATGCAAAAAAAGAGCTCAGGTTGAGCTTTTAAGAAAACTCCAGAGGACTTCTCCACCTTCAAATGTGCTGTCCAGCATCTTCACTAGATTTCATTTTTAGACCATATTTCTTGTCTTAAGAAGATAAAAGCCAGAGTCAGATGAGACACAGTAGTCTGTCTTGGAGAAGAAACATGAGAACTATATTTGAAACCTACAAGCTATAACAGAGCCAAAATACCTCTGACATCTCTAGGTTGTGAATGTTCTTCGGCACATGGTATGGAGACAGGAAGAAATGGGAAACTTCTCTTACTTCAGATCCCACAGAAAACTGGAGACATCAAACACTGCTGAGGTGGGGTCATGGTTTACCTTCACTAGTGCCAGGACCTGTCCCTGAAACATAACCTACTTCTGTGCTACCTCGTGAACCACCTTGGTGGTGCCAACAAATGTGAGTTTCTTTAGGTTTAGAAATAAAATTTAATAAAACATACTATTTTCAAGGTGTGCTGCTATTTCTAGCCAGAAGAAGGAGTTCCATGATTATAAAATGCAGCCTTTCCTGCTGCTCCTATCACCATCAGAGTTAAGGCAGTTTCAACATGCACTCTAGCAAGGCCTATCTACACTGCTATTTGTTGGGGCTATGTTTTGCTTTGCTTTATTTCAGAGTTCTCCTAATACTTAGGTAGTTGGCTGTGGCAACACATCTGACTACTGGCTGCCACTGAAATAATCCGTACGACCTTCCTGTGTATCAAAGTACAGAAAGAGTCCCGAAGTGAATAACAGTATGACTTAGCTAAGCAGGCTCAGGCAAAAAACAAAATGAAGAGGCTCTCAGATGCAGAATCAAAAAGAACATATGGGTTTTCTTTGCACCTGGAATGGTCTTGCAAGCACATAGACTTTAGTTTAGATGGTCACAAACGACCACTGTGTCCACCTACTTCTCCTTCTTGTGTCAAAGATACAAGCAATCTACTCCGCATGTTTGCTCTCCAAGCTCTAACAAGATCTCTTAGAGACTACCATATCCTGTATCCTCCTTGCAACATATTTCTGTGCATCACACATCCCTCCAGTTACCCCTGAAGTCACTACTTATGTCTCAGGCACACTGGGAAACAATTATCAAAAAACAGCCAATTTTGGCTTTGTGGTTGGAGCTGTGTAGTTACAAGGATGCATCTGGTTAGTCAAGTGTTACGAGGCAGCTCAGGTAAAGAGGTTTGCTTCTAGAAATGACTTTGCACTGTGATGCTTAATAACCATGGCTCCTTCCATGAAAAATGACGTTGACTGCTAGAAAGATCTCTCAGCTGACCTTGCACATTGGCTCTTCTTACTTCCTCTGGGAACAGGGACCGGTCTGTGCTGGGACATGGTAACAGCAAACCATCAAGTCAAAAGTAGGACAGTAAGTGCATCTCACATCAGTCAGCATCACCTCTGCTGAATTTGGAGGCCCTACTGAATCTTCTCTCTTTTTCCTTTTGCGAAGGGTGTATTTTTTCACTAGTTAAATACTTTGTTCTGAAAAAGCAGTTACACAAGATTTCTTTTCCCATGAGACACCCATATTTGCTGTAGATTCCAAGTTCCTCTTTTCTGCATGATTAAAAGGTAAGTTTTATGCTACAGCATAAAATGCTGACATTCATTTTTTTTTCCTGTTATCAAGCTAGGATCCAACTTTCTTACCGGAACAGACATCTTTCTATAGCTTAACTCTTGAAACACTATCTTATCTGTTACTCCCCCTGGAAGGCAACACATCAGTCACAGTTTGGCACACTTTTTTTTCTGACTAAGGTGCTGCAAGCTTTACTTCGAATATTCCTTTGCATTCCTAAGTTCAACAACTGTATGCAACTGTGATATCGAATCATGTTTATGCAATTCTATTAGACTGGATAAGAGAGCCCAGTATAATAGAACGTAATGCAGTTATACAAACATTATTTTATATTACTGGTCTCTTAAAATGCTACATGCTGAATACAGGGAATTGAATTAAAAGGCATAAATAGAACACAAAGAAAAAAATTCAAAGCCGGCTGAGTATGCCTCCTGAAGCTTACCAGACCAGTTTAGTCTCACTTTGATTGGTGGAGCTGTTCAAAGGAAAGTCAGATTCTTCTGCAAATCTAGAGTGGGCTTACTAAAATGATGGTCTTTGCTTTGCAGTTGCTGACACTTTTAATGAGGGAAGGTTCAAGGCAAGGTGCTCCTATGATTTCTGAGCAGTTCAGCTGTGTGGAGCAATAGCATTTCTTGCCTCTCCCCATCTGACTGACCGTTCTTGTCTCATATCCCCATTCCTGCCAGCTCCCCAGAGAACAACATTAGTTTAGCCTCAGTGAAGTAATCTCAATAGTCACTGCCACACTCAGTCGCAAAATAACTATTATGGGGTTAATTCTCTTTTGTTTGTGGTGGAGAAAACACAAGAATAAGATTACTCCAAGCAACATTATACCCGAGTCCATCCTGCTGAAGCACACTGCTCTTCACAGCTCAAACAGTGCATGTCCTTCTATCCTGGTGCAGCATACTGAGCCAAAACCACACTGTAGACATCAAGTCTGTGACTCAGAAAACTGAGACTTGCCAGGCTTGGGTGCTTAGAGGATAAATAATTTCACATCTTCTGACAGGTATCATTAATCTGTTTAACTGATCTGCACCCACCAGTGCTTGTTTAAGCTTGTACTCAGTTGCCTCTTGATATATGAGATGAGAAAATCTTTCTGACACTGCCCAAGAAGTTCGGTTCCCATCCAAGAGCATGCTCCCAGGAAGTCAGGGGAACCAGAACGGAGAGCTGGAGAGATTCCTACAAATGACTCTGTCCCTGTCAGCATGCGCTTCTAACAATATCTAAGTAACAAAAGGAAGCGTGGTCCTTGGAGGTCCCTTGCAGGAGTAAGTGGCTGAAAATAAAGGTTTAAAGTCAAGAAACAGCCCTTAGGAATCTGTTTACTTGCAACCACTGCAAAACAAAGTGGAGATATTTGTTTGAAAATCATGATGAAGCCACACCACTTTGACATTTCATTTGGGTGATTGAGAATCCATGGTGGTTTGCTTTGTTTTCACTTCAAAAATCAATGATTTGTCTTTCCTCATTTGTTGCAATGTGTTGTTATAACTGTACCACTTTCGTACAGAGCAAATAAGTTACAGTGCTGGGTTACTGTCTTTCCTATGGAGAGTAATTTAAGTAACGCATACCTTTGAGTCTAACGAAATAACGGTTATGTTACTCAGCTTTACAGTACCAAATTTTCAGTGTTGCTAGGTGTCAAAAGGTCAGTCACACTGACTTAAATGTGTTTCCCCTAAATCGCATGTTCCTCTTGCTGGAAAACTTATTTCAAATGTCAAACTCCTCTTGAGAGCAACAAACATGCAATCTGGATAATTTCCACTGAAACGACTGTGCACAGATTTTAGCTACTCAAGTACTTCATCAGGCCTTTTTGTTGTGGCTTTGAATCTAAGAGCCACAGCTGCATATTTGTTTGCTTCAGTTTTATTCTGGAGCGTGACTGTGAAAGAATCCCAATCAGTTCCTTTTAGCTGCCTCTTTTCTCACAACCTCTTTTATATTCCCCTGAATGCATGCGTTCACACATCCCTTAACACACAAGCCTAGGGCATTCCAGAGGTCATAGTTTCTGCAAGGGAGGTTTCCAAATAGGGAGGACTTCCTCAGACAGCCTTAGGGACCCCTTCCTAACTCATGGCACTCCCCAAAAGCCATGGGACCTACAGGACGCAGGGATGAAGACACAGGTGTCTAGGTCCGGCACAGACTGGCAAAGCAGTTCACACGTGAAATCTCCTTTGCAGCACTGCAAAACTTGGCAGGAAAAAGCATGAGGTCTTTAACCCATACTGATTTGCTAGTACTGTCTGTGCAGGGAGAAAGGTGCGGACCTCCCCTCTGCCCTGGCCTCACTCTAGGGCCAGCTCTTCCCTGGGATGCCCATCAGCAAAGCCTCAGCCTGTGGCACAAAGGTTGCCAACTTCTTTCTCCCTTCAGCCAGAATGGGAGGCATTTGTTTAATAACCGCAATCTGCTACGCATCTTCAAACTCTTGAGCACCATAACCAATAAATCCTCACAGCTCATCCTCAGTGAGCTACGTGCTACATTTATTCCCAATTTGGAGGCAACGGGAGGACCTCTGTGTGGCTCACTGATTTGCCCAATGCTGCAGGTGGGATCTTTGTCAAAGTCATGACCAAGACCCGGGATAGACTGCCAGCCCCAGCTGTTGAACCACGGAGCTGTTTGGGACTGATAGCCCACTGTCAGCTGTAGGATAAATGGTGGCTATGCAGGTGACCACTGCTTTGTGGACATGTTTGCAGGATGTGCAGCTCAGACGATGTGCCCTATCATAAAGAATGAGGAATTTATGCCTCTCATTATTGGTAGCCAAATCAAACACAGACCTGAGACAAAAATCTAGCAGGGACGTAGTGTACTAATCAATACGAATATGTGAGCCAGATAAGTAAGGATACAAGGCAGCAGAAAATGTGAAAGGGGGAAAGAAAAAATGATTTATCTTTTTTAATATAGATCACCAAGACGATTCATTATAGCCACCTGCAGGTCTGGATATCTCAGAAACATGGGTAAAATTACAATCCTTCAAAAATATTACAGTGAAAAATCATCGCAATAAGAAAAAAGATCAGCTGGAATGCACTTGTTGGCATCAAGCAAAAAAGAATAATTTACCCTAAATTAAACCCTTTTTGCCTTTCATTTCATTTAAAAACTATTTAATTAACAATTGCTTCCCTCCACACATCTCATAAATAATCGAAGTGTTATCATTCCCATTCCTAGGGCTGGGAATGAGGTCCTCTATTATCTAGAAGATAAACACTGTGTCTACAGAAGCAAAACAAGTTTCCTCATGCTGATCTGGCAGTCAGTCTTTATCTGAGAGAACAGCAAAGCTATTTTGAGTAGTGAACTTGAATAATTTTCTGAATTCTGTTTAGTTAGACATAGTTAGATGATATGGCAGATACGCTAGATTGCAGAGAAAGGCTCGCTGATATTAAACTTGTATTTGTTTTTTATGTGCTTTTTTTAAAAAAAAAAAAGCATTGCTAATGAAAGTATTTCCCTTCTTTAAACCTTTCCTGAGTAATTCTTGGGAGTACAGAGATACTATCTACAGGCTTCTCCCATCCAAGCAAATCAGCTGAAAACAATACAGAAAAAAATCTAGAAATACTCATAGACCTCAGGAAAAAATGAAGAATTGGAATTTCTTTTATCCTAAACAGAGGTCTGAGGAGGTACACGAGGGCATCCTTCCAATGGAAAGGAATATTTTTTATTTCATGGCTATGCTAGATAGGAATGAGAACTTGCATGACAAAAGTGCATCAAGAAAGACTGAGGTAAAATGTTAGGAAAACGTCTTCAGGCACTGGAATTGCTCCTACAAGACTAAAAAAATCTCAATTTCCGGAGATGTTGAAGACACATCAAGAAAATATGTGTTGGGAAAGATACAAGTATAGTTGATATAGGCTTAGGACAGGCAAGAATCTCTCAGGTCCCCTTTCAGCCCTAATCTTCCATAATGAGAAAAAGGTAGAACTTGAATGGCCTCATGGAAAACACTTTGGGTTCTTCAAATGTTGATTTATGTCTATTCAGAATTGAATGAGGTCTGTAGCTCAACAAATGCATAGCATATATAAATAAAGCACATACATTTACAGGTTACTTTTCTAGGCTGCAGAATCAAAGTAGGTTTAGTCAGGTGATGTACACCAGCAGGTACACCAGCAATGTACCAATCTACAGTCTACATTGGGTTATTCTACTAGAGCACAAATTATTTAACTGCATTCTTTACATACAATTTATTTTGGTTTTTTTTTCCCCCTTAATTGTTCCTGAGGTTTTCATTACTGGAAGTGTTCACTACACGACACTATAACATGAAGTTTTGTATCAGGTTTCTCTTTTTTGTGAGTACAAGACTCTTATAGGCCCCCAAAACCGCAAAAATTATGAAGTCAACATCATCCTATATTGAAATATACCTCTCAAATTGTTCCCAACAAGCATTCCAGCACAACAGCATCCAATTCATATTTCATTTACAGCCACGCTAGTTAACCTTAAACATGACAATCTGCAAAGAAGAAAAACTAAATGATTACACACAATCAACCCAAACATCATGCTGAAATTATAAGCAACATCTGCAGAAATCTGCTATTGCTGTTTACTCAGCTCTCACTGAGATGATCTTGCAGTCCAACTAAAGGTTTCTTGGACTTGCACTGACCTGGACTGTCTTCTCTTCACTTCCAAACATTCTCCATCCTTGAAAACAGGTTTTGAAAACAAAATTCAAAGGCCCACCTACACCTGAAGAAGAAGGCATGGAAAGATGGTGAACTAACACTCCACTATCTTTTTCTTGTCAGGTAGGTCACTTTCTTCTTGGGTGAACAGGCTTTAGGTCCTGATGGCCCAAATTTTGCACATGCTCAGGAGGCAGTGTCTGGCCTTTCGACGAGGGCTGCTGAAAGGGCAGGAGGCTTCCGCACAGAAGGCGGGCTGTTCAAACCTGGCGCTCAGTGAGCAGAAAGCAAGCGATAGCTTACTTTCCTTCCTGAGCATCAATGCCTGACATTTTATTCCAATTTATGTTAGATTATTTAGCAACAGTGAAACTGATTCCTTTTGTGTTTCTGCCACAGCAGCCACTTCAGTGGCACTCTCTACAGCCCCTAACCATAAAGCACTCAGGAACCATACACCTCCCTGGCCTTCAAACAGACATCACAGCCTTTGATCAGAAATTCCTGCTGGCCAGCAAGAGACTGGCCAGAATCTTCTTCTGGGAAGATTTTTGGTGCTCAGCTATCAAGTGTCACTAGAAATTCTTGTAATACTCAGATAAAGTATCTGCCATGTTCTCCAATGTGGAACAGCCTTTGTAACAGACTTATTCTAGCATCTGGTGGTTTTGTGCACCTCCAGGAAATCACGAAGAAAGGAAAAGTAACCACTTTCCATTATTCACTTTCCAATTTCACTGTTACAGACTTCTGGATTATGCTCAATTAGATCTCTTGGACATTGTTTAAAAAACAATTCACCTTTGGAGACAGGAGGGAGGAATATCTCTGCCAATATAGCTTCAGATCAAAGACACAGAATTGTCTCCAAACAACACTCTTCTTTCCCCAAGCACGATTCCTAAGGCAGTGAAGCCTTACATACTCAAAAGCCTCTTCAAATGCAGATCTAAAAATTACTGCAGTGGTGCAAATGATTCTCATGGATAGAAAGGCAACACATCAAATTTCTGTCCCAGCAGCATCACTCATAAGCTCTAGGATTAGAGCACAAATTGACTGACTTGCCTCTAGATTTTGATCCTGTGCCGCCATTTACAGACACCTCCTCCTCCCTGCCACATGATGTCTCATCTGCCAGAGATTCCTCCTGTCACCTCTCTCCTGACAGCTTTTCTTGAAATTGTCTCTACGGCAAGCAGGTAAATGCCCCACACTTAAAGCTGTTTGCATCATACCGGCTAGTTCAGCCATCCCAGAGGTGGCCAATCTCTGACAGTTCTGCTACGGCAGATTTTTAAATGGATGCATTAATTGTGAAACTGGTCACAAAGCTGGTCATGAAACCACAACGAGGTTTTGCTGAAATATTGGAAGCATCACTGCTTCTGTTCTGCACAACTCTAAATAAAGCAGTGTTCCTCTTTTTTTTTCAGGATGCTGCATATAGTATTTTCATAAATCACTTCTGCTTCTTCTACTACTTCTGAATACTTTACCAGTATTCTCCTCTAGCTTTTTTCTGATGTGCCTTCTCTGCTTATTTACTCACTTCTTCCTTTCTGAAGAGTTTTGCCTCTCTCTTCTTAACTGACTCTCTCTTGACCACACCTGGCTCATCTGTCCTCTCTTCTAACATCTCCCTGGATTTCTTAACTCTTCAGCTTCCTATCACCTTGTAATATCCAGTCACATCATCCACATGGCCTCCTGTGATGTTATCATTTATATGTTAGCATGAAGTAGTATTAGAACTTGCTAAACTAATGTATTTTAGGGTGACTAATTTATTCTCAGTGTAACTTCCTCTTTTACCAAAAATTCAGCCACGGCTGTTTCTTAGCAACAGGCTTAGCAGAATAGATTTGCATGGAAATCAAATACTCTCAAAAACGAACTGCTAAAGGAAGCTGATAATATAGCCTTTTTCCTGATGACCATTAGAAGCCAATACTACAAAGTAGAATAAAATGGTTTTGTAATTCTGTATGAATATAATGCACACGTGTAGAACATTAGCACCAACTAAAGTAGAGGACCATATAAACTTCCCTAATTAGTGTATCTCTGAGTTGATCTGCAAAAATAATCTTGCCTTCAGAGATTGCAAAACAAAACAAACTATGCACAGACAAAATCCTCTCTTGCACTGGACTAGATTCAAAATTGGAGTCTGCAATGGTCACATACAAACAGGTCTCAAAGGACCAGACTGTAAAAGGCAGACACGTGCACTTCCCACGTGCACAAAAAATGCATGCTCTCACTTCAAGCACACCAATACTAAATAAGCAAGAATCAGACTTCAGTGCAGGAACAAAATCACTTAGTATTTCATTCTCTGGAGCCCCCATGTTTATACCATAATTTCAGTAAACCGAAAGTTTTTCATTTTCACAGTCTTTAAAAGACTTCAATTCCCTCAAAGATTTTTCTACGCTTTACTTGACCTTGTTAGATGCGGTTTGTTTGGTTGGGTTTTTTTCCCCAAAATAATGTGCTAAGCTCCAACTAGATAGTTCACGAAAAATGTAGAGAAAAACAAATGTGGAGATAGGGTGAAAGAGTGAAACCAAACATGAAGCATGAAATCCTATGAACAGAAAAAGTGAAATAGCAATATCGAGAGTCTAATTCCCTTCATCCTAATATCAACTGAGAGCAATTTATTAAATTGACAATGGTGTAAAATCCTTATGAATGACAGTGGAATCGGGACCGCTGTCTTTGTATTAAGAATGATGACAACCTTTTTGGCAAATGAAGTCTTGTGTTGCTGTGGCACTTAGTTGTGTCACTGAAAGGCAGCATCTATAATATATGGCTGCACATGAATTATGTTAGGAATGGGTTAAAGTAATAGATCTGTATTATTCCCAAGAGGCAATGCCAAAAAGGTAATTGCCCATATTTGTACCACTGCATTATAGAGAATGACAGTTTCATGTCTTCCTAATGTTTAACTAAAAATCTATAAAATCCATTTCTCTTTCTTGCTGAGAAATTAATATAGGACCAAAACCTGAAATTCCAACTCTGGTCATGCTCAGACAAAACTCCCACTGAAGTCAGTGGGAGTTTTGCCAGGAAGAGGATTAAAGACGGTATGATTTGATGCATGCTATCAGAAATGTAAAAGCTACAGAGCTAGGTTTTCATTATGGTGTTGCTGGGATTATTAAAATTAGCAAGATTGTGGTCTTTCACCTTTCAGTCATGCAGTCACGTGGACTTGCAGAGGAGGGATGGATGCGAGGCGGACAAGCCAGCTTGCTGGAGAGCACTTTACGCTGGGCTGGGAGCCAGCAGAAGTGAATCCCTCCTGCAGTATCTCCCTTCCCTCCTTCTCTTTAAGGCCCAACAAGAAGCAGGAAAAGGGCAAAGAAGCAAGCCTGGGTCCTCAGCAAACAGCACTATTTGTAGGCAGTGCAGCACACTCATCATCACAAGAACCTACTTGAAGCCACTCACAGTATCTGTGCCATTCCAGCAGCGGGAGCACGCCTGGGCGCACACCCCTCTGGGAGGCTTTAAGCTGGGCGTTGTGCCACAGAGATAAGACACCTCAAATGAGAGACAGCAGGAAGCAGCCAACACGTAACAGCTTCATTGGGCTTCTGCTCGAGGCAGCTGGGCTGCACCAGTAACCAGAGGAGTCTGTTATCCCTAGGGGGTGTCCCTGGCTGTGCAGGGAGAGGATGCCGCACTGCCTCGAGGTCCTCGGGTTTTGCTGTCTGCTCCCTCAATTTTGCCATGTTACCTTAGATGGATACAGAAACTAATTTTTAAGAAGTACATGCTTCATCAACTGAGTGATTGGGATGGTTTTATTCTCCAGTGCACTTCCCAGAGGCATTAGAATTTGGTTTGTTAACACAGTACCAACTTTTCTTACTTTACCAGCCAATTTCTCCTTGTTTTCGTGATGTGGCAGCAAAACGCAAGGATGAAGATATGACAACTTGAAACAGTTAAGCTATCTAACCAGCCTGCAAAATGAGGCAAAAATTAAGTCCTGAGCTACTTACTCATTTAAATAGTTATAAGAAAGTACAAATAACGTAGGATCTCACTACAGATATAATTTTTAAAAAGAAACTTCACTTTCAATAGTATGATTACAACAGATTTCTGACGTTTTGTATCACTAGCAATGCCATCTGGCACCCATTTCGTTTCAAATTGTCAAGCAATTATTGCTAAAAAAATAACTAATATTCATACACAGGGATATGTCTTATAATGCTTAATGAAGAAAAAAGATATATGTTTAGGGATGACCATCACTTGCAAAAAAAAGATCAATATAGTACTAATGATTCAAACACCAAAACACCAGCACAAAGACATTGGGGTCTTGAATTTAAAATAAGCTGGTCTTGTTGAATTAAACTCACTGATCTGAGATTACTTTATTCATTCTGTTAGTAACACATGACTAAAACTGCAGTATATAGCACTATTTTACACCTACAACATTTCCTAAAAGATCATTTTGTAGAAAAAAATGAAACTACAGATAAATACAGATCTTTTATGGAATTTGGCTATTACAGATTAAACACCACAAAAACCTTACAGTTTTGGAATTAAAATGGCATTGCTTCATTTTGTTGGCATTTCCTTTTTATGTTAAGTGTCTGGCAAGATATAAGATGTTTACTCCTACAAATGTTCACAGACAGTGAATTTCAAGCTTTAAAATTTACCATTCCCAAATAGCAGGGAGTAGCAGTACTTATGAACAGCAAATATTTAAGTTGGTTTCTTAGCTGATGTGAATTGGTTAAAGGATCTGACTCATACCTTTCTCAGTCTCTACTGATTTTGAGTTCTTCATGGTTTTGCATCCGATGCAGTTACATTCACTGCTGGACAGATTGATGTTAGCATTTTAGTCACGTGGCACAAGCACAGACACAATGCAAGGAAAGACATGGGAGAATCAGGCTGCAATGGCAAAAAGGTAGGTAGCAATGACAAAAAGTTTCCGAATGCTAAAGAAAGCAGTTACACATTACTCGGGGACAATTTAATGAGGTACACTAATAGCCCTCCCTAGAAACCTGAAGCAGATAAAATTACTTGAGTAAGAGAAGGATGTGACTTCAGGCAGGACCACACACACATGCACGATTCCTCCTGTCTGTAACTGCAGTGATGACAAAAATCTCAGACAAATAAACACCCCTGATTTATTCTATAGAGGAATACAGTGCTGTGCTCCATCTGAGGTCAGAGACAGGGCTCTGGTTTAACCAGGCAAGCACAGACTCTTTGCATCCTGCAACATGCAGATGGAACTCCTTGTGGATGCAGCAAGTTAAAATTGCATTTATATTCTGTATTAAACAAATAAATCTCACAGTAGCATGATTTATGGCACCTGAAGCAAGACCTGCTTGTCTCCAAATGGGTAAAAAAAAATCAGAAGTTTTTTTTTGAATTTCTACTCCCCTCCTAGAGAGGATTAAACCCTGTGTAATTAGACTGATGACAGGATAACTCAGTCTCTCTGCCATCAATCTTCAACTTCATCTGCCAAAGGTTGTCCTTTCCTGGCACAGGCATCTGTCCCCTGGCAATCACCGATCAAACTGCTATCATGTGGGCCATCTACAAATCACTAGCAGTTACAGCCACCCTCACTATGGGTAAAGTTCAGACCACAACCCACGTGCAAAAAAAGTTAGAGCCCCAGAGTTAGGAATAGCTGCCCCCAGAGGCAACATCATCACCTGTATCACAGGTAAGAACTTCACCTGGGTCCCAGGGCAGTCGAGTTCAACAGCAACAGGGTTATATATACATTTGGAACCCAATGAAGTGTGAAGTAGCAGCAGGGAATGGAAACTTGGCATTCTCTTTAGAAAGGAAAAGCAGTTAGGATAAATCTTTGTCATCCTCTTGAAGAGACACGTGGCCCTTCATGGTTTTTTCAACACAATGATGAAGAGTGATGAAGTGTGACTCTTTACTTGGAAAGAGATTATGCCAATTCCCAAGGGAAAACCAATGGTGACAAATGGGAAAAGGTAGCCTATTATACCACACAACAAGTAGAAAGCTCATCTCTGTATGTTCTGCTTCAAAAGTTGTACCTCAGATGCCTGGTGGTTACTAGAGAAAGGAAATGCTCAAGCAATTCATAGTCAGCTTACCTGATTTTGATTTATACTCTCATAAGCAAACAAATGCAGACTTTATTATTTAGGTTGTATTTTTAAAACGTTGCATGTATTGAAAAATGAGACAAGTGAGCAATCTGTAGGAACACAGAGTTACTGCTTGTGTGGCAGAAGTCTTCACAAGACCCATTAGGAACTGAGATATTTATCATTGGGCTACTTGGTACCCAGAAGACAGACTTCACCAAGACAAGCAGAGAGCTATATCACAACACAGAGGTATTACCTCAGACTGCCAAAATTTGCTTTTGGCTTATAAAAGATAAACCTAGGAGAGAACTTAGCTTCCTAGGTCTTTAATCTAATCACCTGACAATAGAATAATCAATAAGTAGGGCCTACCATGAGGAAGCCAGGACTGATTCTTTCATACTTCAACTTTTGTTTCTCATATTTAAGGCAACATACGCTGTTTTGAATTGGAATGAAAATTGACGTTGTATGTAAAGGTTTTCTTCTACAAAGCACAGACTTAATGGGACTTAAGATTTTGTTCTAATTCTAATAGTTGATCTGTACAGGTACATACAGCCCCTGTATCTTTCCAAAGAGTCTTAAGACATTTAACAGAAGTGAACCAACTTCTTATGCCTATGCATTAAATAGGTGTAAGCACACCAGGAACCTCTGACAGATCTGGCCCTATTGACCTTCACTATAGGACCATCTGGGACAGAAAAGTGTGAGCTAACTTATAAACTTTGACCTCAGCATCATACCTCAGCAGGTCTCATGAGGAAGCATTAAAATTGGTTACATGGCATGCATCCTTAGAAAAAGAAAGGGGAATTCTGATTTAGGCAGCAACATCCACGCCAGGATGTCTGCTAGAGTAAAGACATCACAAAAACTCAGCATGGGCTGACAATAAACTGAAAGAAACATTACCCAGTCCTTGGACAAAAGTTTATACAGAACTAGCTGTTTTCTTGGATCATGTTTCCTGAGGCAGGGATGGTGCCTCCATTCCTGAGGCATCATCAACTTCAATGCTGTAGACACTGAAATTGTGCTAAAACTGTTCCAGGGTGAAACGTGGTGACTCTTCAGTGGGATCACACTAGTCATCAAGAAACTGCACAAGTAATTGCCATTCAGCTGCAAAGAGTTTCACCACTTTCTGTTCTCTAACTTCTCATACCTAATATTAGCTATGAAGAGTTATTGAGGAAATATGATCTGTGGTGTCATCGATATGTGGTTCCCAACACACATTTGCATATTTTCTTTCTGCATATCAGCTCTTTTGGGAAAGTATCATGGCTAAAACAGCCAGTTGAATACTCTGCTGCTCTGGATGTGTAAATAGCACAGCACTTCCCTGCGATAAGAGTAAATGCAGGTATGAAAGATACTGTATTGTTCATATTCTAACTTATTCCGAGACACTATTTGGGATTTTACTGATTACAGTTGCAATGTATTAGGGTACTATATCAGAAGTTTACTATGATGAAAAACAAAGATACAACAATGGCATCATAAGAATGGCATAATGGGAATAAACTATGAATTTGGAAACTAGCGTAAAAAAAAAGCAAATTGCATAAATAAAACAAAGAATTAGTTTTTAAATAACTGTTTATCAACTACCAGAGCAAGCTGTTCATGTTAAATGCAGTATCAATCTGTGCACCAAACAAAAACTCTAATCTGAATTCATTTATAGCTCTCTTTTAAATGCACCTTTCTATTCTCTTTACCTACTTCTGTCTTTTATTAAACACTATGAACTGTAGTTTTACATTTTGAGGGGATTATTTTAGTTGAAACTCCATTCTCTGTTTACAGACCTTAATGACATCTGGCTCCTTTATTGTTAACTCTGCTCTGATGATGAAAGACCTAGAGCTCTGGATAGTAACTCAGAAGCCAAACAAAACATTATCATTTAAATCTAAAGTAACTATCACTTTAAAAAAACTAGCTAGAGAACTCTTAGTTCAGAAACCTGCACACTGTATTTGTTTTTTTATAGATAAAACACTTCACCAAAAAGGTCTTTCAGTAAAATTATCTAAACTTCAGAAACCAAAATTCTGTGACTTTTTGCAAGCATTGTCATGGAACTGCAATATACAAAGAATTGCTTATTATATGCTCTGTATTTTTGCTTTAGAACGTGATTATTAATGTAATACAGGAAGAAACATCAATTACTAAACTTGAAATGTGATCTTTAAATTCATTTTACTTTTAAAATAGTAAAAGGATTATAAACTAACCTATGAAATTAACTTTTAATTTTTCCAGTATGTTCATGGAGAAATGAGATGGAAATAACTATTTTTTGAGATACAAATATCAAATACATGCTGTTTGTATTTTTTCTTGTTTAAAATAACAAAATAAAGACTTTTTACAAGAATACTGTTAATTTACAATTTATGTTCTTTAAAAAATGAACCCTTGTTTGCATTTTTCCACAAATTTGGATTATTAAGAACACTAAGACTTTATGTTACTTCCTGTCCTGTTTACTTCCTATTTCCTGGGCAGTGTAAATGAATATTTTCACTTTTGCCTTTACTCAGCTCCACTTTTCAATTGCTCTCCCTAGATAATAACTTCTTGCTCTGCTGAGGCTGCAAACCCTATATAAGAGTATTTCAATGACAAGCTTGCTACCACTCAAAAAAATAGCCAATACATCACAATTTCCTTATGTTCTTCTACTTAGTAAAGCATTTTAATTAACCTAGTATTTTATATTGTTTGAATACTTTCCTTAGAATAATTGTATCCACCAGTTTAATGACTACCATAATTTACTTGTAATAGCAAGTCTTCTCTTAGAAAAAAGAAGCTAAGCTTCTCTTAGAAAAAGATGACCTTTACATTGAGCCTGTTTCTTATAGATAGCGAGGATACATCAAATTAGTTCCAAAAATATTTTACATGCATGATGATAAAAAAAGTATAAGTGTAAAATACACTACATGACACCACAATTCTGCAAACAGGTGAAAAATTCAAAATTCCCTACAGGCATACAAAACAGATTTAGTACAACTCTCACAGATGAGCTGAGTTCCAAGAAGAGAAAAACATGACCAAACATTACAGAAGAAAGAAAATGAACATATTATGCAATATCCGCATCTGCTATAGTCTAAATATAGCAATTAAATTCATGGGAAAATATGACATGCCCTAGTAAGAAGTAAAAAAGGAAAAAACTTGGGTTTAAATTGTGACATAACCATTTCAACACTCTTATGTACTCTGTTTCATCAGGTCTGTCAAGAAATCCAGATGGTCCAGCCCAATAAACAGAAGTCCCAAAGCAAAACACACCCTTCAAATCACAGCATTGATCAAAATAGTCCGGAAAATCCGCATAGCTTACTTCAGTATTCAAGCAACCCACTTTTTCTACTTTAAGTTCTGAACAAATAAGGCACGGCTTGACATGCAAAACTTGCTGTCTTATGGTCAAAAGCCGAACACATAGTCATTTGGTTCAGATACACACACAGCTGATTGAATGTATATGTTAAACACACATACATTTAAACTAAATTAAACAGAAATAAAACTATTGCAAACAGGTTTTTTGGGGGGCAGAAGGTGTTTTTCAAATAGGGTAACCATTCAAGATGCTATAAAAACATCATTAAGGAGTTGAATCTCACTGTTTATCAGAAAACAAAAGCAACAATAAGCACATTTATAAAAACAGGTAACAGGTGAGAAACTCCAAGATTCACATATTTTCCAACATACTGCACAATTACTAAGGAAATACTAGATGTGATCAGTTTACAGACAGTGAAAAACACAATGATAATGCCTTATAAAACTTTATTGGCCTGTTAAAAGTAAGTTTGTTAAGTACATTTTTTTTTTGTAAGCGTAGATAGTCCAAACTGTTATGGCAGTACTTTAGAATAAAAACAATTATTGTCTATTATTTATAAGAAACATAAAACAGTTTCAATATGAAGAATTAGAGGGGACAGAGAGAGAAAAGACTCACAGTTTGCTGATGGATTACAGCAAACTATTTTTTAAGATGTAATGTTAAGCTATGGCAGAAGGCATTTTTGTACTATTATTTAGAATATTACTTTTTTCAACATGTGAAAGAATAGACTTTATCAAAGAATACTTAAGTTCTATAAGTAGAACTTAGAGACATACTTCAATATCAAGAGAATGATTCTTCCTGTTTTTAAGTTGAACCTGAAATCTATGAAAGCCCAAGGAACACAGGGCTGTGTTTGGAACACATTTCAAATGTATTTGCCAAAGATTCCATCTCAGGTGTGTGCAGTAGCATGGCAGCCCAGTTCTGCTCTCACACTAGTAAAGCCAGTAATATCAATGAAATAGCAGTGTTAAAAAAAAAATCTCAGGAAAAAATCATGATTTCTTTCCCTGTTTTGTGGACATGCCTGAGGCATGAGTCCTACATCACTTACATGAAGGAAAAATCAAAGCCATCAGAAGGCGGCCATGACTTTACCCTCTACTTGCTTGAATATCAGATAGTTCCCTGAAATTCTATATGGTTGTTCTTGTCATTCCAGCCAAGGAACAAAGTTATAGTGAAAATGTGACGAGGGGAGTTTCCTCCTATATTGAGATGTAATCTGCTTAGTAACACTGCTGTGAGTTGCTGCCTCTAGGGACTGTGGTGGAATTGCCCTCTTCAAAATGAAAGTAGCTTGGCTCTGCACTGCCTGCAACTCTGCTCCAGGCCAGGACACATGTGCTTATCCACCACACTCCTTGCAGCTGCAAAAATAAAGCTAATCATGGAAGGCTGTTATTAAAATTAGAAGGATATGGCATATCCATATCAAAACAATACATGCTGTAATGTGGGCTCTTTCAATCTGTATTTTGTGATGAAAGTAAGTTAAACCAGTTAACCTTGAGGTTAACAGTAACATCTTCTACAAGTTCATTCATACAGTCTATATGCTTGTGGAACTGAACAGCTATATTTATTTCCAATTAATGCATCATTTTCTATTTCCACAGCAGATTTAATTTGTACAAAAGAAAAACAGAACAAATGCAAGCCAGCTTCAAAAGTTTGGGGATACACATTCCCATGGAAGTGGGACAATGAAATGGGCTGTCAAACACGTGAAATTCACAGTATCTGTGTTCTCTGTGCTCCCTATAATGCAGTATTTATAGTTCTCAATACTTTCCACATCCACAAACTCTTGCTGTGGAGATCAGATGGCAAAATCTGGCACAACATGGGCCTACTATAATCTGGAATACTTCACACCATCACGCAATGACAGTAAAGCCCTTCCAAAGGATTTTCAAAGACCTTCCACATTTGTACCCTATGGAGAAGAGAGCTTACGGCAGCAGTGCGCGAACGTGGATATTGAGCTCTCTCAAGAACAGAAGAGAAGGAAACACAGAACCATTGAAAACTGGAAGGAAGAGAAGAAGCCAGAGAGAATGATACGGAAGAAAAAGAAGACGAAGATGAAGACGAAGAAGACGAAGATGAAGACGAAGAAGATGAAGAAGAAGAAAATACTAAAAAGCTTTAAGTAAGCTTCTGGAGTTTTCTTTTGAAATAAACAAGAACAAAATACTTAGCTGCCCAATCGATTAATAACTTTCAAATTATTTCAAATGTTAAACATGCAACTGGAAAAGGAGGGCTGAATTAAAAGGTTGCAGAAAGGATGCATTTGTTTATCTGTCTGATAACAGCTTCCAACTTTGCAAACCATTTGCACGTTTTTAAGCATTGAAACAGCCGCAGAAAAAGTGTTGGTCTTCATGCTGAAATTAACTGTCAACTTATCACGGATGGCCAGGTGAAGGGACTGAGAAACGGGACCTCTGTATGAACGCTGTTGTGTGAAGAGCCAGTAGGAAGTGTACTGGTCATTCCTACATGGCAAACTTCCATAAGTTTTTTAATCTTTGAAAAACTGTGCTTCGGGATTGGCTATACCCTAGGAAAGAAACAGATTTCTAGTGCTTCTGCCAGCAGTCAAAATAGAAAGAGCAATTCCTGCGAGAACTATTCGAAGCAGAATTGTTTCCAGCTAGCTGTCCGCAGGTTTTCTTGGCACTGTCTGCTGCCTCCAAGGATCTTGCTCCCACTGAAATGAATGGTTTTCCTCACTGCAGCACGGGAGAGATCCAGCTGGGAGTCAAAGGCAGCGGAAAGGTTGAGGACGGCCTTGCAATTGTTAGGGTACTCAGACACACACATGCTGTCACGCAGACGTATCACAGCAGTCCTCGACTGCCCGGTGGTGAGCTCCCACGACTCCCATCAAAAAAAGACATGGTCCCTAAACACCTTTCTGTAAGAAAAGCCTCCATAAGGCCCTCACCTCACCTGGCACTGCAGGCAGCTGTGACAAGCACAACACAGACCCTGGGCTCTGCCGGGGATCAGTGTGCTTGTTTGCAACATAGACCTGGCCACTGGCAAACTTCTACAGAATTCAATACAAACAGGATTATTTAACAGAGCGGATTATTCGCCTTGCCTCACACCAAAACACCCCCAGTAGTGGGTCCTCTCCAGTCCTCCAACTAAACTGCCCAGCAAACTGTTCAACAGGTTATCTCAGTACTTCTCTGAGTAAATTAAATGTTGATTTAAAGTAAATTCTAGTATAAATAAACCCCTTCAAGCAGAACATTAGAAATATGCTTTTATTTTAGCTTCGTGTCTGGCACAGTGAAAAAAAATAGCAACTCTGCCTTTAGATGTTTCATAGCCTTTTTTATTGCTCAGCAAAACAATATAAAAGCTTTTTAATGTCAAATCCTGGATGTTCAGTAACTTTTACCATGTTAATGGTTCCTGCATGATTCATAGTTTGAGTCTCACTTTATTTTAATGAGGTCAAGAATTTGTAATGAACTGAGCCCTTTGTAAACCAACACCACTTGGGCAGATCAGAATCTCTACAGTTACAAGCAATGTCACTTACAATCAAACTGAAAGACAGGAGCTAGTGGGTACTATAATTTACACGTTAAAAGTTTAGCTCCCTTAGCTTTAAAAGGCTCTGTCCACATTCTGAAAAGAAATTATTTTAGGAACACATAGTCTTTTTCCATCAAGCATTAAACATCTGCGTTAAGACATTATTAGTAACAAATCATGTGCTGTAATCCATAAGGTTCTGTGAATATCTGGATCAAGTAATAGTGCACTGAGTGGCTAATATAAAAGATACAGTATAAAATATGTAAGAAGGATATTCTAATATATATATATATAAATATATATATTTCACTGGTGCATAAATCAGTTGTGGTTTATTAAAGTTACCTCCACGATTACACAAAATCCAAAATACTGTGTCAGTACATGCTGAAATGTTTGAAGGTCAAAACTACTCCTATACCATAAAGATGAACTGCAAAGTGCTGTAAAATAAATTAAAAAAAAAATTATGTAAAATCCCCAATCAATAACTGTGCACATTTATGCATATAAATATTATGAATCAGAAAGAACTATATTTTAAAATTAAATATTTCAAAAATCAACTGCCAAATTCCAGCTCTGCAAGTTTGCCTTTTCCCTGCCAAAAGAAAAGAGTTCAGATTCTCATCTCATTTATTTGGCAATAAATTGTGAATACATAACTGAAATATGTTGATTTAGTCCCAGCAAAACTTAATACTGGAATCTAGGCTACTAGGTCAAGCTCTGTTCATCATCCAGCTTACATCTGATGTAACTCCACTGACTTTAGTTCAAATATTGCTGACCTAAATGATTCTCCATTGATTTAGAATCAGCTCAATGGCATCAGATATTATCTCAACAGGAGGTGAGATTCATGGGTTAGCAAGAAGTCTGAGAAGAAAATAATTAAAAGGAAGTTAAAAGAGAAACAGTAAGCAGAAGAGAAAGTTAGTATCTCTCTAACATAAGAACATGACTTAGGAGGAAAAAAGGCAGACATTCCTAACATTGTTTCTGAGGAACAGCAGAACACTTGTTGATACCTAACTTCAAACAGGAACTATGATGGATATCCTTAATTGCTGCCATCACTCCCCAAATCATCACAGTATGTGCAGGGCGACAACGACATCACAATTCCATCAGTAAACTTCCAGCTCTGCCCTCTTCTTTAATGTGGGGAGAAGAACACATCTTTGGGACAGATTTTGGAAAAGTGAAGAAAGCACTTGAACAACTGCAACTCCCATTCCCCAGAGAGTGGCAAGAGAAAGGAAACACTACATAGGCCTAGAAGAATGCAAATGTGGACATATTTCTGACTAATAAGGATATTTCCAGAATTTGAGCACAGCAGGAACAAAGAACTTGACTGCAAGAGACTGAAGAGAACACAAGAAAAACGTTGAAGGACTAAGTCTTAAAAGGAAAAAGCGAGTAAGTATATGGAGAAAGACGAGTCAAGACAGTATTGTAGAAAGAGAGAAATGGTGTATGCAGCAAAAGAAAAGACAACGGTGTTCCAATGGAAGAGTGAAAATGGCTGAAATTAAAAAGCAAAAACAATGAAAAGCAAATGCAAGAGAGACAAAACAATACCATATCTTCTTTTTTTACTAATATATTTAATTATATTTTATATTTAATTATATTTTAATTGTAAGGAATTAAAATCAAACTATAGCTCAGAAATGTAATCAAAATGCATAGAAATGTAAGCATCTATCTCAGTCTTTTGCTGCTAGTCTTTGTAGCTAACTCACAGCTGAAACCCAGAAACTTCACCTTTCTTACAACAATTCCCTAAACTGAAAAGATCAAACTATGAACTCAGGATTTCATAGGTAAATAGTATGAAAATTCATGTCTAGCAATATATATGAATGCAGCCTCTGTTCCTGCAAAATGCTTGTGCCTTCACTTATCTTTACCTGTTACAGTAAACTCTTCTCAGAAGGCAGGAGGCTCTCCTCTGAAGCATACTGAAACACACTCTGAAGTATACTTCACAGTTAAGTAGGAACAGTTAAACAAGCCTATAAGTATACACTCTGAAGGACCAACTGTATAGAGTTGTTATTCTTGCTCTCGGCTCAGAATCAGTATTCCAGCCTACTAAAGATTTGTACACTTCCCCAAACTTATAGACTGTATTGAGTAAGCATGACCTAATTGAATGTCTAAGTGATGGTACCGGTTCAATACCCAAACGAGCTAACGAACAATATTGCCACCTTTGTGTATACCACTCATACTCTACATCTTCCTGGTAAAGTCAGTGAAACCACATACATACATAAAGATTTGCAGGGCCAGTTCTGCTTTTTACTGTCGTAAAGTCGTAGGATTTAAGGATTTAAAGTCATATCCTGAAAATACAAAAGAACTTAATTTTAAGGATGTGAGCATTCCCATTGAAATCAATGAGTTTTTACACACACACTCAAATTAAGCATTTGTAGAAGTTTTGCAGAGCCACTAATGCAATATAATAAAAGCAACTTTGCAGTTCAGCTTTGATAAATATTATTTATAAAAACAACATCTTTCCAGTTAAGTTCAAACAGAAAAAAAATTGACAGAGGAAACAATACAACATAATTTCATCTCAATGTCATTTTGGAAGACACAGTGAGGACAAGGCAATAGGAAAAAGTGTGATAGCTTATTTCTGGACTTTGTTGAGTTTTATAGCTGCCTCAGGGCTTGGCTTCGCCCTGCTCTTGCAAAAACAGCTACTGATTTGAATGTGCTTCTACAGTTCTCCAAACAGAACCATTGTCTAAATGATGAGTCCAAAGGAAGTGGCACTTCACTGGGCAAGAACACTGTGCACTCCCTAGTGTGCAGCATACAGCTTCCACAAGCTCAACAGCCCCTCTCTCATCTTTTCCTTATTTCATTTACCCATCCAGTGGGATCTTATGAAATAAAACAAAACCTAAAAGAAACAAAATAAAATATGAGAAATCATGCTTTTAAAAAAAAGTCAAAGAAAAATTAATGCAAAAATCCAAACACAAATGAATACTTGACAATCAAACACATAAACATAAAATGCATTTAAAGCATACATAAAATGTTAAATAAAAACTGTACATGAATTTATGAAAATGACAACATCAACTCTACCTTGTGGTCAATGATTTTATTTGTTAATTAAAAACATTCAAGGCGTTGTTACTCATCTGTCTTTAACATTCCAAAATATTCATATGGAGCTGTAATGCAATAAATCTAGAATTCTCCAACCAGGGACTGTACTATTCATGGGTCAGAAAAACCTCAGTCAGGTGTCCTGCCTTACGTGAAGGCCTATGGTGAACAAGTCTAGGGGCACAATCAAGTTCTCTATTTTTGGTCTGGTCCATCAACTAAGTGAAGGGAACCCCGCTATACCACAGAGTTACTGTAAGTACAATACCAGGTTCCTCTGTAACCTTTGTTTCACGCCTTAGCTCTGTGCACATCATCCTTTCTGCCTGCTCCAAATAGGCTCCTGCCCTTAATGTCATTAAGTGACTTTTTAATGGCAGAAAAAAAGTGGAGCTGGGGGAAGTATTAGTTAATTATCTTAAAATTTATTGTTTCTAGATATCAACAGGAACTTAAAAATCAGCAACTAAATATGATGTCACATTGAAACACGAGTAAAAACCCCTGAGTGATGTTCTGTTCTGAGGGAAAGGAGGAATCCTGTGCACCCATCCCCAAAACATTACAGGACCGTCTAAGGCTACAAACTTTAAAGAAGGCTATGTTTGGCCCTGTGGCAAATCCAACTATTTGACTCTATAGCATAAATACTTCCTCGAACAGCATTGTCTTACCCAGTCTGTTGTTATCTGATGCAGTTGAGTTATTATGTACATCACTGTTGACAGTCACCATTACTTGTTCTGATGACATTTGAGAAAAAACATGTGAGAGTTGTACTATTATCCTGCAAATGTAAACTTCATCAGTAGTTTTTGTTTGCTTATTTTAAGTTTTACCTTGCTGTAGTAAGTTCTCAATGTTTATAAAGAGTGAGGGCGTATCTATATTCCACAGCACTTTAAACAACAATTCAGAGCAAAATTTTGATTTGCCTTAAATGAATAGGACTTAAGCTATCGGTTTCAAGAGAAGTTGAATTTGACTGTTATTAATTAAGCAACAATGACTAATTCATTTACATTGCATTTTCTTGCTCGTTCTAACCTTGAGGCAGTTTTAGTACTTCCACCCTGAAAGTGGGTAATGGCACATTCAGAAGCTGAACATGCTAGCTTTGAGCAATCGCACATTTCCAGAAGGGTGTGGCAAAATTCCTTTCCTCTGAAACAATTGATAAGGTTTAGCGTAAGGCCTCAAGAAGAAACAAAGAGGCCTGGCTAATTCATACACAAAAACACAGCATCAGTTGAAGTGACCATCATGTCAGAACAGCTAGGCTTCTGCACAGGGACACAGGAAGGCTCTAGGCTAGACTGACACTGATAAAATTTGATTCTTACAGTCATATGCCTACATAGCGATGAGTGTCTTAAGAACTTGTAAGGAACACTATATTACAGGTGGAATCTGTACTCTTACTGAAGCTTACATCATTTGGGTCCTTGCTACTTCTACTGCCTCCTCTCAGATACATAAAATACCTTAAAATGAATTAATATAGTTTTGCCATACTGTGAAATTTTCAATGAGGGAATTCAAAACCAAAATTGTATCCTTGAAGATTCAGTTCATCACACAGTGTATTAACATTCAAAAGCCTACTGTAGTGTCACAAAAAATACAGATATAAAATGCATTGACTTTCATGACTGTATACACATGTTGCAAACTCCATCTAACAGCTCGAGGAAGACTGAGGATCTGTTTCTGCACATGATACAAAGGTGCCAGGCTTTTATGGGCCTTTATGCAGTATTTTTACTGAGTCACTGTAGTTAATAGTTATCTCCTAAGTAATTCTCTGAAGAATGTCTGGAAGTTACAGGTTAAATGGTAAAAGAGAAGTATCATCAGGGTTTTATTAGTCTAGAATTGAAAGCTACTGCATGGTTGCTACTTTCCCTTCAAACTTCCTAGGCGATTCAGATCTCCTCCATGGAATTTTGTTTTCTTAAATGTTCTTGGACACTACATCAAGGGACTGATACATGTATTTACATAAAACCACACATCTACACCACACTTTTAACACTAAAGCAAATTGCAAGTGAAAACTTTCTGGCCTTTTAGTTTGTTCCTTACCTCATCAGCTGCAATCACAGTGAATCACATTGCTGTGTTTAAAGTCACCTCTGAATTTTCATTTGAGAAGTTGTTAACTGATGAACTAATATTGAGTGTACAATACTACTCAAAACATAGGTACAAAACAGATCTGTTTATATTCTTAGTTACATCTGCCATGTATATTAGTAACTCAAATAGTTAACGGTGATGTCTAAAACAACCAGTACAGAAGACTACTCAGACCTAGGACCTGAGCTGTCTACAAGAGTCAGGAAGTCCACAAGGGAGTCCTGTAAGTCCCACTGAAGGCAGAAGAATTAATTAGAATATTTTAAAAATGGTTAATAGAAGGGAGTCCAAAAAAAAAAAAA
Organism: Tetrax tetrax; assembly: GCA_009806455.1. Taxonomy (NCBI): domain Eukaryota; kingdom Metazoa; phylum Chordata; class Aves; order Otidiformes; family Otididae; genus Tetrax; species Tetrax tetrax. The sequence goes on from WHYT01016241.1 coordinate 363,439, forward strand.
AAAAAAAAGAAAAGAAAACAAAAAGGTGGGTGAAAAAAAGTCTATTGACTTTATTCACTGAAACATGGAGAGCAACCAGGTAAAGCATGTAGAAAAGAAAAGTATACAGAAATTGTGAGGGGTAGGGTGTGAGGGGTGGGGGGGATAGGAAGGCTCTGACAGGACACAGGTAAAATGGAACAAGTTAAAAAGACTGAAATACAAAGACACAGAAACTGAACAGAAGTACTTTTAAAAATGGTTCCAGGGAAAGCAGAAAAAGCTAAAGACCCATTAAGCAGCAGACAATCTGGACTTAATTTGTACACTAGCTTTCTAACTATTTGGAGTCATTGAGGCAAAATATTACAGGCAGTGGGTATTTAGAAGATGATTTCTCATGTCCTAACTGCCAGCCTCTCATTTGGCTTCTGAGAGTTCAAAAGCAGTCAGTCAGGCAGGTTGAGGCAAAGCCTCCTTTTGGGTTCAGTTGCTGCCAGGGCACTGGATTCTGAGTTTAATATTAGTTTTTAAAAAAACACTGCTGTTATGTAAGCTGCCACTCAGACTTGCAGAAGAAAGTACACTGAAGAATAAAAATAAAAAACTCAAAATAAAAATGGAAGAGAGAAAAAAAGCTATCCATCTTCCCTGTTCAAGGAATGACAGAACTTCATTCATCCTTTAAAGGAACATTATGTATCTGTCTCTCTCAGATGCAAATGTGTCCAAGAAAATAAAGAAAATAGTAAGTAGTTTAAAATGTTGCCTTCATTTCCAATATCAGCTCTTCATTCAGAGAGTTTTGAAGTGAGGACTGTATTCATTATTAGTCTTAAAACAAATATAATGATTTTGCAATACACCATTTTGTGGACATCAAATTTAAGTCTAACTGCTCTCCCTCAAAGACAAAGCTTAGTCTGAATTACGTTATTAATGTGGATTCAGTTGAGACAGCAGTGAGGGTTTTTTTTAATTCTACAGTTGGCTTTTTGGAAGTACCACAGCTGATTATCTCATGAGCTTTGCAGATCTGTGTCTCAAATACTGGATGATCCGTAACTTCCTAAGAGTTTACTCCCATTGAGAGCTGGATAAAATGCCTTTAAGAACAATTGTTTTTAGCTTTTCTATTTATTAGAGATGAAAGCATAAAAATAAAAGCATAATAGCAAAAAAAAAAAGCTGTATGTTTATACATACTGAACTCATTTTGAAAAAGAGCCTCTCATAAACATTATCTTTTTTTTTTTTTAAGAGGCCCATTTTTTCCCTCCTTTAACCAGCACACAACACAGAACTGAGCAGTTAATGGCATCATAACACCTAATGCATTGCTATACTCAGGAACGTCACTGTTATGGGAATAGTCACACATTTGTGGGCTCAACTTCTACCTGTCCCAAACAAACTAGATCATGCCCCTGCTCACGGGCTATGTTTCCTATAAGCCTTCACCTAAGTCATTCAGGAAGGAAAATGTTATGACATGGTTGACTTCTGAACTTTTTTTACAAAGCAAGATTATACATTTTAGTTGTATGAAATCCTTTTTACTCCAACAAGGTTTGAAATAATATATTGTGATGAGTTGAGCATAAACTGGAGGTCGGCAGGCAAACTTTCTTGGTCCTCACAAACCTGACCTAAACTTTGCCAGAGTAAATAAAAGTTTCCTGTAATGATGACTTAATTGAATTCAAAATTAAGTTTCATATACTCACATCCCTCTCTCCAAATACATCTCTACATATAAGCTGCATAAATTTGGAGATCATGTATGTAAACCCAAGCATTCAATGGAAAGCACAAGCAAAAGAAGTGCTGAGTAACTGAAAGTTTCATTACACTTTCTCTCTTCATCAAGTACATATGATTTATCCTAAGCAGAAGATAAGCAAGACCTACTATCCTAAGCAAGACCCCTACCTGGGGTCTTGATCCAAACAGAGTATTTTGAAACAAAAAACAATTTACATTTTTACTTTTTCTAACTTGGAGGAAATTGAGCACAATATGACATGTATCTCTGGACTTTTTAAATGAATGGTCATTTATATGGAAAAAGCTCAAATTGCTGAGCGGAAGAGAGGAACGCAAAGAGAAGATGTAGTTGTATTAGCTAAAAAGGTATTCTTATCAAATTTGTCAGTTTCTGATTTCAATAAGAAAATTAAATGCAACAATTCATTCCTAGTTTTATTTGCTTCTTGGATTTGAGCCACTGATTCAAAGAGCAGTGCTAGCTAACGCTGTGGCAAAATGAGGACAAAATGTCACCTCGTTTTTAGTAGAAAGCAAGGAGAGGCTCCTGGATAGGTTTCCAGAGAATGCTTATTGCACAAAGAAGAATAATGTCTTTCGTCATTAGAGCAATGTCTATACAGCAGCAGAAGAGAAACCTGGTTGAAGAAATTAATCTTTTTTTTTTTAGGATTTTGTACATTTTGCATGCACCAGGCTCAATAATTTGTGTTACAGAGCACAACAACGTAAACATTTAATACAACTTTTTCTTTATTTCCAAACATTGTTTTTACCTCTTGATTCACTAAGACAGTATTTTTCGTTCATGTCATTAAGAGCTCTAATGACATCCATAAATATTAATTTTTTTTTTACCTCAAGATAAAAGCATGTACAGAAGACAAACAAATGAAAACCGAGGACCTAAAACCACACAGACTTGGACACACTCTTCACTTATTAGATGCCAAGGACTCCTAGAAGATTTTGGATCTGAATTTCACATTAGTCTCTGTTTCCAGATCAGATTTCCCAATACCCAAATTCACTTATTAATTGGAAAAATTAGGACCAGAAGAGATTAAACAGTCTACCCCATGAAGTGTACATTAAGATAAAGAGTCTTATGTGCTTCAGTTGCTTAACAACAACAGGAAGGCAGTACACAATACAATATCATATTAACCTCAAGGCTGTTTACAGTAACTCAAAACTTAGAGGTTGTGCTGTCCTTCACAATTCTTCAAAATTCTGCAGTATCTTAGAAAGATTTATTTTCCACTATCACCAGCTTTTCCTCTAATGTTTAAATTTATACTCCACAGATAAGGGTACATAGTTTGTCATTTTATGGAGGCTGCCATCTGTATGTGATTTTCAAATGAGTTTAATAAAATTGGAGTCATTAACATTAGTGTTGCAGGCAACATGCAATCTATTTAATGGTATGTTTCATTGATCTACAAGTTCATAAAATGAGAAAGGGGGTCAAACAGAATTATATGTACTTTAGTATAGAATCCTATAAAGCTGTTCTCAGTGTGAAATGACTTAGAACCAAGAGACAGTAAAACTCAACCTGTCTACTCAGCATTTTAGAGGCCAAAAATATTTTGGGCTAACAGTTTTCTACATTGCTAACCATGATCATTTAATATCTTAATCTGTTTTTCCTTAGTCTGATTTGGAGTTTTTATTTTATTTCCCAGTATGATACATTGGAAGATGTGCTCATTTTCCAAGCAGGCAGTAGAAAATGAAACATTTGTGCTAGACACTGCTAAGGAGGAAATATTGCATCTTTCTCAAGGAAACGTCTTCCAGCACAATATCAAACAGACGTTTCCTTTTACAGTACTGCTGCTGATGCTGTAGTTGTTTTGCTTGCTATTGACTGCTGAGAGTCAAGGACATTGAAAGCCGAAGCTGAAACCACTAGTGCTCGGAGCTAGTCAGTGCATGTATTTTGCACAGCTTCTAATTCAGGGACAGGTTAAAGTGAAAAAGAGTGTGTGTGAATAAGCAACTGTTCAGACTCAAGAACTCTGCAGTAACAGCAGCTCCACAGAGAACCACAGAAAAGGCACATCAACAGAAACTCAGTTCATAAGAAAGGGCGTAGCAATTACTATCTGCACACACATTTTTAAACATGGACGTCTGCAGGTTATTTTACACTTCATTCACATGAAACGCCGTATGCTCAAGAGATCAATCAATATATCAGGGAATGTTTTCTCAAAACTTTCTGCAAGTACTTGAAAAGTCAAAGCTGTTAAGAAGAAAGGCTGTTTACCTTATGACATCCCTAGCAGTTGTGTTTAATACACTCATGGGTATGCATGTAAAATACAGAAATGCTACTACACAGACACACTTTTGACAAGTGTCAGTTCATAACCACAAGAAAGAAGATCAGAGCACATGAAGGACACTGCATAATTATGTCTTATCCCTTTGAAAAAGAGAATCACTGTCAACTCCGAAACCATTATGTCTCTACCTGAATATTGAAGCCAATTCTAACATCACGTTAGCTTGCATAATTCCAAGGATCAATAGATGTTCCACATTTCCAATATGTGGCTTTTTTTCTTTTTGACAAGAACTGGCAAGCCAGTTTTTATATACAAATTAGGGAAATAATGTTGCTCATTCCAGTACAGTAAGTGTTATGGAACTGTATCATATATATTCATCTATAATGGGATTGTTTTGCTTACTGTTGCCTTACAACAATATGAAATTCTTTGATCACTACAGGCCTCATAGTTGTTACTGAGCAATTCTCCAGCTTCCTTTCTATGACATTTTACCTTGAGTCTGTGAAGTCTGAATACTTCTCAGAAAATTCATATCCTAATCACCAAGTGCCTCTAGTAAAACAATGCTTTTTTTTTTTTTTTTACCTCAATAATCTCAACTGCCTTCTTTTACAGTCATTACTGTTCAAGTACTGTGTGGCAATTAATGATCTTCCTTAAAAAAAAATCATCCATGCATGGTAAATGATAAGGATAACATACTGACAGCAAGCCACCGAGACCCAAGTCCCAACTAGTCCAGTTACTGTTTTGCTCCATGAAAAACACTACATTGCTTCTGTGCATCTGTTCTTCCTCGATCCTGTGCAGACTTCAAGGTCTCAGTGCCAGAGATCACTGCTTCCTTTGGATACAATCCTGGCTCATCTACTGCACCCCAATAATTCTCTCCTAATAGGAAAACTGAGACTTAGGTCCTATAGGTAAAAACTCAAAATACCCTAAAAGCCCTGCTAGTTATCTCTCACCACAAATCCTAATGTCACAGCGCAGGGAAGAGATAATTTTACAGTGGCTTTCCACTGAACCTTATCTACATCAGTCCCCCTCCACAGCAACACATGGGCTTTGAGGGAAGAGAAGGACAAGGCACAGGATGTTTCCTCATAAACCCTGTGGTCTGGATTTACACTCCTGAAAAGCCATCTAAAAGTCTGACACACATTTTGTAGGCAGCTTGAAGTATATATATTCCGGTCCTGCACCTCTTCAAGGCTCCAGGGACTTTTATTTCTCCCCAGATACTGCAGTATATTGGAATCACACCAAAGACACTCTTTGGCTGTGAATGTTCCTGCGATTCCTCCCAAACACAAAAAATGGAGAATATTTTTAAGGAAAAATACTGCACAACTCAGTACTAAATGAAGCAGTTTGAGTCTCTGAATGGCTGCTTGGAGCCAAAGTGAAAACAGTATGCACTTACTCCAGACTGGCCTTGATTCGCTTCACTCTCTTCTCAGCTTTACATGAGCACAAAATAGACCTCCATTCAAAGGAGAACTCTTCACAGGGATACACCAATGAAAAGGAAAATGGTCTTCGGAAAAAGGGAAGCCCCCACTTTTTGTATTTATGAATGCTACCTCTTACAGCACCTTTTTGACAGAACGAAACACCTACTATATTTAAAAGGCTAATTGCACCTAAATTACAGCCAAAAAGCCCCATCTAAAGACTCAGCAACTTCATGGAAGAAAGTAAACAATTTTACTAAATGACACTATGTAATTATAAACTTAATGAACACGAAATAAATTAGACATGAGTCTACAATGGATACCATGTTTAGTTGCTTATTGCCATAACTGCCAGGGGTAAGTAAGTGAATAAGGCTGCTCTCTTATTTGGAACTGTGTTCCTGCAACTGGAGCTGCTGGGTTTTTCATCCACGTCTGGCACACAGTAAGCTATATATCCTATTTGAACCCTATTTGTCTGCTGCCACTGATGCACTAGGAACTTTCCATGTTGTCGAACAGCAACAGAAATATCCTTTCCCTCTCTGTGCATGTGGAACAAGCTTCTGTCCTGTTACCTAACTAAAGAAAACCACTCCCAAATATATTGTCATATAACTGTGTAGGGACAGAACCAGGAAACGAACCGTGGTATTGCTCACTTATTTCTTTAGCATTGATGAGGTGTGCCTTCTGAATTTCCCTTTCTACAGAAAGAATGGTCTTGCAGCCACATTAAGGTTAACAAAATGCTTGAAATGCATTTGAAATAACAGATTTCTTCTGAAAGAAGAGAGATTGATGCTTTACTTGGCGAAAATTCCCCCTAAAGGCATTATTTAAGAAATCCAGACTCCTCAGTCTTCACAGTCAAATTCTCTTGCCTTTTCAATCAATAAACAGCCAAACCAATATCTCTTTGGCTCTTCTTTGGTCAGGCAAACAGAATGACTGCCTACCTTTGGGCTCCACAATCCAGGAGCCCAAAGGACCTGTTTTCAGGTCCCAGCCTGAAACAATCCCAGGTCAGAAGTCTCTGGAATCCAGCAATGCTTTGGCCATGATACTGTCAGCATTAGCCAAGGTGGTGCTCTCCACTTGTGCTACTGCCACTACAGAAAGAATCCGCAATAGGGCCTACACCTGCCTTCCTTTCACAAGATGGGGTTCCCATCTCATGCCTACCTCTACAACTTCCTCCCAGAAGATAAACTCAGGCTTACTTGGTGCAAAGCTGCTGTACACTAGAGCTTGAATGACTCCACCCTACCAGAATAATTCTGTGAATTCAGATGTGGAACACAAGAAGATCCAAACAGTGGTTAAGAAGCCAAAAACTCTTTAGTGTAAATGGGATGTGCAAGACTAGTTGCTTCCAGGCCCATCTACTAAGCTAAAGACTTCAAAGACAAAGAGGCTCGGATCACATTTGTGTCAGTAATACAAAATGGCCAGAGCCCAGGCGTGAGCGTGGGTGTATCTTCTTTTTTATCCACAATTATTTTATCTATATAAGATAAATAGTGCTCTCCGAGACAATGTCCCACTATGGTTCAAAGGAGCACATGGGTAAGGAATTATCTGCAATGCACTGTTGAGGCCACCTTATTTGAGGAATGAGGGAGAAGAGAGTTTTAAATGTATGGGCATGATCTATGCCTTTCCCTAAGGGCCAGAGAATGTATCCTAGCCCCATTTGCTTTGATGGTACCCTAGCAGCCTCAAACACTGCTGTGCTTTGCCCCAGAACCGAGTGAAATTATACAGTACATGCAAACCACACACTGTGCCTACTCTCCAGGGAGACTGCTTAACAGATAATACAGAAGTTAGTTATTTCTGATTACTTGAAGTACAATGGAACAGGTGAGTCAGTTATGTGAAATGCACGCTAATATTGCAATTGGTTAATAATTTTCAAAATAATTGTACCAATTTTGTTAATGTAGGACACTAAAGCCCGCTACTCGGCCCGTTCTAATTACTTAAGCTTAATGCCACGAATCAATATTCATGGAACAGAAAACGAATTTTTACATTCTGTCTGAAAAATGAATTAACGGGTACTTGAGAGCTCTTGTGATTTTACTCATCTCGACTGCAAAATAAGATGTCGATTGAAAACACTTTAGCAAACTTAAAAAAAACAAAAGCCCAGACCCCACTTAACTAAAGACACTAGTCTAAACATGACATTTAGGACTTTTCCGTAGATATACAGCAGGGTTTGCTTAGACAAAATGGATTCTTACCAATTACTTCACAACGTATTTGTAATGAGCAAAACAAAACAGCAAGTTACATTCTCACACTGTTACTTAGTCCATATCAATTTATCAAATATTTCATTAGAATAAAATCCCTTTCAAGCCTTGTTCAAAGCCCTGACACTTACACAAAAAGAATTTCCCAGATTCATAAGGGAACCTAACATGCATCATTAATTATTCAAAATTTTGACTGCATATATTTTTGTACCAAAAATGTATGATACATGTACATATACATATACATAATAGGATAGCTACATCCCAGAAATATAACTGAAAAATAAATGTAGCATTTTATAATTAGATCTATTCTAAGAATAAATAATTCTGTAAATTTACCAGGTATATTTAAAAAAACTACAGTCTTTGCTCTTTATAGGTTAGGAGTCTGAATAGCTTTATCATCTCACCTTCATTGTCGCAGTCTTGCAATGAAAGCCATATTTGATCTACCAGACCAACTCCTTTTACTTCATCATGAACTGGAACGGAATGCATTACCATTAATGCAATTGTCAAGGGTTTGGTTTGCAATTGCCAATTCTAGTCTTTTCTTATATTTATATTTCTTCACAAATTGCTTTATTTTCCATCCTACTTTGCAGGAGAGGAAACATCCATTGTGATACTTCTAGATTGTTTTTAGTTCACATTTTTCACAGTTAACAATCTGTACCATGATGAGGGCTGTCACTATTAACTGATATTTTTTGGACTAAACTCTACCAGACACAGCTTGTACATGTGTTTTAGAGCTACAGAAATACACATGGCTTAAAAATATTTATTAAAAAATTGTAATATCATGCTTTATGATAAGAAGTGAGGAGATACTCTTCTCTTCTCAGTGCATATCTTTGGCCTGCAAAGATCAACTTTATGTACAGACAGCCCTCACTGAAGTCAAGGGTCAATAACTAGTTATAATGCATGGAGCACTTTTTTTGCTTGGGGTTTACGGTTTTTATCTGGGGCTTTTGCTGGGGATCACACACAGACAAAAAAAACAATCCATTAACAGCCTAGTCAGTAATTCACTGCATTAAATCCTCAGAAGACCTACCATCAAAATAGCTTGTTCAGCACCTGGTCCTACTCCTTACTCCCAGTACTGAAATTAACCTCTAACCAAATTGCATTGCCTAAAGCTTCTGCAAGATGTTTGTTGTTTGTTATGCCAGAGACCTTGGCATTCCCTTGCTGCTTCCTGTAAGGCAGGAGGTACCAATGGAGTGAAACAACAGTTTTCCACATCTGGTTCTGGTCTAGTCCAAGGTAGTTGGCATGAGGCACCACAACGATCATAAAGAAAAGACTGGCAAATCCAAGCATCTCTGTCCTAAGTTTTTAGATATTAGTGCTAAGTATTCTTCGCAACATGAAAAAATTAACATCACATGCAAAGGCAACAGATCTGTGGCCACCAGACCTGGACATATGTTATAAATTCAATGTAGAGATAAATGTCTAAAAATAAGAAATACATAAAAGCAAACCCCAGGCAAATGGTAGGGCTCAACTTAAATCATCTACTTAAATTATATCGCCTGAAAACTTGTGTAGCTCAACATTTATACATATATGTATAAACAAATTCTCTCCAATATATTTAAAATGAGTCACTGAACAGCTTTTTCCTTGGAAATCATATTAACATTAAGGTGTTAGTCTCATGGAAAAAAAAAAAACAAAAAACAATAGAAAGAGATTTCCTATTATGAGCATTTTATGAACACAAAAAAAATCAATAGAATATATATATAAAACTGATCTGAGCCATATTAAGTACAATGTCAGTAGAATGAGCTAAGTGAACCACGGACATTCTTTGACCGATTAGGGATTACAACCCACAGCAAATTTGGATCCATAGTGTTCAACAAGTATGATTAACTGTGTGCATAATATTGTACACTAAAACTGACCTCCAGGAGCTTGCTCCTGAGTTTATTATGATAATTCTGAATTCTGTCATGACTTCAGACCATTACCTTGTTTAGATTTTCCTAAAAAGCAGGAAAAGGAAGAGATGATGTCCTGAATTTTATTTGCTGTTTTTCAGCTAACATAAAAATTATACTAGACTAACTTTTTAAGTTCCTACAGATATACCCAACTCATTCTACTTGAGTTAACAGATCTTAAATATCACTTTTAAACTATAGAATTTATATTTCAAAAAGAACACCTGTTCAGTAATATGATGTTTACATGAGAATTCAAGGATATATGTAACAATAAGCAGCCCTGCTTGTCTCTTGACAAAGCATCAAACTTGTATTTTAGCAGCCTATTCAGAAAGAAAATGCTTGACTGAGAGAATACTCATAACACAATTCCAAGCAAAAGGTACTATGATATGAAGATAATCTTCTGTACTTGTGAGTGACTGCTCATGATGTTTCCCAAAACAGGAAGGCTATTTTACAGGGACAAAGGTTTCCACCCCTTTTACAGTAACATTGTTTCCTTTCCTGCAATTAAAATACTGAATCTGGTACTCCCCTTATGATTTACAATATCACTTCAGGAAGTGAGGCTAGTTAATGAGTATGTAACAAGTTTACTTAGTCTACACTGAACCAATTTCTAAATAAAGAAAAAAACCCTACCAAAAATGCATCAAAAAGTACACAAAAAATTAATATTTTTTTAAATACACCTTTCACTTGCAGTTCTGGAAAATAAATCGCCAAAACACATCAAGAAGTATCACTACCCATGCAGTGGAAGCATCCTTTACCTTGCAAAGATAGAAATTTAATTTTCTCCAACTCAACTCTATTTTACAAAGTTTGCAAAATCAAATGTCAGAGACTTCCTATACCAGTTTCACACCCTTCCCGTCCATAATGCCACCACAGGATTACTGAGGATAGAAAGGGAGGGCAAAAGCCCCTTTCATGACTGACACGAAGCCCTTCACAAGCACAGCCCTCCTGTACCTGGATCAGGGCACAACCCCCTCCTGTACTAATACGGCTTTCTGTCCGAGGTGGGCTATGCTAAGAGTTATTGATGAAAACCTTGATTAACTAGTAATTAAATCCTCCAAAACACTCACATGGTTGGGCAAGGGTTGTGAGAAGGACACAGACCAAGGAGCAGTTGTGACCTTGAAAGAAAACTATTGATCAGATTTTGTCTTGTGAAAGGAAGGAGTGAAAACTGAAACCCACCATCCTGAATCATTAATGAGCTCCCACAGCATGCATCTAACTCCAGGTTTTTACATATCCAAGTGGACCTTTCCTCAGGCTTCCTCAAAACCAGTACATTTATAAACTATTAATTATAAGAAACTGCAAATTCATTCCAGACAACATGAAGTACCTCTAGGCAATAGCTCGAAGGTGTCACTTTTTGTGTACTTCAGACAAAGTAAAACACAACAACATACATGTTATATGTATTTTTAAGTATACAAATATATGTGTGTGTTTATACATATTATGGTCATTACTGTGAGCAACTAAAAGATGCTACTGACTGCCTGTGCCACTACCTAGGCTCTCATTCATACCCAAGGACGTGAAATATGATTTTCCAGTCTTTGAATCTCTCCTAAGACTAAAAGGCCTTTGAGCATCCTTTCTATAAGGAATATCCATTTGGCCCTAAAAAAGGAAAAGTTTGTTGCTTTTAAAAAAAAAAATAAAAGCTTCTCATAGAATGGAATGAAATAAAATTATGTTAGAAGTTTCAATTAGTGAGACAGGAAAATAACTGCTGTTTTGTATTGATTAGCACTGAAGCAATACAGAAGAGTAAACGAGGAGCAGAAAGCCATTAGAGGTGACATAGGAAAGTGTATGATAATTTTCTGCTTATTTATAGTAGATTTCAAGTACATCCTCCTTCTTAGTGAGCTTTCCTTCCTCAATACATTCTTCAGTCTTTCTTCTAAATTTTCCTTTCCTACAAATTGTCTCCAGCAGCTATTCTTCAGGTAGCTCAAGCTATTGTGCTACTTACTGCAACACAAAAAAAGCCTGCTCCTTCAGTCTTGGTTCATCTAGCAGTCCCACTACGAGCCATTCTCTAACCAATAATGTATTTCTGCAGAGAAATCATAATTTAGGTTATAGAACTGCTTTTCTGATTTCAAAATGCCTCTATTGAACAAATGTTAATAAAGATTCGAAAATTATTAAGCCATGTTAAAAGACTGGAAAATTATTAAGCCAACTTTTTTTTTATGTGATCCAACCAAGAAAACTTGAAAAAATACATTGAAGACCCAAATGATCATTGACTATAAACATTTCCTCTCAGAGAGATGCTGCTCTGCAAAGAAAGGTATAGCAACTAGGAGCAAATATGGAAAGATTTTTCCATTTACCATCCACTACAGGAAGGAATAAATGCAATAACTTCTGTTCCCACTGCTCCTAATCTTCCTTAGAAATACCATATTTTTTCAAGGACAATATGACAACATTAACAAAGGTGCAAATTACTACTACTGGAATTAAATTCAGGTACCTTCTACAGTAACAGGATATAAAAAAACCCACTAGAGTAACAGTGCTCCTTCTATACTTCAGTCATTACTGAACTGATGTCATAAAATAAAATGCTAACCACTATCTTATACAAAGTGCATAGGTGATTAAAAATTCTGTACTGCAAAATCACAATCAAAATGAGATTATCTCTCCAAAATATAATAGTTCTGCTTACCATGGAAATTTACATTTTTGTATGCTGGTGAAAAAACATCAAAAAAAAATTTAAAAGATCACGTGTAGGAACAAGCAAGAGAGGGAATAAGGGCTCTCATTTAAGTAAGAGAGAAAGAGATGAGCTGTGGATTACAGTGACGGACTACACATGAACGGCAGTGTGCAAGCCTACAGTATAACAAAGCCAGAAACAAATCCTTCTTTACTGTTAGTCCAAAACCGCAGTATGACTACACAGTCAGTTTAGCAAGAATCTGGTGATGGACAGCTTTACATTAGGACTTACATGGTACTATACAGGAAAAGAAGAGTAATTTGTAATGCTATTGTTCAGTTTACATTTACACTCCACCATTGTCTGTTCCATAAGATACAGCTAACAAACAATGAGGTATTTCAGTGCCACGAACTGGACAATATCTAAATGCCATATCCAAGAGTCTATAAGACCTATGAATTAATTCTTTCTAACAAAAATAGAAAAAATGAATATTCCAAATCGAAAGACCATTATTAAACACCTTGTTTCCTTCACATTTCAAAGAGTTATAAACTTGCCCACTTTTGGCTACATAGTTGTGTTCAGTCCCATGGCTATTCCATAGACTTTATACAAAATCAAGGAGGAATGAAATGCAGTGAAACATTCCTCTGTAAAAAAACAGTTTACAATCTTGGCTATGACTACTAGAGCCACCTAACATCAGACAGTACCTGTAAGGATTTTTAAAAAATGATCTGCATACAATCCTATGCATAAGCTTGTAATCTACAGGCCAAGGGCAAAATTCTCCTCTTACATGCACACTACAAATGCAATATCTGTGGAGTCTGTCACGGTGCTTATTCTGCACTGACTCATAGATCCTACTATTTCCATCCAGCTCCTACTGGGAGTTGGAGCTGTTCAGCCTGGAGAAGAGGAGGCTCCGGGGAGACATGATAGCGGTCTTCCAGTACCTCAAGGGGGCCTACAGGAAAGATGGGGACAGGCTGTTCAGTAGGGCCTGTTGCAACAGGACAAGGGGTAATGGGTTTAAAATAGAAGGAGGTAGATTCAGATTAGATAAGAGGAAAAAAAATTTTACAATGAGGGTGGTAGAGCACTGGAACAGGTTGCCCAGAGAGGTGGTGGAAGCCCCATCCCTGGAAACATTCAAGGCCAGGCTGGACAGGACTCTGAGCAACCTGATCTGGTTGGAGATGTCCCTGCTCCTTGCAGGGGGGTTGGACTAGATGACCTTTGAAGGTCCCTTCCAACCCTAACCATTCTATGATTCTATGACGCCAGTGCTGAAAAAGTAATAGGACGCAGCAGCCAGGCTAGGGCAAAGAGGTTTGCTCTCACTGCTGGCTGAACCCTGCAGCACCCATGACCACGACACAACCAGACATCCTTTTCATTTAACAGAGCTGATCCACAGTGCTATCAGCTGCTTCTGTATACACAACTATTAGCAAGTGGTGGGTAAGAGGCCCCTCTTTTTTTCTTTTTTTTTTCTGTATTCATGACTTTAATTATACATACTGCACACACTGAAATCCACTGTATTCATTGAAATAGTCAAGTCTGTGTGCCGCTTTCCTCTGTTACTGTATACTTTGACGTGCTCACATCCAGTCTTGTGAACACATGTGAATAACACAGGTAAGATAAAGTAAACCTTTGCCAAAAGAGGTGTTCCAGCCAGGAGCCAGGCTGAGTGCCACTGTAGAGTGTTTTGCAAAATAAGATTTCTTATCTTCCAACCTTTTTGATCCTGTAGTGGCTGTAGCACAAGAAGCACATGTCTTGGCCTTGGCAGCTTGATTTTCAACGTCACTAGTTTGGCCTTGGTTCCTCCCAAGTTAAAAGTTTAACTATTCTGAATTTCTCTTTTTTGTTTTGCTTTCTTAAAAAGGCATGTTGGAATTCATGACTATGCAGACTCAGTGAGGGGCAACACAAAAGACAGATGACTGTAGGACGCTGTTATCAGCTAAGGAGCAGGACATCTCTCACAACAGAAGCATATAGTTTTTCCTGTGGTCTCATGATATTATTTTGAAACATACGTTTCAAACGTATCTGGTATCAGATTCCACGCTAAGAAACCACCCTCACAACCATACAGTTCCACTGACTGCAAGAGCTTGATTTCAGTTCGGCGGCAGTTAGAGAAGAGAGAAAATTCGGCTTCCCAAGCTTTCACTCTGCTGTTTCAGAGCTCAAAGCAGCTTCTGGCCCAGTTATAGCCACTGGATTAGGTCTGGCAACCTTTGCAAGATACCTGCAAAGGATGTATTCCCAGTACAAGCCTGACCTAGAAGAAATTCTTATACTGTTGTTTTGGGAAATGTCATCTGGCCTGTCTCTCACTTCATCAGAGCTCATCAGAGCTGATAATCTCCACAGCTCTCAATCCTCCCTCCTCACTGCCTTTTGTCTCACTTTCATTGGATAGGGTTACCAATTCATTCCTCTTTTCATTCACTTCCCCACTGGTTCTTTTTTGTTCCACTCCATCACATCAGGGGCCACCCTTTCCAAGTCAGGTTGAGACCTCCCACAGATGGACAAGAAATCACACTATCTCTGTTTCTGTTATTCTTCCAACTAACAGAATTTAGTCCCACTTTTCTCATCATAATTAACACATTGCAGGGGAGTTGACCTTCAAAGGTCCCTTCCAACTCAAATTGTTCTATGACTCCAAGACTCTAAATATTGCATCTTCAACCCCAGCAATTTCTGCGCAACTTTGGGCTCCTATCTTAATCCCTTCCTGCTCTTCTCTTTCTACTGAAAATGTAATCAATCCTTCCAGTGCAAAACAGGAAAAGGGTGTGATTTTTGCCTTCTTTGGCATGCTTTCTGTTAGTTATACAACAGTGTTTTCCTTAACTATATTACAACCTTTTCTCTCTTCCCCATCACAGTTTAAGAAATTCTCTACCTGCTCACTCTTCTACTTTTCTCACTTGGATCCAAAAATCCTCCCTCCTACTTTCCCAGACCTCTTTTTTTTTACCACTCCCTCACTCTTTTCTATCACTTCTCACTTAGCCCAACTTCTCCCACAAAGAAAGGCTTTGTTCTTGCCTATTTAAAAAAAAAAAAAAAATAAAAAAGTAGTTGTCCCATCTGTCTCTCAAACTACTATCTGTATTTCCCATTTGAGCTCACTGAATGAACTGCAAGAGGTTCACCTGGTCTTATTCTTGGACTGTCAGCCCTCTGGCTACAATCTCCTGGCTAAAATTTGTTCAATCCAAACTGCTACAAACTACACTTCTTTACAAAACAACTCTTGAATTCTTTATGGTCAGTCTCAGAAAGAAGAAAAGAAAACATTATTTTCTTCACAAAGTAGCAGCCAACGTGATGCTAGTACAAGGAATCTCCAACCACCTGTACTACTGCTGAAGACAGGCAAAAATCTACACAAAGAATCACTAAACATGACTTTGCAGAAAGGGAAAACTGAGTCCCACAGTTTGACTGTAGGAATCGCGTAAAATCATGCAAAATTAACTTTTCTTATTTTTTCATCTTTAAAATTTTATAGACCTATTTTGCATTAATAGCAGCTATTTTTTTTCACTAAAAGTGAAAATAAAAAACAGAAATGTGTCAGAGCTAGAATCACATTTCAAAAGGTGAATCATAAGCAGTGAAGCCATAAAGTATTTCAAAAATTGACATGTTTAAAGTGACTAAACTATGACTATACTGGACAAATAGAAATATTAAAACACCATAAAGTTCTGCTAAACAAAGCAGAAAACTATTCTGAGTCACATTTAGGAAGATATTTATCTGCCTATAGCTGACAGGCCATACACCAAACCAGGAATGTGTAAGCATACATGAACACAAACATGAATGTACATGATCACTTAGTTTATGTAAAAAGGACTCATCAGTTCATCAGACTACAACCTATGTTCATGCCTACCACAAGATACATTCAGTTTTCTTACTGGCATCAGCAAAATACTTTTCATTGTACCTTTTGCACTTTCCACACACACCAGCCAACTGCAGCCAGGTACATGTGAACTGCAGCTAAGGGCACCCTTTGAAATTTAAGTTCCTTAAATTCTCTCTTCCATAACTAATCTTTTGCAGCTAAGATTCACCTGGTCTGTATCTTCTCCAAAGCAGGTTCAGGAGAGACCTTATTAGCTGGGGCTCTTTCTGTTACCTTTTTCTAAGCCCTGCCATGTTGCCTGGAAGCAGTATTCCAGCAAAACACTGATATTTCATCCCCCATTAAAAAAGCTATTTAAGAAACACTCTAAGATTCTTCCCTCATCCAGAGCCCAGCGTGTAACAGTGCCAAGGTTAATTGAGAAGCTAAAGGCCAAGGTTAGGTTCCATCTATTCTCTGGCAGGACTTAGTTTCCCATGTTACTATTAAAGATACTTTCCTAGATGCACATAGAAGCTGACACAGCCAACCGCAAGACCTCTGTCTGCTGCACTTCTCTCCCCAAAGAAATGCTAACCCCCATCAATCTAAATGAGTCCAATTCCCATCTAGATTCACTTACTGGCAGGGGAGCATAAAGGGGCCATTGTGTAAAAAAGAGTCAGGCTCACTGACCTTTTTTTTTTTTTAATCAAGGATGCCATCAGCATACCAACATGTTCAGATACCAATGATCCATTCTATGCAGCCCACTTTCTCCTCCCCTTTCCAAAATCCTCCCACTTAGCAAGGACACTACTTGTGTTTCAAACATTAAGCCCATTATTTGCCTAAGTAACAGTAATAAACACAGATTTCTGAAGTTTCCACTGTAGCTGAGGTCCTTCTTTTTTTTTCCCCTCATACTGAAGCAAAACAAACTTGTGACCAAGTTGTTGAAGTGAAAGAAAACATTCCAATTAAAGCATTTCTGTAATATTGCTCACTGTCCTGAATGCATTTTCAGGATTGCAACAGAGGAGAAAGGTTATCTGTAGTCAGCAGCAACGGAATGAGTTAGAAAAGGCAGAGTATCTATCCAGATAACTCTGAAGTATCTAACTAAAATTTTAGCATATTAGAGTTAGGGCAGCTGGAAGAGACACTGGGAAACTCTCAGAAGCTCTATGCCTTGTACTTAAAAGGCAAGCAATAAATGACAAGAATTAAGTTAGTGTGCCCAAAATACAGGAGCTCAGTGGCAAAGAGATCCAAGGCCTGCTGATGTATACAACAGTGCACAGGAACATCATTTTTGTACAGGTAGTGGTCACTGAGAATAGTATTCAGCTTTACACTTTCTGCAATGAAAGCACTTGTTTGCAGAAGCGTAGCTTGTACTTAGCAAAAATGTTGTCCTGGCTGCTGGGAGCAAGTCAAAGTTTGCAAAAGTTACCATCGCTGCAGTACTTAAGCACTTAAATGCTAGTGTCATTGTGATTAATAGTGAATGTCTATTGTGGCATGAACTTTTTTCAAAGTACACAGATGGGTCACAGCCAATTGCACAAAGACTGCAAACAGATGGTAGGAATTCCTCTCCCGTTGACACCATGACCATGCAAATGGACAGATGCTGCCAGTCCCTGCAGGAACACCCGGACTCTGACCTAAGCTCAGGAACTGTCCGAACGCACCAAAGGGAAAAGTTAATTCAAACTATCCAAGTCTCTCCATTGCCTCAGGAAAGCATGGTTCAGCAGCCTGAAAGCATAAATGCTCCGCAGTTTCTCTGCTGGCTTACCATCATGCTTCTCTCATGCATGCCACATGGCCTGTTGCATACGCCATGTTCAAGACCCATGTACAGGCTGCTTTGTCAAGGAGGAAAAGGAAGAATGTCTCCTCTGGTTCCTCTGTACTCATCCTACATCATCTGGTGAATTGCACCCTAAACCAACTATAAGAAATTTCAAACTATTACTTTGCTAAAATAAAGCCATGTGTACTTATTTCATACCCTTCTTTACCAAAGCAATAGAGTGCTTAAGAGACAGAGAGAAGGACAGTTTCTCTCCCTTCCCAGCCTTCCTGTGTGCGGCAGATGTAAATACAAGAACAACCACGTTGGTCCAACCAAATGGGTACCTGTTGCCCTGCCCCTGACAGGGGCCAAAAGTATCTGCCTGATGGATCATGTAAGCATAGAGCAAGTGCATAGTCATACTTACCCAGAATACTTTTGCAGCCCAAACAGTCCATGTGCTAGAGGCAACGCCTTCATTTTTAACTGGTGTATCGCTCAAACTCACAGCCTCTGGGCAGGGAACAGGCCCTGCCCCATTCACCTGGCCCACAACCGGCACCCACAGGGTGCCTGGGGTTTACTGTGCCACTGGCAGGTTGCAAGCACTCTGATGGTGGCACAATAGCCTGCATTAACGCTTGCCTGGAGCATGCAGGGAGAGGCCATTCCAAGAGCAGCTGCAATGCACAAGATTCAGGCACCACGAGAAGCAGTTACAATGCCTGCCTAGCTGGCAAGCTGGCGCTCAGAAGCACAGAAAAAGAGAAATTTAGCAGGTGAGGCAGTCTACCGCTCTCCAAAGACACTGAGGGCTGTGAGAGCTCACAGGAGACCCCCAAGAGGATAGCAATGGGCGGAAATATGTAGGTGGTGGTAGCCACAAACATGGAATTTGTCTGCCAGTTTTAAATTTTACTCTCAAGCAGCTAGAGTGTGAGAGACCTTCAACAAATGAGGAATCGCATCAGAGCCAGCTGAAGACCAAAAATATGGGCTGCTCTTACTACATATCCCCACACACCACAGGAAAAGGACAGGTAACAGTGCAGGTCTAGAGGTCATGGGAGGAAACACTGTGATGGCCCTCTCCAAAAAGAAATTAAGAGATGTCAAGAAATTCCAGTTCAGACACTATTGTGGAAAAAGCAATATTTTTGTGAGGTACATTTCTGCTGCTGTCTACTCCTACAAATCACAGAAATGCAACTTTTTGAAAGGGCACAAACATAGAGACATTAGACCACAAAACAGAGATTAGGCCACAAACTCTTCTTTGAAGCTCCTTGGTAACAAATGTTTCAGCTGTGCCATCAGCTCCTGTGACTGAGTGCTCCCAGGTGAAACAAAGGGTTCTTCTAACTCAATTCACTGATTTTTAAGGACTCTCTCCAAGTTTGACTTACTCACAATGCCTTTCAATGAGAACCAAAGTTAAAATTTCTCCTACTTTACAAGCCCATATCATAAAATTGTAGAATCATAGAATAGTTTGGGTTGGAAGGGACTTTTAAAGGTCATCTAGTCCAACCCCCTTGCAAGGAGCAGGGACATCTTCAACTCGATCAGGTTGCTCAGAGCCTCATCCAACCTGGCCTTGAATGTTTCCAGGGATGGGGCATCCACCACCTCTCTGGACAACCTGTGCCAGTGTTCCACCACCTCACTGCAAAAAAAAAAAAATTCACCTTTCTCATAAGCCCCCTTTAGGTATGGAAAGGCCGCAGTAAGGTCTCCCCAGAGCCTTCTCTTCTCCAGGCTGAACAGCCCCGACTCTCTCAGCCTGTGTTCACAGGAGAGGAGAGGTGCTCCAGGCCTCTGATATCTTCGTGGCCCTCCTCTGGACTCACTGCAACAGGTCCACGTCTTCCCTGTGCTGAGGGCTCCAGAGCTGGACACAGTACTCCAGGTAGGGTCTCACAAGAGTGGAGTAGAGGAGCAGAACCACCTCTCTCAACCTTCTGGCCACACTTCTTTTGATGCAGCCCAGGAAATTACTGTCCTTCTGGGCTGTGAGCGCACATTGCCAGCTGATGTCTAGCTTTTCATCTGCCAGTACTCCATAGTCTTTCTCAGCCGGACTGCGATCAATCCCTTCATCTTCCAGCCTGTATTGATAACAGGGGTTTTCCTGACCCATATGCAGGACCTTCCACTTGGCCTTGTTGAACTTCATGAGGCTCACAGAAGCCGAGCCCACTTCTCAGGCTTGTCCAGGTCCAGGTCCCTCTGGATGGCATCCTGCCCCTCTTGTGAATCAACTGCACCATTTAGCTTGGTGTCATCTGCAGACTTGCTGAGGGTGCACTCTATCTCACTGTCAATGTCATTCATGAAGACGTTAAACAGTACTGGTCCCACTACAGACCCCTGAGAGACACCACTCATCATTGATCTCCACCTGGACATCGAGTCCTTGATCACTAACCTCTGGATGCAACCATCCAACCAATTCCTCATCCACTGAACAGTCCACCCATCAAATCGATATCTCTCCAATTTAGAGAGAAGGATGTTGTGGGGGACCATGTCAAAGGCCTTACAGAAGTCCAGGTAGAAGACATCCGTAGCTCTTCCCTTGTCCACTGATGTAGTCACTCCATCATAGAAGGCCACTATGTTGGTTAGACAGGACTTGCTCTTGGTGAAGCCATGCTGGCTGTCTCAAACCACCTCCCTGTCCTCCATGTGCCTCAGCACAGCTTCTAGGAGGGCCTGTTCCATGATCAGATCCCAGGCACAGAGGTGAGGTCAATAGCTCAGTAGTTCTCAGGATCCTCCTTTTTACCCTTTTTGAAAATGAAGCAATGTTTCCCTTTTTCCAGTCAGCAGGAACCTCACCTGACCACCGATATAGGGCATGTCTCCTCATTGGGGCTGGCCCTGTTGAATATAGAGGCATATCCATGGACACAGGCACTCCTCACAAGGGTTACGAATTAACTCCTCCATGCTTCCGTGTACTCTCTGCACAGAGTTGTGGCAGCGTAGAGTCTGTTCCACAATCGTAGGCTATCTTCTTCCCCTTGTTACTCCATAAGGATAATGCACTTAAAATCCAAAATGGATCTGAGGGAAAAGGTCTGAGTTCTTGGACATACCAGCTCAGTATTATCATACCTTAGAACTGGCAAGAAGGAAAGGGGCTCGTAGACAGGAGAGCATCACAGGCAGATCGGCTGTCCAAACTGCCAGGAAGAAGAGAATCTTCACAATAAATACTTTGTCTTCTATCAGGGACACACAAAGGACATTTCAGAAATAATTCTTGCATGTTTGCACTACTCCACTTTGTGCTCCAGGGCATTCAGCTACTCTGGGCAGTTGAACAAACAGAGGCATTAACCTTTAACACTAAGAATAAAACTAGCCTAGAATAAATAATAGTTACTAAACAGTTTGTTCATTTTACCTCATTATAAAGAACCTTGTTACATTGCTCCCATCCCACCACCTTTTTTAAGAAGCTACAAAAAATAAAAGGGAACAAACCAGAAAGATGCTCAACCTGGCCTTAATTTTTTTAAAAAATTCTCAAAGAAGTAAGACTGATCTCATTTTGCTAGATCTGGTTTCTCAGTTCCATACAGAAAGTGCCATCAGCTCTTCCTGGCTTCTGGTGTTGGCAAAGTGAATAGCATTAAATGTGACAAAACAGAGCAGAGGACAAAGAAGAGAGAATAGGAGATTCTTGTTTTAAAAGGCAATTCTGATTTTTACGTAGGTTACAGAACAGGTGTTAGGAGAAAACAAGCTTTGAGGGCAGCACAAAAAGAGATTTCGAAACAGAGAAGACCAGTCCCATTTCATTTCATCACTCATATATGGAAAAAAAAGGCATTATTTATAATATGTTATTCTGATCCTGTTATTCTGATTATCATGCAGGCTGAGGACTGAATACAGCCCTAATGTTTTAAGCAAACACATTTAAGTGGCCACTGTGAGGCAGAGAGGCACACTTACATCGCACCAGTGAGGAAGCACTGGGGAGGTACAGTATCTCCAGGAAGAGAACAACTGAGAACAGCTATGAGTCACTTGGAAAAGGTGTGTTCAGCAACCCATAAAGAAAACACCTTGGGGAATTCACAGGCTGCAGTGGTGGGGCTGTGTCAACAGCTATTTCACAAAGCTGCTCCCAGGTTATAGAAATCCTGGGAGATGATAAACATGCATCAGTGTGTGTGTGTGAAAAAGAGATACAAAAAGGACCCATTCATTCAAATAAAACAATCATATTTGAACTTTTGCCCACAACTGAAATAAAGCCTCAAGTGTTCCTTTTACTAGATACTCAAGTAGCTTGGCTACCTTTTGTCTTAATTTTTCTTAATTCCTGTGAACTTTTATACTTCCTCATTTCTTCCTAAGCAGCAACAGCATTGCTACAACAATGGCTTCATAGCACTTCTTGTTAATTCTGAAAAAAAGAAAGGCCACGAACCTGGCAAAAAAAAAAAAAAAAATCCATTCTTGATGCTTTTCCCAAATATTCAGATTCAAAGAGTCTAATGGTCTGAGAGTATACAAACAAAACAAAGGCACCTTCAGATGCATTAAAGGAAGCTGTTGATAAAAGGCTACTCCTCAGTGTTTTTGCAAAATCAGGCAAGAAGGAACAAGCAATTTGCCTGATTTGGGGCAAGTTAAATAAGCATCAGAAAACTTTACAAATCATATTCAATTTCTGAGCCATTTTTGTTTGTGAGGCTTTTTTAGACACACATATTTGCTTGGAACATACTTACACGAACATTTTTTTTTGTGATTCTGTTCACACTACTTTAAAAGATATGCCTCCACTGCAGGAAGCAGAATGACAACAGCTGTGAAGAGAGCTACAGCACAGTCCTCTGTGCCAGCCAGGCTCTGAGCCCATGGTGAATCTTCTGTTGTGCAAAATTCAATACTGAATGCTTTTACAGGAACGAAACAAAAATGGACTCCAACTGTAATAACAGCATCTGCTAACAGAATTGGTAAGTAGCTAACATAGCCAGGCATTTAAAAACAGAATTTTATGAATCCGAATAATTGTATTACTTACTATTCAGGACAAGCACATGGTTTGTCCCATGCTCAGGACAAATGAAAAATAAAAAGGTTCAAACATCAGAGCTCTTAACAGAAATCAATGTAACTCGATCAGAGGAGGAACCCTGCATCAGTCTTTGAAAGCTGAGGCATGCAAATGGCAGGAAACTCACATAAAATCTGACAGGAATTGTAAAAGGAGTGGAGTAAAGTCCTAAGCAACATACACTTGTAATCCCCAATGATGTATTCAACTGAGACTCACATACCTGAGCCAAATAATTTCCCTGAAAAAAAGATGTCACGTCCTGTAAATAGTATGCAGTCGACTGTAACCTTTCAGTATTTCCCTGTCTTTACAATTAAGCCAGTATTCAAAGGCAACACAGAACAGCTCAGAAAATGTCTCTGTCCACATGACACCTTTATGAACCCCTTTTTTGTTCCTCTGTAGTGTAAGTCAACATGTCCAGTGACAGGATAGGCAGCAATGCACACAAACTGAAATGGAGGAAATTTAATTCAAACATAAGGAAAAAAAAAATTGTATTGTAACAGTGACTGAACACTGGCACACATTGCCCAAGGATGTTATGGAGTCTCAATCCCTAGAGACATTCAACCCTAGCTGGCCAGAGCCCTCGGTAACCTGCAGTAGCTCGCCCTGCTTTGAGCATTGGCTTGGACTAGACTCTGAGAGTGCCTGCCAGCCTCAGCTATTCAATTGCAAGTCAGCACAAGCTGGAACAGCCTCCAGAAACAACCTTTGACAGCGCCTCTGCTGGCAGCCCCTTCCATATTTGCCTTTTTCCTCATGCAATGAACCTCATCTCTACCAGGATGTTGTAGTTTAGGCCGACTCAGAACCAAGCTATGCAGTTTTTCATTCACTCTCCCCACTCTCTGAGAGAACGGAGAAGAGAATATTACAACAAAAAGCTTGAGGTTCACGATAAGGACAGGGAGAGTTCATTGAAGTTACCATCACAGGCAAACCAGACTCAACCTGGGGAAAACTATTTATTTATTATTATTAATAAAACTAAAGCAGGATAATAAGAAAGAGAATAAAAACAAGGAACTGGCTGCCCCAGCAGACCCTCCACAGGCCACAGCCTCCTTCAGGCATCCGCCTGCCCTGACATGGGGTCCTCCATGGGCTGCAGGTGGATCTCTGCTCCTCCGTGGGCCTCCATGGGCTGCAGGGGCACAGCCGGCCTCACCATGGGCTGCACCACGGGCTGCAGGGGAATCTCTGCTGGGAGCAGCATTACTCCCCCTCCTTCTTCACTGACCTTGGCGTCTGCAGCCGTTCCTCTCACAAGAAATTCTTCACAACAGGCTGGCAGATGCCTCTCAGGTTCTCTTCACATCTCCTCTCTTTACCTCTTGCAGCCGGGCTGGGCGAAGTTGGGCCCAAATGGCCGCCCAGTCGTAGGCCAGAGGGTGAGGACCACGAGGCCCACAAGGTTCGCCCCTGCCCCTCTGCCTGAGTTTCTGCTTCTTCTTCTTTTTTAAAAAATTATTTTACCCTTCTTAAATACAGTTGCAGAGGCTTTATCACTACCACTGTAGTCCCTCCTCTGCTACACAAAACCAGGACACAAGAATGCCCTCTATTTATCTGCTTTCATGTTCCCACCTCATTGTTTAAGAACTGCTGTTTTTTAGCATTTTGTAGCATACTCTAGCCTCAACTAGAGTTTCTCAAATGCTGATCAAAACCAAGCACATACGTACTTTCTAGTATATGGCGCTTAAAGCACTGGAGAACTGGAGCTACTAATAAATAAATAAATAAATAACATAGGCTGGCTTTGCTGCTCTTCACTCCTTTTCTTTCTTACCATTCTCTCCTCATATCTGAATACTTCTTCTAACTTATCTTTGTGCCTGATCGCACGCCGATTAGAGGCTAACACCTAATTATGACCCACCTTCTCTCCCACCTCTCATTCCTCTCATCCTCTTATTTCCTCCTATGTGCAGTCTCATTTCTCTCTAAAATACTCCATGGCCAAAACCACAATATGCCCTCACAAACTAATGCATTACAAAAATAGCACATCCTATATGTAGGCAAAAGTTTGTATAAAAGCAGGTAAGTGTTCAGCCTTTGCACATAAGAAACTAAAAGAGAAACTCAGCTCTGTAAAATAAAGACTTGTGAAACCATAAATAAAGACTTGTGAACCATTCTATGATTCTCTGAAAGGTGGATGTAGATAGAACATGGAGATGGGTCTCTGCAGTCTACACCTTTAAGACTGATTCTTCTCTTCTGCCACGACCTTGATCTAGGAGCTGTGCTATTCCTGTGAGCCTCAGCCCATGCCAAGGTAGTACTCTGGCAACTATGATTTTCAGCTCTCCTCATTTCCACTTCATCAATGATTAGTCTCATGCCGCTTCAGTCTCTTTCCATTTTGTCTCTCAGCTGTCCTGAGCTGAGCATCTACTGAGCATCTCCCTAGTTCTTCAGTTTGTCTCACTTCACCCATACCATATACATGTGCTTCCCTTCATCCCATCACCCGCTTCCATGCTTCTTTTGGGGAGGGGGGGTGGAATACAACAGGTACTTGTTTATACTTGCTTTCCATATATTTTTACTAATAAGAGACATGAGGCCTCAGATAATTTTCCTGTGTTAATAATATCCATCAGTATAGTAATCTGAACCATGAAAAGCTCTCAACAAGGTAGTAATTCCTTTTCTGCCTCACTCATTATAATTGAGTTTGAATTTGGCAATCAAAGGAGATCATAGTCAAATACACCATCTCATCATTTAAAATCCCCCAGCTTCAGATTTGAGATGTCTCGCTAAATCCTTTGTTATGTGTGGGGCATGTCGTCCACTGGCTTGTTCCTACTACAGAACCAGAGCTACTTTCCTCTCATATATTGCACTTTAGCATCAGACACAGGAAAACTAGCAGCAAACAGAAACAGAAAGCTGAGATCCAGAGACAAAATTTTATATAAATAATATATATAATAATATATATAATAGCTGTTATAATATATATTAACAATTGAAAGCTAGAAATGCCTAACAGTATGTTCTGATAGGGTATGGCCCCAAAACAATGCTTTAAGAGACACCTCTTCTTTTTTGGAACACAAGAGAATGGTGGCTTAAATATTTTAAGATGTTTGTAAAATCCTTTACACAAAATGACTTTCACAGATCAGTTCACAAGAACTCTCATTCTTTGAAGTAGTTTTGCAATTTGCTTCTTTAGAGTAAGGTACTTAGAAGCATTAACAACTCTATCTTCCAAATGTTCACGTGATAAGTAAATATTACTGCCCTCATTATATGAGTGATGCACCTGAAACAGACAATTTGTATGATCTGCCCATGACTGCAGGGACTGGAATGCCAATGTCAAACAATAAAAATAGCTTCTGGTGTGTGGTTCAGATGAGCAATATCATCATTGCCTTTACATGTCTACTCACTAAAAATACTGCAGATTTGAGCACATTCATTTTTTTCAACATCTTATCTTACAACACTGACTCACATGAATTAATCCCTCTTTTATATTCTGCTCATTGACTAAATAATGAAATGTTCTAAAGACTTTAAAGGATCAACGCCCACAGAATCAGCATTTGGGTAGGTACAACACAGGACAAAATCACTTCTACAGGTACAAATAGAAACTCAAAAAGTTCAGGATTTCAGTGACTTGATGAAGGTCTAGCAGTAAGCATATTTCCAAGCTACAAACTGATCTTCTTAGCTATCTGGTAAACAAGGCAAAATTGCCTAGGAAGATCTCACTGCAAGCCTAATACAGACCAACTTGAACATTAAATCATATTTGTCAAACTTCAGGTCTTTGCTGAAGATGCAAAGCTTTCCCTTTTTACTTGCTTTAGAATTAAAAGCAGTAAAAGCTCTTCTATTCTAACCGAATTTCATTTTTCTCCTAGTCTATAAGCAACTCAAGTGCTTAAGCAATACATGTAATAATCCATGAGTTAACAATAAATAGAACAGCTCTCCTTTTTCCCATATCAAGACTTCAAACCACTCGCTTAGTCATCTAAACTCTCCAAAATCTGAACTCTTAAATCACCAATGTGAATGAAGGAGGGTTTGTTATGAAGTGCCTTGCAATCACCCCCTCTCCTACAACAACATGGCGTCAAGTAAAATGTTAAAGCAGAAAATACAATCACCATTTCCTATATCCTTACAGACAAATAAAATAGAAAAGATTTTTCCTGCTGACCCTAAAGTTACATACAAAAGAATATGCAAAAGCCTCAATAAATGGTCACGTTCAGACAGAACAGTAAAACACTCCACTCTTACCTGGACAGCATTTTATTTAAAATCATGTAAATATGATTACTTTGGTAAATGAGGGTTAAAAACTTTAAGTCATCATGGATGCCTGGTGTCAGAACAACAATACTGCTTTGTAAGGAGGCTTTTATCATGCAGTTGTACAGTTTTTCTTTCCCAAACTAAGAAAAAAAAAAAACCAAAAAAAAAGCAAAACCCCAAAAACCTGAGAAATATGCCACAAGTGAAGATGAGTTTAAGCTGTCCTCTACTGTACCATCTTTTGCATCAAAGAGTAAAATGTAACAACAGTTTACAAGCAAAAACAATATAGTGAATGACACACAGAGAAGAAAAAATATTCCTCAATTATCAATGTGCTCCTGTTGGAATAACCAAGGCTTTTAATTAAAAAGTTTTCAAGGAAGCTAATGGCCCAGCACAGAAGTTACAGAAATCACTTGAGAGAAAAAGCAATTAAGAAGTAATAAAAAATACCCTGTTTTGACTTTGGAAGGCAAAATCCATGGGTGTGTTCATAACTTTTAATCAGCTTGGTTAAAGAGCACAGTATCCTGCGCTTAGAGGCAAAAATGATGACAAGCAGCTAGCAAGTGCTTGAATGAAAGGTAGTATTTCAGGGTGTTTGTCCTAAAAGGGACACTGTCTTCTTTCTTAAATCAACCCACATGATCTCATTACCTGCTCAGAGAAAGACAAATTTCTGTTCTGTGAACTGCAGAGATTTGAAAGAGTGTGAAAGGGGCAAAGCATTTGTAGTCAGGACTTAATCTTTAGACATGGTAGGTAATTCAGAGAGCACTGAAGGAAGAATAAGCACCTTTCAAAGCATGACACCCAAGCCCATAGACTCAAGAAGAGAGCTGGCACTGCCTAGGTACGATGGGAATTTCAGACTCAGTTTGTAACTTCGGTTTTGTGCTACTGTACACAGTTCAAAGCACTGACAGGAACTTCACACAAATATTAAAAAAAAAAAAACCTTTCTCACTCCAAAGGGATTAAGTACACATATGTTTCCCTCTGCTTCTGTCAGATCCTATTTGTTAACTTCTTAAAAGACAGAAGGGGCTGCTTTAGGGAGGAGTGGGTTCTCTCTTCTTTCTGGTTTTGATAAAACCTACAGAAATTTCATTCATCTCTACAGTAAAGCAGCTGTGGTAATATGCTTGTCCATAACATCACTTCCAGCTTTCCTAGCAAGCAAGGAGCACTAAGGATATTGCCTTGCTGCCAGAGTAGGGGCACTCTGTGCTAAAATTTACTACAGTTCAAATCAGTAAAAATGTTTTCATCCTTTTAACTGAATTATGCTATTTCAAACTTTATCCACTAATTTATCTTCCACCAGTTTCCTCCATACTTCCATTCATGCTTAGTAGCATGCTGCTATATAAACATTTGCAAGCTGTGTATCAGGTTGGTTATATTGCAACTAGTTCTTTATTTACATTTATTTTTCAACAGGGTAGGTAGAATAAATCAGGACTAGAATTATTTTTCCATAAATCCTCTCAGGAAGTTCACAAACCTTCCCATTCCCTCTCTACTCCAGTCCCCCTGTTATTTTTTTGTTTCATAAGCTGGTTAGATGGAGTCAGAAATACACACAAAATGGTAAGAGCCGTGTTGGCAGCCTTCAGTGAATTCCCACCATAATCACTTTCACATCCTCTAGCAAGCAAGCAAGCCAAGGTATTTCATAAGAGCAACCCGCAAATCTTAATGAATACATTTAAGAAATTAACTGAAGCTTTCACCATTTCTGGTGCAGCATCTTGCAAAGGTCTAAAAATCTCACCTCCAGATTCAAGCAACCAAAAGCAGCTTTTCACACAAAGCTGTTATCAGAAGACCCTGTATAAGAAGGTGTTTAAAATGTACACAAGCACAGAAATAGGGAGAATTACGTTTCACCAGTTAGTCTGATGAATTTTGTCATGCAAGTCTGGAAGTCTAGCACAACATGAGATTTTATCCACAGAGCAGAATGAACAGCATTGGTTTTTTTGTACTAACCCTATTTCAAGTCTTCTCCAGCACAGGTCACAGACCAGTTCTGTACTAATACTGTTCCCAAAGTTAATAATCAGCATCTGCTATTTCCTCTAGCTCTAAAAGACAGAGTGAAAATAAGCAAAGCAAGAATTAAAAACAATTGCTTTGTATGGTGCAACCCAACTTCAACCAGAATCCAGAACATCACAAAGAAAATATTTTTGCTTTGTTACTGACAGTGAACGCACGCTTTACTTGTCCTCCTTATCCACAAAAACACCCTATTACTACAATTTGGAAAGGTAAAAGTGAAACAAACATATCCCAAGTTGTCCCCTCATCTTAGATACACAAAATGAAGAGAGAAGCCGAAAGATAGGTTAACTCATTTTTACACAGCTCTTCAACAGGTCTTGCTAAGAGATTGGTCAGTACTGCCCAAGTACTAGAAGCTCCCAGAGGATCTGGTGCTCCCTGTCACACAAAGTGAACTCTTTTCTGCTCAGTACAGTAATGGAAAGAAACCAATGGGGGCACATGAGCTGTGTGGCAGCCTCTGCAGCTCTTCAGCACGTGCAGTGTTTCCAGGTACGGGCAGCTCCGACACAGCATAGCTCAGGCACAACTGCCTGCTCCGTACCTCTTTCCAGTGACGCCGTCACTGCCAGTTCCACACTCCAACCATGCTCAGGCTCTTTCAGTGCAGAAGGACTCAGCAAGGACACAGTCTAAGAAGTGGACAGGACGCCCGTGCAAAATACGGGATAAACTGGCATTTAAAAATATGAGGCATAAAACAATGTCTTCATGAAGCTGCCGTTGCCTACTGTGAACCCAAAAGGGGTAAAAATTCCATCCCTTACACAGAGACATTTCCTATGGGACGCACAGTGCTGATTGCCTATTTACACACTTCTTTTTTTGATTTTCAGTGGAACATTTTTTCCATGTACATGGCTACATGAAAAATACCACTGAGTACCAATTTCGCTGCTCCAGTTACTGAGTTACTATTTTGGTGTTTTCCAAAGTACTTGCTGAAGAAGGATGGGGAGACATTTAGTGACACTGTGTCTGAGGTGACGGTGTTGTGTTCCCACAACATAACGGAAAAATAAAGCACAGCCTTTCGTGCATCTCTGCCTCATGTAACTCAGGAAGGTCCTTCACATGAATGCAAGATATAAATTAACATTTGGGGTAAGATTTGAAAAGAGCATTTTTTAATCTTACTTTATAACTATTTTCTACAGCAATCTGGGCATTTTACTCCCACTTCCCCACTAAGACTACTTATTAAACCACCAACTATAACACAGTGTCTGTATGCTAAGCTGGGACTAATTTTGCTGCTGCTGAATTCAATGGCAAATGACTCAAGGAGTTCACAGGTAGCTGGCTTTTATTGCTTTCATTCAGAATTTACAAGGTACTCATTTTAAATGTATTGTACTGATCAGTACTGACCACAAAAATTTCATTTCACCTTTGCCTTATTTTACTCACAGTCAAATACTCCAGCCTGTTTATCTTCATTTATGAATTCTCAATATATACTTATGCTGCAGGCTTTTCAGAGCAGGTAATATTTTATTATTACTCCGGTATTACATATTGATTTCGTATTCTAATCTCAGGTTTTTAAATATTGTTTTAATATAAATTCAATAATACTAACGAAGATAAATGGAAATAGTTTTTCTGGGACTTTGGACAGATCCAGACTGTGAAGCTCAAGTGTGAATGCAAACTTTGGAGAAGTTTGATGCTCACTTCAGGGACAACTGAAGGTCTCTCCTTTCTAGTGAAATGTTCAAGTGTTATTTGTAGCTCACAGTGACATTTCGCTATTACTACACCTGTGATTAGTTTTTGAAGAAGTGTACCTGAAATGTGAACTCATTTTACTGATCGTCCTAACCATCACTCGCCAAATTTAAACAACAAAATAAACACCATATATGAGGTTGTTGCCTCTTCATAATTTCATATAGTTATTTCCCCCAAAGTGTATCCTTCCTGAAATAAGATCTACATAGACAATTCTGCACCAAAAAACTACTGAGGTAGTTTTGAGGTCAAACTTACTGATCAGGCAAGAGCATTATTTTTGTGAGAAAAGTTGTACCTGAAGTACAAAACTTAGTTTTGGAAAACCTAACAAGCACTCAGTTCTAAAGCACTAACATCAGACATTTCTCATTGTTGCTCTCACTTAGCTTTCACCTACTTCAGCTCTCTAAACACAATTCAAAAACTTCAGACACAAATAAAATTTATGCTGAACTGCTGTTCAGCCACAGCCAGTTTTTTCTAGTCTTTGGCCAAAACTCTGCAGCTCTGTCCTGCTGTCTCCATGTTGCTATTCAGGGTATTTAGCAATGACTGTCCTCTTTAATGCTACCCCAAAGAGCAGAGACTATGTCATATCAGAAGGAACTGAGAGAAAAGGTTACCATGCTAGCAAGCCAACCTGCACCGCTACATTTCTGCTCTGCTCAAATCTCATTTGTTCCAGGAACACTCCTCTAAAAAGAATACAGAAACGCAAAATATACAGTAGATATCTCTGAAAAGAGCACTTGTAAAGAGCAAGTAAGTGTTACAAATATATACATCATGTGGTACTACATCATAAACACGGCTGAGAGGAAGGATATGCAGTTAACAGGAGCCTACCAAAAGATTACTTACCACTCTCTTCACAGACTCTCATCTATACATCTTAAGAACAAAAGCTCACCTCCTTTAGCACAAAGCACCTTCTAGTCCTCATAGCAATACAGCAAGTGTTTATTTTATTTTTCTTTTTTTTAAACACAATTTCACCCACAGCACCAGATACAGACTGATGATATCAGTAAAATAATACAGTAACGGAGTTGCTGCAGCTACCTCCATATTACACATGCCTCCATCTGGCTGTAAAATGAATAAATGAATAAATGGAAGGGCTGAGATTTTCCCCTTCCACAGGGATATGAACACTTGCCCTCCCTCCAGCTGCTGCTTCCCAAGACACAAACAGAAGCTCAAGAAAGTGCATGTCAGCTTCAGAATGACAGGATCCACTGCAAGTACACCTTCCACTTTTATCATTGCTTCCCCTTGAATCTATGATCTTAACGTGACTTTGTAGTATGGTCTGAAGTACCTCTTACATACAGCACAGACTCTCGTCAAACTGTTGTAATCAAACACATATTAGAATAAATTTAATTTCCTGTCTTCTTCCTCCCTACACTGACTCAAGTAATATTTTACTCCAGGAAGTGTCCCAGGGGGCTTTGCAGCAGAAGGGAGAGAAATAGGATTTGTCATAAGAAAAAAAGAGAACTAGAAGAGTTTGCTCCAAAATTCTACACTCTGTCTACATCTCCCTCTTCCCTTACTTACCTAATTAATAAATGAAACACTAAATACGATGGCACTTAATTTAGTTATTTTCACTGCTTTAAGTGCAGAAGCCTATAGTATCAGCTCATACAACCTTCAACAATTCTGCAAGGTATAAAAAACAACCCTCCTTACCTTTCATCCCAAACTTAGAGTGTCTTCCAAACTTCAGAATAATAAGCATTATTACTAAGCCAGTGCACACCAATGCTGCAATTCCCACCACAACATACACCTAAAAAAAGAACACACAAACAGATATGCTTGTTTTGTTCTAATGAACTACCTTCAAAGACATTCAGTATACATTCAGATTAATCCAGTTAGGTAAAGAGACTCATTTCAACCAGAAAACATTTGCACTCAGATCAAAGGGTTCAAAAAACAGCCACCTGTTGAGGTTTATTCTATCCTGCAGAAAACAGAGATTTGGACACCTCTGAGAACAACTTTCTCAACATCCTACACATTCAAGGCAGGTGACAGGAAGTGCACTCCTTTCCCTTCCAGCAGAGTGGCATGTTATAAGAAAATACGTAATAAAAGCACATAGGGAAAAAAAAAATTACTGTGAAGGCAGTTGTACACTGGTATAGGTTGCCCAGAGTGGCTGTGGAATGTCGATCCCTGGACATAACAAAAGAAGACTGGACACAACCCTGGGCAACCACACTGGCCTCGCTTTAAGCATGGAGGATTGGTCCAGAGGATTTCGAAAGGTCCCTTCCAACCTCAACCATTCAATGAGTCTGTTATCAGATGAGACAAGACTGTCTGGGGATCCTCCCAAATTTTTAGCACAGCATCCCAAATCACAGACTGCTCTCTGGTTCACGAACACACTCCACTGCCTGCTGCTTTACCAAGTCATTGATGCAAGGAGGCTGCAATATCAATCAGGCTAGAGACCCTCTACAGGTTTCCAACAATTCCATTCAGAAGAGCATCAGAAGTGAGGCAACAAAGGAGGAGGCACATCAATTCAGCTACTTATACTAAAATGTACTGTAAATTATTTGATCAAAAACCTGCATGAAATCATGTCTTAAAAACACACAATAAGAATTTCAAGGTTCATTGCAGCTCATCCTGTCTGTAAGGAGGAGTTGACTCCAGGACCGGAATTCAAACAACAAATTACCTTTGTTTTGTAAATAAAGAGTTGCTCTCCTTAGCTAAAATTAGAGGCACAGTATTAGGCCAAAAAATTAGTTAATTGCTCAGAAAAGCATGAAATAAAAAAAAAACAGTAATCTTAATTGGACTTAAAAGTTATTCTGTCTTTCAAAAAATGGGGAGAGGGCAAAAGTGAGGAACACTGATTTTCTTTTATTTCCTCTTCTGAGTTTTGATCACACACAGTAATGGCTCTGGTTTATTAGTAGCTCTAGGTCCTATTACAATCTCTGCAGTTTTTTGAGTTGTACAGGCAGAAAGTCCGCCAAGATTACAGACCAGGAAACAATGTATATACTTACAGTGATGCTATCTTCATTCTCTTTGTTGGAAACATCCGTAGAAGTGATTTGATTACTGTTATTTGTGGTGTCTCCAAGATCATTAGGCGTGGTTTCATACTCTAAGGAAAAGAAAAAAGGTTGCTTTTATAATTTCGTAACCTTAGAGGGGAAAGGGTTATCTTCATTATTTCTGCTCTGTAAGATGGTAAGGCCACTAACAACTCTCAGGACTCTGAGCTCTTTGGAAACAACACATAATTGCTAATGTAGCTGGAACATTTTGGGGGGATTGCTGTGGCAGAAAATCGAACAAATGTGTTTTGATTGATGAAGTTGAAAAGAGAAAGGATCTATGCCATAATGTGTATCTCTACTGGAAAAACTAGAGTTAAATAAGAACTCTATCCATAAAGCTATTTTTATGTGCTTCTGACTTCCCATTAAAAATGAAAGACTGCCCTCTACACTGAACTTCTGCAGCCTTGTATTCAGCCATATATAGGACAGTCTTAGAAATTAGCCTGGGGACTTCTGTTTAGCTGAGAACAACTTGGCAGATGCTTTTTTAGCTAGTTTATTACCATCAAATGTGAAATAGCTGTTTTTCTTTGTTTAAAAATAATAAAAAATACTGTTCTGTGCACACAGATTACAGTCTAGCATAATAAACTGTCATATAGTTAAACCTCTAAAAAATTAAGTGCCTGAGATGGTATGAAGAAATTTGATTTATCAAAATAATTCTACTGACAAGTCTGCTGGGGTGAATCCAGAACCACCAAAAAGAATGAATATGGCTTAATTATTTAGAATTACTTAAAAATGAAACATGGATATTTGAAGTCCATGATTTCTGGTCAAATTATTCAAATAAGATAAAATGAGTTAAATGATATATATAAAATTAGAGAAATGTGCATTAAAATGAAATAAAAAATGAATATATTTTATGCCTACATCTGGAAATATACATACCATTTCAATTTTATGACTGTAATGTGTGCAGATGAAAGAAACAAACAAACTGCATCTATTACAAAATGCACCTCCAGCATTGTAATTTAAATTTGCAATTAACTCCATATTTCTTTACATATTTCAATTAAAATCAGTGCTGTAAGCCTACAGATGAAATGTTAACTGTGAATCTGAAAAAACAGAGCGCAGAGGCACAGCTCTCACTAACTACAGAGGCAGGAACTCTTCTGACAGCAGAGCTGCTGCTGAGCAAGGACACGGATGGCCTCTGCCTCAGTGGAGTTTATCTTCTTTAGCTCCCAAGGCCATTCTGAAGAGCTCAGCTAGCAACAAGCTTCACTGGGCTTTTGATCTTCATGCATGCACGAACACATTTGCTTTCTGCAAAGCACTTGGCAGGGTGCAGATTTTTTGGTACATGAAGCTATGCAGCTACCTCTGGCACCAGTGCTACAGTCAGTACAGTCAGGTTGTCTAATCAGCTCACGTAGCCTATTTTGGCTCTACACTACGCGTGCCGAGGTAGGACTCTTAGTATACAGAGCTTTCATGAGAAACAACATTTAATTTCCTGGTCTTTTGCTGTTTCAGTTCTCCGACTCAGCACTGCATCCCTATGCCTATAGCTTCCTGTGCAGCAAGGTTAGAAGAGCAGCAAGCAATCGGCACCCCCTACTCCAGGCAGCACAAACCTGCCTGAATGGCTCACCTCTGCCCACAGCCTGGACGCTCGGACAAGGTGCTGTGCCACCATGACTACCGCTTTACCACAGCAAAGGAGGAGACTTCTGTTCCATACATTACAGGCAGAGCCCGCTTTATAACAAGTATGTCAGCCCACAAGACTGGGCTTCCTTTACAACTAGCTGGGAAAACCTTCACAAGGATAGTTTTGACCAACCCTGTATTTATGGTAGCTTTACAAGACCAATATATAAAACAAACATTTAGGACCTTCACTGCTCTAGCTCTGTAATACAAACTTTGAAGAGGGAAATTCTTTGTTCTTAATTTTACCTGTAAATAGCAGTGGGCAAAAGCCGATGCTATTTGCAGTTCTGTTTATGCTCATGTCTCTACTGAGCGACTGGATATCACACTCTGAAGAACTACACAGATTACTTCAGGTCTGGCCTGTGAATCCTCTGAATGCACTTTCATATCAAAACGGGCAAGAGCTAAAGTAGGCCACGTCAGTATGCTGGTGTTGTGCTGCCATTCCCTGCTGTATAACTGTGAAGCACTTGCATTTGAACTAGTGCCAGATCTTTAAAGCCTCTTGAAACAGGTGAGCCAGGCAAGGAAAACATGTGCAACAGCTCTCCAGCCAAAATCAGGCGATTCTGAGTTAAACAAATTCCTGTTCATTTCACCATGAAATCCTGACACAGACACCAAGCACTCTGATACAGAGACAGGGTCACGCCTGTTGACTCACACTATGTGGGACTCTTATCGCTTAAGGGCCAGGTTCTCCGGTGCTGCGTACCTCACGCAGCCACCTGTGACTACGCCAACTGCTGTGAACCGCCACTGAGGCTGGGCAGCACTTTGCAGCCATTTTACAAACAAGGTGCACGGCAGCTGGTATGCAGACAAGAGCATGGTCGCACCAGCACTGGGTCCCCTGGCTGCCCCACTCCTGGCTGGGGTGGTGGGACAGGCCTGGTTGCCAGGCCCTGCCTTGACGGACCCCCATGGAGAGCCCCTGGCTATGTGCTGCCTCGACACTCACGGGGAAGTACCCTGCAGCTCCCAGTAAACCTACCTGTAGCCAACGGACTGACAGACATGGAGCTAGACCCAGTGCCTAGAAGGATCAAACTGTCTGCCATTGCCTTTACCCTTTACCCTATGTATATTCACAACATGATCAGCATGGGACTCTGAAAAATGCATTTTAAAGGGAAGCCTGTAGAGGCGGAGGGGGAGAGGGGGGATGGCAATGTTTAAATCTTCCTTCCAACATAATCTAAATTGTGGACAAACAGGTTAGCACAGAGATCAAGCGGTCTGAAAAAAAAAACCTCATGAAAACCACTCAGTCTCTGAGAAGAGCTCATCCCAGGGTTCCCAAACTCTGCCATGCAGGCAGCAGTTCTCCGAAGAAGCATAACAGTTCCTAGACTTTCCAGCCAGCCTCATTTATTCACCTCACTAACTGGACTTGTGAATGTGGAATAATTAGAGAAACACTCTGGAATACAAAGTGTTTCTCAAAGCAAGTATTGAGTCACTGAAACAAAGATCAAAGACAGCAGTTTCAAATAGCAGAAAGAATAGCCAGGCATAAAACGGAAGGCTGCTTTCATCAGGACTAGGCCTTGCAGGCTGTGTTCCACCAGCGCAGCTTGAAGCACACACCTTATAGGGGTCTCCCAGTACCTACAGGGGACTTACAAGAAAGACAGGGCTTTTTAGCTTTTTAGCAGGTAGCTTTTTAGCAGGGCCTGTTGTGATAGGACAAGGGGTAATGCTTTTAAACTAGAAAGAGGTAGATTTAAGCTGGATATAAGGAAGACATTTTTCTCAATGAGAGTGGCAGAACACTGGAACGGGTTGCCCAGAGCAGTGGTTGATGCCCCATCCCTGGAAACATTCAAGGCCAGGTTGGTCGGGTCTTTGAACAATCTGATCTAGTTGGAGATGTCCCTGCTCCTTGCAGACCACCTTTAAAGGTCCCTTCCAACCTAAACCATTCTACGATTCTATTATTCTATCTCAGCAGAAACCCGTGCAAGGCAATGGAAGCACAGCGCTTACATGGTTAAAGCCATACACAGGCATCAGGACCTTGATAAACAGCTCAGAATCAAAATCTTCATGCATACAGCTTATATAATACAACACATGTAAGAAATTGTGCAAACCATCATCACCTTCCCACCCGCCAACCCCTCAAAAAAAAATTTGGAAAGAGAGGGAGGGGAAGCTATCCTTTAGTATCTCTAAGTACTTAAAGCCAAATTGATGCTTCAATTGCACATTTGCTAAAGTTTAATGACATGGAATGTGGAATGAAATCAAAGCAATAACATTTAAATCAGCTTAAGGAAACTTGAGTCACAGGCCATTCCGTCCAAATAAAAAGTACTTCAAGCAGGATCCAGTTTCTGCTGGAAGCTAAAGAGTGTTTGGGTATGTTAGTTCAGATGGACTTTCCTGCTCACCAGAAGTATACCAGAAGTATTACGTAAAACTAGACAGTAGCTTTTCATTCTGCAGCTTTGATTCTAGTGCACACTGGCTTTCACTAGGTACAGACCAAAACATTTTGCCTAACTAAAAAACTAATGTGAACACTGTCATCAAATCTTCTGGCACACATTCAGATATCACTGAGTTGATGGTCTGCTTATGCAAGAGAGATTAAGGGAAGGTACAAACGAGTGGACAGAGCAAAATAAATTGCCTACAGGAAAACTTACTTGTGTCAACCTCATTTTTAAGTGGGATTTAGGGGTACATTTTGGAGGCAAAATAAGTGTAGAATCATCCTTGAAAAAATAAATTAAGTTATATAAGGAGAAATCACGAACTCTATTCCCTCCAAGAAATGTCTCCAAAAGGTTCACAAAATCTCATGCCTGTGAGCTACATCAGACAGCTGTCATCCTACAGGATCAACTGCAACCATTCGTAGCAGTGGATTTATGCTTCTCCTAGTATGATTTAAAAGCAGCAGAGTAAGTAAAACCTCATATTGCCCTCATGTATCTTAAATAATATAAGGCAAGAGAAGAACCAAAAATACAAGGTACCTTTTAGAACTGTGTTATAATATGTACCATTTCAATTTAACTGAGCATGACATTCAATCTTTTAATAGTTTCAGTTCCTTCATTTTTATCATTAAAAGAAAAGAAAAAGGAAATCAAGTATATACCATAAACGTCTGGATCCACAATTGGGCCACTACCTGTACATGGAGAAGAGAAAAAAAAAAGAAAAGGCCTTTGTAAATAGATTGCAAATGCTAGAAGAATAAGAGTTTCTTTAGGAATTTTTTTAAGAGTTGATATGTTATTTGCGATAGCAATGATCAGTACCTACAGAAATGCAGAGCAACATCAATACATTGCAGTACCTGTTTATCAGATCACATTTACAACCATTTTAGAGGTTAACATTAACCGCCACTGGAAGCAGACTCCAGTGAGCATTAACAATCACTGAGTTTTACCTGGTCAAAAATTTTTGCTATCAAATCACTGTGAGGGCAAACTGGTTTAGCTGTGAACTAGGAAGTTAAGGGCTAGAGGTAGCAATGACCTAAGCAGCACCATTACATTTGCTCTGTAAAAGGATGCTTCCAAGAAGCCAGCTGCACAGCTGATACACAGACAGAACTCTTGCGAAAAAAGTCAGATGTCTCAGAAGCCAGCCTTTACACAAGCAAATGGATGTCCGTCTAGACTACATTTTTCTAAATTTTACTAGTTCCAGTTTGCAGCTTTTTCTAATTATGCCACATATGTAAGGCTGAGCATGTATATGAGTATATTGCACAGAAAACCCACTGAAATTAGCGTACTATTAGACTATTCACACTTTGAAAATTACTTGTGTCATATTTCAACATACTTGTTCATTCTGGTCTATCATGTATTTATAGCATAGCTTAGGTAGTAGGCTCCTAATCATCTCCTCCATATTTTTACACTTTTGTTGGTTTGGAAATGAAATTAACAGATAGTTAAAATTTCTAAAGATGAATCAAACGTCAAAAAGCATAATTCTGTTTATAGGACGATACAGTAAATCCATAGCAGTGGCATTACACTGGCATAAAGCCACTCTGAAGTATAACCAGAACACCACTGCTTCTGCTTATGTCAACAGCATGAGATGAAAATACTAAACAGAGTTGCAACCTATTTGCAAAATGGCAGCAGATAATTAGATTTATTTTTTAAATGCATTTGAAGATATTCTAGTATCCAGGGATATAGGTTAATAGATCCCATGAGAACGATCATGTCAATCTGCAGAAATAAGTAACCAGTGAAGAAAGGATGTACTATCTGTCCTCAAGCAACTTCTGACCAGAGTTTTCTATCCATAAAAG
This sequence comes from Tetrax tetrax, assembly GCA_009806455.1. Classification (NCBI taxonomy): domain Eukaryota; kingdom Metazoa; phylum Chordata; class Aves; order Otidiformes; family Otididae; genus Tetrax; species Tetrax tetrax. The sequence goes on from WHYT01016241.1 coordinate 403,867, forward strand.
TTAATGGATTCAGTTTTTCGATTATAAAGCACCCATCTGCTGAAAGACAGTATTTCTAATTTACCTTCTGTAATCTGAAGGGAAAAAAACAATAAAAAAAATTCCCAGACTTTTAATTCTGATTTACATGGCAACATTTTTTATACTGTTTACTGGAACTGAGATAAAGTAATCAGATTCGTTTAACCCCCTTAGTCCTGCCAGGGATATAAACTAGGAGGTCATCAACTCCATTCAAATACCTTTTATATAACTAAACACTTCAAATAAAGTTGCAAAAACCAAGATGCTGGACGAAACACAAATTTCTATTTAGTATTCCCTACATAAAAACCTATCAACTCAATCACCAAAATATCCATTGAAGCTTTAACATTAAACTTCACCACAGCAATTCTGCACATTTACACACAATTATTTTAAAGGCAAACACAGAACTGCATTGTTGTTTTGGTCTCTTTGAAGAAGGTTGTTGTGTAAATAAACTATTAAGAGACTTATCCTACTCACTCATCTTTATAAACTACATCAACTACACATGGTTTGCTTGCTTCATTCTTTATAAAGCTGACATTTTCAAAATAAAGCAGCAGCAAAAGACTCGATCCAAAAACATACTTCTGCAAAACAGCCACATGCTGTTTTGCCACACAAACAAGATGCTACTTCTAAGGCATATTTAACGTATTCTTTTACTTTGACAAGATAGTATATGACTTGGATTCCTTCAGCTGAATGTTAGAGTAGAGAGCTGGTAGATGAACAAGCTTAATTAAAAATACTTACTATTGGTAAAAATCTCTCCCACATTCATTAGCTATTTTAGATGAACTATGAAAATAGCTTCCAGAGTAGAACAATTTCTTGCTTACTATTGGCTGCAGTATAGTTTCAAATAATCAAGTCATCCTCAGCAAGAACAGCTTCACAGGAATCCAAGAACGTTTGTAGATTAAAGCTAGTTAAAAATTTAGCTAACAGAATATGAAATTTATTCTTCCAGGCCTTCGTATTTAAAACAAAATCTTAATTTACAACATTAACTGTGTTATCATTAACTAAATCTGAATTCCACTGTGGTACATGCTTTTTACTCCTTTACACCTGCATCCTCAACCCATCAAAAATGCTCTGCAAGTAGCATGCTGGAAGTGGAGAGTATCTTAGTAAAAATCATGTCTTCATCATGTTTGATGCAACTTTGAAAGTGGAGTAGAACACTGCTGATGACAGAATATGCTTCAGACTTTGTTGTATTTAATTTAGATAGACATATGGATTATAGGTGAGGGGGTTTTTTTTTAAATTTTCTTCTGTTTTCACCTTCAGAGCATTTGCCCGTGAGTGATGCAATAACCAGAGAATCAGTTTGAAGCTCAGTGACTATACCCCACCCCATGAAACATCAGGGCTGGTATTTAATTCAGTCATGAAAGCATGGAAATGAAGATAATACCAGGGCGTGGGCCTTAATCTTTATGCTTCATTGTACAATATGTGGGCCAAAAGAAGAAACTACACAGTAACGACAGCACTGAAGAAGCCTTTTAAGGGTTTGAGAAAGCCTGACAGTGCTTTAAATAGTAATAGTTTAAAACAAAAATTGTAATACAATGCACAGAGGATTCTATTTTTTTAACATTTGCTTTTATGCCAGCTTCAGTGGAGGAGACAACAATGTTGTGACACTTTCAAAAGCTCAATGCCATGATTCTTATAGGAAAAAAATAAAAACAACATTGAGGAGGATAAGCAATTTCCCCTGTTGTTAATTTTGAAGACCAGTTTGGTGCCATCCACTATGCATGAATTGATTTCTAATGCAGTTATATCCTGTCTATACATAGTCCATTTTCCTCTATACTCTTTTTGTGAAGCTTAATCCACCATAGAACTTGGGAAATGCTTAAAGAACACAGCACAGATTATCTTGTGAGATTTACATTCCTTACGAGTATAAAGGGGATGGAACAAATAAATAATGCTAGCTTTCTAATTTGGAGGATACCTACAGCTCTATTTACTGATTTAAAATGTCACAATTGGGAAATTTTCAGTATACAGAGGAGAAGCATAAAGGAAAAACAGAATAGCAAAAGGGATTTGGATCAAAGACAAAAAAAATGCAAATTCACCTAAATGTATCAGAGGAACTGTTATTCTGTTAAGGAAATAAAGTCAGGTTCGTATTAAATAATGAGGGTGTAAGAGAACTTCCATTGTACGTAGAATATCTATGAGGTGAACTGTTTTACTGAACTGTTATAATGCAGTATTAGAGGATGCCAGTAGCTGAAACCATGGCATGTTTCTCTAATGAGTCTATTTAAGGAAGAACTTCAGAGAAAAAAGAGAAGAACACTAAGGACAGCAGATGTAAACAAAGCCTGGTTGTATCAGCTCTTCACCTTCTCCTTCTAAGGGTGGGAAAGTAAAAGAGCTGTCATGTCTCTACCAACAGCAGACCGAGTTGATAGGGAAAAACGCTAAATGCAGACTATAGTTTTCCTGTCTGTAGCCTGCAATGTAGGAAAGGGAATTTAAATATCCACTTCTTTTTTTTTTTTTTTTATGCCAGATAACATTAGCACTGCATATTGCTGTTTTCAAAAAAGAATGTGGCTATTTATATCCCATGGCTAAAAAGCCAAAGGTGAACACATGCCCATATTTTAAGATATGACTGTACAATTATTTGCGCCAAAACATGCCTTTATTTCCACTCCAGCTGTGCAAGGTGCACTCAAGAGTTTTTTTCACATACAGCAATATGCTTACATGTATGCCTCCTTACCCTTACAGCCACTTCACATATGGTTTTGAAGAGGTGGGAAAAGATCAAACCACGGTGAACATCAATCACTTACAGTAGTTCCTGCAGTCCAATGAGTTACTCCACCTTGAGCCTGCTCACATAGCATTTAGAAGGGCTGAGGCAGAGCCTTCAGAGCAACTGAAGATGCATATGTTTAACAGCACATATCTTGAGTATGGATATTCCTAGGCATGCAAGTGCCCAATCTCCACCAAAATGAATGGAAATTGGACATTTAAATGCCAAGGAGGATCCAAGACTTCCCCCATCCTGCCTCTGGGTTACTTGTCTTCTCTCCAGCTCCCTCTGGTGCCCTAAACAACATGGTATCATCAACCCACCAGACTGCACTATTGATTTTGCAACAAGGCATGAGATGGTAGACAGGCACCTCCTACACTGTAGGTACACTAGGCTACACTGCCTAGTTGCATTCATGTGCAGTTTAGAAAACCTACAGAGTGGCTGAACTGGCACTCAGTGCTTCCCAGGATCACAACTGAGGCTAGAGAAAACATTTCAGAAAGAGCAACTTTTTACTAACCTTAGCTGGCACTGAGGATGGTTACTCAAAGGGAATATTTACAGAGCACTAGCATGGCCTCTTTTGACAAGCAATAAACAAAAAGAAAATGCTCAAGAAAAATATTATTTTACAACTAATCTTGAAGACATTAATTCAGAGACACAAAAAAAAAGCATATAAAAAGCTTCCTCAAAAAGAGTTAAATTGACCAGGAGCACTGTCTTCATAGCCTCATCAATTTGCAACTGCTAACATAAAAGAAAAAATGTACTCACCATCTCCAGGTACTGACATGAAATGAGCATCAACTCGTTTTTCATCCTCTCCATACTCATTCTTTGCCAGTAAGGTGTAAGCACCATTATTCAGGTGGGTAGGATTGTCCAGCTGAAGGCAGCCATGGTATTCACTTTGATTGATAACATGTATTTTAGTACAGATGTACTCAGACTCGTTCAGTATAGCCCCTTCATAGAACCACTGCAATGTGGGCTTAGGGTTCCCTTTCACAGTGAATGGAATACACCAGTGGTGGTCCGGGGTTGGAGATTCAATAAATGTAATATTCGGTGCAACTACGTTGGAAAAAAAGAGTGAAGAACATCAGAATATTCTGAACATATCTTTCCTCCCTTCCCTCCCTCCCCCTAAAGTTTTCAGAGAAGTAGTTTTCATTCAACAGTACAAAACTATGTTATTAGTAGGAACAACACCTATTTGAAGGATACTCACACGGGAACCCACCTGCTCTGCCTAGGGTACTACGCTCACAACTGAAACGAAGCCATTCTTTAGAAAGAAACAAAACAAACTAGTTTCAGGCAAAGACTGAACTCCTGTTAAAACACTTAAACTCTGTAAGGTGTGCTAAGTTCAGTTACTGGATCACTGAAAAGGAGGAGACATTTTATCTTTACTCTGCTGAAAAAATGGTGCAGAGGAGTGCTGAATGAACACAACAGTATTGAAAATATTTAAAAGCAAGTAGTAGTGGCAACATACTCAACTAGGAATCCAAACTTTCAGATTATTTTCTTCACAGAATCACCGGAACAGGTGACTTAATTCCCTGGATTCTTCTGTCAGGGAGAGACAATTTTCTACTATACATTTTCTCATTCTTTGTTCAAAACCTGCTAAATGTCTCAAGTTTACAGACTTGTTCTATTTCCCTCAGGAGATTATTCCAACACTTTGCCCATTATTTCACTATTGGGAAATTTTCCTTGATATTTAGTCTTAACTGCATCCAATTTAATCTAGTTATACTCCCTTTTATCACTCATAACAGTGCCGAGCTCAGAATCTCATTTACACTGTTCAAACATTTCTAGTTTATGTCCCTTCCCATAGCTATTACATATCCAATTTCAACCTACAAACCTACATCTACAGTGATTTTTCGAGTTTACTCTGCCATGAGCACATGCTGAACAAAGTCTGCCATCTACAAAGCGTTTAATTCTCATCTTCAATTAAACAGAAGGTTGCAACTTGTGAAAACATGCTGTTTACTTCACATAAAATGAATTCAGGCTGGAGCTTAGATCTAAGACGCCAGTGCCTCTACATTACATGTCCGTTCCCCCTTCTTGGCCCTGACAGATAAGCATATTATTCAAAGTTATGACAAATAAATTTACATCTGGCAGTACAAATATTGCAAGTGTGTTATTTTTTTAATAACGCAGTTGTCAATTTAGATAATGAGAACTTAAACATGTGTAGTCTTTCACTAATTAATTCTATAAGCCTTTTGATGCATTCACACTTCCTAACGCCTAAGATAGTATGTATGTACACGCACACCATTACAAACCTTCCCATACTGACAGTGCCACTGAGAATTTTGGGTTTCAGTCCTTTACTTACAGATCATTCTAACTGAAAGATAAAGCATTTAGAAATACATTAGATAGTTCACATGCCTTAACGGTTTTTGCTTCAACAACCTGGGTGTCCCAAAAATATTTATACACAAACAGTTGCTGCCAATGCAGTTTAGCCTCAGGAGCTGTAGGGAGGCCTGTGTACGTACAGAATACCGTGAGCTCAGCAGAGGCCTGGTCCTCTCCCACAATGTTCTCTGCTACGCAGGAAATCCACAGTCCGCTGTCCATGGATGAAACGTTCTTTATGGTTAGTGAGGCAGGGTTCTTACTTGTGTCACTCTACAAGTGATCAGAAAAACATGTATGTGTCAACTGCAGTATAAAGAACAAGGGGGAGGGAGGGAATCATTGGCCACAGCTGAATGGTATTTTTCATTTTATGTTCCTTTTATCTGTATCAGTCCACAATTAATCAAAGCCTTACTTTAGTGTCTTATCCACAGACACAAAACACCTACAGAACCAATTGTAACTGTGACTGGCAGTGGATTCAAAGCTCCAAAACTCCTGCTACAAACACTGCAGTCAACCATTTTTCTGTCCTGTCACTTTAAGTTTCTGCCTTTTTTATACTTCTTTCCCTCTACACAAATGCTTTTTTTTCTCTACCCATACCCTCGCTCATCCCTCTCTTCCACTTCATGACTGATTTCTATGGTCTACCTCTGCTCCTCTTGAACATTTTCTTCCCTCCTTTATTCTGTTCAATCCTCACTTTACTCTTCCTTTTGTCTCTTACCTTTACACTTAGGCTTGACATCTCTTCCACTGCTGCCTCCTGATCTCTACTGTACCTTGACAACACTGTGTCTTCTTCCTCCTCCTTAGCCAAATTTCTCTTGAAAGCTTCTTCTTCTCATGAAACCTTCTATGAGAAATTACACACCTTCTACTACCTAAGCTACTGCTCAAGTACAGTTTCACAGTGTTTACGCACAGGCTAATTAAGGTAAGAATTAGGATTCTTAGAAATTTAGATTCTTACAATTCTTAGAAAGCTCAGTGCCCATTTACAATTTTAAATGTCATACTGAATGAATGAATATATAGAACATTGAATAAAGCAAATAGGGCTGAATTACACACACAAAAAAAAAAAGCTAGCAAAGCTAGTTGTTAAAGACTGTTTTTCTTAAATCAGGCCCTTCATATCATCTCCAAATACTTACTATTTCCACACCTGAATTTTTCATACAATGCAAGACTATTTTCTTAAAAAGGAAGAGGAACCAAACCACATTCAGAAAATAAACAATAATTATTATCATTTTTAAAAACGACTGTTGCAATACTTTTCTTAGTGTATACATATACTTCAGTGCTGCACAGAACACAAAGAAATAACGCACTGCATCTGTAAAACCACAGTGATCTTCCATGGCAGTCAATGGAGGCATGCAGAAACACTCCTGCATACAGTCCTGCAGGGCCAGAATTTTGAACCTTGAGATGATACCGTAACTCCTCTTAAGTAAAATATCCCTTTGATTTCAGTGTGACACCAGGGCAGGTGAGTGGAAAAGCAAACACTCCATTACACAGTTATCTATGTACAACTCTCAAAGGTGAGCAGTGCTCAAAGCTGAACTGAAAACAGAGGGGCTCAATCACAGGGTCCGGGATGAAATCTACAGCAAGAAAAATCTAACCAACATCAATCAGATTGTATATCAGCATAGAAACTGAGATCGTACAGTTAGCATTGCAGGACTAGAGTTTAGTTAACTTTTGTTAATGTTTGTCTCTGTAAAACAGGAAAGAGAGAGAGAATAGGCAAAAGCAGCTCAGGAGGTGAAGAAAACAGAGGCAGAAACTGAGGTAAGTAAGCTAGAGAAAGGAAACAAAAAAAAAAAAAAAAACACCACTCGCAGAAAAGGGAAGAATAGTTGTGAATAGCAAATGAGGTTTAAAAGGCACTCATTCTTCTGCTACTGAAAAGACCACTGTGCTCCATGGCTAATGTTGTAGTGAGCCTATATTATGAGCCCTTCTGAAATCTCAAGATGAAGTTATGCCAGGACAGAATATTTCTGGAAAGCTTGAAGCAAACTCACCATGGCATTTCAAAGATAGGAGGGTTAAAAAATGAGGTGATCTCACTTTTTGAACAGCATCCTACATTTGTTTTGGCTCATAACTCAAAAAAAAAAAAAAAAAAAAAAAAAAAAAAAAAAAAAAAAAAAAAGAAAAAAAAAGAAGAAGAAAAAGAAAGAGCACAACTTGGCAAGGTTCCCCAAACTGTTTTAATTTCTTGTTCTTGATGACGGCTGATGCCTTTGGCTACTTTTACGGGTTAGAGAAAATTTTAAAAATAAAATCAGAGTTCTGCAGAGCTCCTACTTATGAGAGCTGAAAGACAGGCTAGTCAAATTCTTTACAGCCCTGATATAATGACCTCAAGGAAGAACGTATAAAGGTTACAAGACCCCAGAGGTCCTGTTTCTTCTGCACTGCAGGAACAGTTTTGGAAGTACACATCCCTCACTTTGTCCAGACCAGGAAGCTTTAGATAGCCTGCACCATCATGAATGTAGGGAAGAGAATGCTATAAGATTGTAAATAATAGAGAGTCTTGCCCACTGTGTAAATAACAGCAATTAAAGAGGTCAGTAGCTGCATGTTGAATATCTGCTTGTATGCCTCTCCTTATCAACACTTCCATCAGAAAGAATTTAGTCATTATATCTCCAGCATGCAAACAGTCTAAAGTAGGGACAAAGAATACAAATATCTCAGAAAACAAAATTCCCCCTGCCTAGATTTTTTTATTGATAAAACATCTTCATACTTCATTAAAAAAACCCTGCCAATCTTTTTAGTAAAACCTTCCATTCAATTTCCAGGGCTTCCAGTTGTTGCTTTGTTTGTTGAAGGAAAATTAAACAAGCCACAAAATAATATTTGCATCCAAATTCTAACACACCAAGCTTTTGGCATGAAAATACAGTAAAATTAGAGACACAAAGCTTTTTTCATTATTAAGGTAAATCATATTTATTCTCTGTATGCAGTTATCAGTGATAATAAGAAAGCCGTTGTCTTTCAGTATCCCAATTCACCACATTACTTCCAAAAAATTACAGTACTGTCATTTACAAGTGAATATCCAAAAATCAGAGTGCAAATCAAGGTCTGCCATTCTCCAAAAGCACTGAGGCAGTCACCCTGGACTGAAAGTAACTGGAAAGCAAGTGTAATCCCAAAATTAATTTCCTATTTCCTCTTTTTAATAAAACATTAACAAAAGATGGACAGGAACTTTCATTATATCCTTCAGCAGGTATCTCCTGTCTCTGAATTGTCACATATTTGAATACAAAACTTACCTCATGGTTTGAAACAAGATTAGTGAGCACCCAGGAGACATTAGGGGGTGGCCCGCCAGTAGTATCACAGTACAATGTGATGCTCTTCCCTTCCACCACGGTGATGTTGTAATTGCTTAAATTTGCTGAGGGCAAGTCTATGATAGAAACAATAAAAAAAAAACCCACATGCATTTGTATTTGACAGAAACAGACACCGCTCAATTCTAAGCATGCCGTATAAATGCAAGCAAAAACACCGCTAAATCAGATATTCACTGTGGTCAGTTACTATTCAGTCAGGGAGTACAAACAGCATCTTTGGAGACATAAAACTACAATTTTTAAGCTGCTATGTAACCTTTTTTTTGCGTCTCCTCCACTTCACAACCTAAGAAAAAATTATTGCATGTGGAAATACATTAAGCTAATTACACAGAGAAATGTTTCAGGTGTGCAAACAGAAGTTATCCTAACTTCAGTTTTTAACTTCAAAATGAAAAAAAATCCCTTCCCTTATTCTTTGAAATAGGAAATTTAATCTGTCTCTTTGTAGCAGCTCCAAAGACACCTCTATTTCCCATGAACTGACATTGTAGTATTCTCACTGTTCTCCACAACACTAACAGGAAAATCCTGTTACCTCTCAGTATCACACAAGAGATTGCAGCCCTGCCTCTCATACAGAGACACAGCTCACAGAGGGCAAGGCAAAACCCAGATCTCAAGCACAACGTGAGGGAAGCAGAGCACTGAACAGATCAAACCAAAAGAGAGAACGGACCGGAGAGAGGATTAGCAGTCGCATGGAGCTGTTATCCAAGGAACCTCAGCAGACTTCCCTATTGCCTTCAGGAAAGCAGAAAAGCAGTGAGGTGGTACCACTCGGTAGGAAACAAGCCCAGGTTTTGCAAGAATCAGACTCCCCCTCCGTTTCACAGTGCTATAAATCACTTCGTATCTCATTTTTTAGCACCCAAAGCAATGGGAGCTTTCTGAAGAGTAAATGTATGCTGAATGCTTACAAAAATATAAGGAGTTATAGACTGAGTCACTTCAAAAATAATGGCAGCAATATCAATAGACTTCAGGCAAAGAGGACCTCATATTTCATATGTATTTACACAGCAAACTATTATACAACATGCTAAAAATATCGTATCTTTCTTAAAAGATACTGTGCCATCATTTGGAGCTGCTACACTCTGTAAAAGCTTTGGCCTCTTTTATAAGGCATTTCTCATCAACTGTTCCAGGCAAGTTTTACTTGCAATTTCTCTTCTCAAATAATCAAGCTTGTCTGCTGTGGTGGATATGTATGCATGACCTTGCAATTACTTTTTCGAAACATCAGTTCTTTTTGTTTTGTTTTTTAGTTAAGAGTACAGCAGCTTCATCATGGACTTCCAGGTATGGAAGTTTAGCAGAGACTTTTTGCTTATGTTAAAAGTCCTATACAAACAATTAACCATCAAATCAGTGTGAACACATTAATATGTTTGCTAGAACTTCAACAGAAGCTATAGGTATTGGAAATCTCCATTTAAGTTTAATTAGGTCAATAAAAATTACATGAGAGGAAGTAATACCAAAGAGAAGAGAAATAATTTTCCAAGCAATGCTTTTCTGCCTAATAAGATCTTAAGATCAGCAGAAGTATACAATAACTGCTTAGGCAATTCTCCCAGTGCTTTAAGTAGTGCTATAATATGATTCCCATCAGAGGCATCATGGATTTCTTCTATTATGTTCACTTTATAAATCATATGTTGAAGTTTATTGAGACAGAGCTGGACAGTTTGTACGCTTTGATGCAGTAATCTGTTAGCGAAGGTAGCCATCTGCTCTCGCCTGCTGTGAATTCAAATCTCAGCAGTGTCTGTCAACTAGCTGGGCAGGAAATAAAACTAATCTTAGGGAACATTTAGATATTAATTATGCTGGTTAGGGAACAAGAAGAAAAGTAATGAGATCATTTGCTTTATAAAGTTACACTTCCACACCACCTCTGAAAACCGTTCCAACTATTCTTGCCAGACCTGAACACGTGAAAAGATTAAAGCTCCCCACTTCTTCCTGGCCCTAGCACTTGGGACAAGGTCTACGTGACAGATTAGTGTTTCATGGTGCAAGCCTGCACAGCTCCTACTAATACATCATTTCACATGAAACCTCTCATGTAAGCAAAAATAAAAACAACTCTGGTCTCTTAGAGCCCTCCTTTAATAGCTGTTAAGTTCTGAGACGGCTTCTTCCTGTGAGTTTAGTTACAGGACAGGCAATTGAAGTTTAATTCCTCTGGTACCGGTTCTGGTTCCCACCCAGATCTAGTGCTGTTTAATTTGCAAAAGTCTGCACATGTCATGTTGGTGTTGTGTCTCTGAGGGAAACAGCTACATCATTATTGTGTCCTGTCAGAAGGTTATAAAATAATAGTGCTTATTATTCTGTAGATTCCTAAAGTTACACTAAAAACAAGTTACAAGACTTGGCGTAAAACTTTACAGCAAAAAAAAAGTATAAATAGAACAGAATAGAATAATCACATAATTGCGTGAAGTTTTTTTTTACTCTGTTTCCCAGTTATAAGAGTAGGTGGGAAACACATAGAAGAATTGCCTTGAGATTAGTTTTTTTCTGATTCGATATCTTTAGTTAGTGAACTTTAACTGCAAGGTGATTTTGGATTTTATTTTCAGTGGCACCCAGACCTCTTCACAGCAGAACACACTAGATCAGAAGTGGCTCTGTTTGGAAAAAGCAGACAGTAGTGTAAAACCAGTGCATCTAGAAAACGTGATACACTGGACTTAGAAATAAAGCCATAAAGCTAAGAAGTAAAATCTGTACTGAAAAATAACTGTATTTTTTCTGAAATATGAAAAACTGAAAAATGTATTTTAAATGTATTTTAAAAACCACAATGCACCCTAACAGACGCATATGCTCAGTGTGCATTCTCAGCGTAGCGTGAGACCATTATACGAGTCAGTAGCATTTTGACACCTACACAATTACAAAGATATCCATCCACACTGTATTTACTTCTGACTTAATTTGGTTAAATACAGTGTTTTAGATTACTATCACTTCTGTTGGTATGGATGTACATTTCAAAGGACTTTGTATACAGTAATTGATACAAGCAATCAGACAACAGGTTCAAAAACTTTTGTATACTGTCAGCATAGTAAGTTTAGACTGTAGCATAAGAGCCCACATAAGGTAGACATGACATCATCTTTCCACAAGTTTCTTCTTGATCTCTGTCAGCCAGAGATTACCCTGTGCCCCAAAGACTGAAACACAATACTCTTTCAAACTTTGATCGCATTAATTATTATAATTCTGGATATCACCAAAAACCCTGCTAGTATCTGACTTATTTTTTAAATTAGGTATATTCTTGGCCTTATATTCTGCAGCAATGACTTTCACAGGCATACTGTCCAGGCTGTATCCTAGTGCCATCCCCTTTTACCAGTTTTGAAATTTGTCTGTGACATTCAAATTAATTGAGTGCTCTCCTGTTCTGACAGGACAGAGAAAAGAGAGTTTCTGAATGATCTTAAGACCACTCTGTTTTATTTTGTTTTCTCAAGTCCCCTCCCTTCTCAATAATCTGTCCAAAGCTTTTCGATCTCTACAAAAATGGGCGGACAGGACCTGCTACTGAGAGTTTTAAACTGTAATGTAGAAAGTCATGCAGTTCAATAAATGAAAGCGTACACTAAAATCCATATGATTCATTATGTATGGGTGTATAAAAGCTATGTTATCTCACCACATGCAGAATATCTCTTCTCATATTCAAATCGATAACACTTTATTCCCGGGAATAGGCAGCTCTGGATTAGAGTAAGCAGTCACTTCCCTCACTCGAGCACAAGTGGACACAACAGAGACAAGCAGGAGGAATTTATTTATGTCAGCTGAGCCTCTCCATGCTTTAGAAGGAGCAACCCCTCCTTTAAGTGGGGGGGCGAGGGGGACTATTTACCTTCACAGACTATCATTAGTGCAAAATGATGGCCCAAGGGCATCAGACAGTGGAACTGTCAAACATAGCTAGAGGAATGACTCACATCTTCACGGTGCATAGCTGAGACTTCAGCAATCACAAAACCAAATGCTTTGGATGAAATTTTCAAAGGTTACTACAGCATTTGGCTATGCAACTGTCAATGAAAATTAATAAAAACAATGTTCCTAAATTCTAGAGGGCTTTCGCTACTTACTACTTTCTATGGAAAACTTACATGGGCCTTGGTAGAGCCAGACTGTCACTTTACATCAAAGGAAGGGGATGTCCTAATTAAGAAATAACAATGTGCTAACACAAACTCTGTAGTCTGTAACTTGACTCTCAGCACCAAGCCACTATAGCACTAGTACACTACAGCAACTTTTAGAAGAACGTCTTAAGCAAGGATAAAATAATCCACCATTACATCCAAGATGTTGTTTCACTGGTTAACTATCTTCACAGTTACAAAAATTTTTATAAAATTATTATTATTTACTTTTTCAGCTTCAACTTTCAACTGTTCAGTTCTGGGATTTGTTCAGCTGCTCAAAAACCTTCAGCAAAAAATGCTCTCAATATGGTCAATTAGCCTCACTAATGCCTAAGAAATGGTATGATGAAGAAATTAGCACCTGAGAGAATACCATAAATCTAATATTGCATTCATTTATGCCACCCTTTGCACGCTAAGCCCCTGATTTTCATTGGCCTATCGACAAACTCCCAGGAGTCTAGCCATGATGCAGTATCACTAAATGGTTTTCAGTACGGCCTGTGACATTTTGCTTGGCACCTTTTTGCAGGTCAAACTGTTCTGTGATAAGAATAAGCAGTTACCAAGAAAAATTTGGCAATTTTTTTCTCAAAACTAGTCAGCTGCATCTGAATTTTAATAAGGACATTTTAATCCTTACCTAGAATCCTTAATCATCTTTTTAATAAATATATCGGTCCCAAAATGATTAAATTAATACTGAGCCAGCAACCATCTATCAAACTGAACCATGTAAAGGCAGACTACCAGAACCAGTGATGTATAAAATATCCCCTGTAATTTGTAAGACACAGTGGCCCAAATCCAGTCTGCTTGCCTCACATAAGGTTTCAATACAGTCCAAGTTTCTTGGCTTCCCTGGTTTTGCCTTTTCTTTCTAGGGAGAAAACATACAACTAATTACAGCACTGCAGTACAGCTTGGTAACACCCACTACTTGTACTGTCTGGAGCCTGGAAACGGAATGCAATTTGTTAAGAACTGTGCACATGGATCTCCAAATTTCAGAGGTCTTACTGGCTCCAAACAGGTTGTATCAATGTAATATGTAAGAAAAAAAGAGTTTTCTTATACCGGTCTATTAAAATTCCGCCTTATTAGAAAATACAGTAATGTTTACAAATTCCAACAGTCTTTTCCTATGGGCTTTTATGGGTTTAAAAAACAAAGCGAAAAACTTTCTAGTAATTCTAGCTATAAAGCTAGGAGCCTTTGGTGTTGGATATGTGATACACCTCCTGTATTTCACTTAGCCACTGTCTGCAGTCAAGAAGCTCTGAGCCAAATTTCATCCATGGGCTAAGTGGGCGTGTTTCCACTGAAGTCTGCAGAATGACAGGGCTAAAAATCAGCCTGGTTTCATCTTTAGAGCACAACAAATAGGATATCCCAAAAGTTTACAAGCAAAACATGAACTTCCTGTTCTATCATAACCACAAAATCAAAATGCTTGATACATAGAGATAATTGCAGAAATCTCATAGAATTTATTCCAAGATGACAAACACAACCTAATACAATGAAAATCAAATATGTTAGGCAAATAAAACACAGAATTAGCAGAAATGAGAAACATTTTTAAAAATTATCATCTCTCATATATCTTTTTTTTTTCTGGGTCCCGAAGGTCACTTTCCTCTCCTGCTACAGGGAAGAGGAGCGCACAACCTCTCATTTCACTGCTCGAACCACCAGGCACTACTCTCCATTTCTCCACAGCAACTTTGCCATCATGCACAAAAAACCTCAAAATTTCCCTTGGATTAAAATGAAAAGTAAAGACACTAATCTGAAAGGTGTAAGGCGGAAAGAGGAAAAGGAATTCTGGATTATGATCCTTTTTCCCAGCATATTTCCATAATCTGCCTACTGAGTGTTAATGTAAATTAAAGAAACTGTCCCAGATCAAAACCTCTTCAACTCTTTAGGAGAATATATAGCCACTGAATAGAGCATTGAATAACCACTGAATAGACACACGCTGACTGTATGGCACAGCAAATCTTGATGGGTGTTTTCCACAATGACCATGATGTTTTGCACTGGTCTGACAGGGTTAAGTTAGAACAGTCTCAAACACTCTACAGGTTGGTAGTGAGGACATTAACCCCAAAGCTGTAGATTGGATTCCTGAACTGAATGTGAATCCAGAGAAGGATGACAAAATCTCCTCACATAGTCACTATTGGTTTTTTTAATCTAAAAAAAAAAATAAAAAAAATAAAAAAAAATTAGTAGTTCTTGTGATACCCTCCTAAAAGGAAAAGCACAAATTCCTACCATTGGGAGAGATGGTGTCCAACCATAGAGGCTTCTTGCCAAAGCCCTGAGAAGAGTAATTCAGAGCAGAGTTTAGGACTTTCCCATGCCTTCAGTGTTTCCTAATGAGCAGCTGGAAGGCATATGCACACTGAACAAGCTCATTTTGGACCTCTTCTTACTAGATGTGCTTGCTGCTTCAGCATACCTTCTGAGAAGTCCAACTCTTGTTTTCTTACCACGCCAGATCTGACACTCACAACACCCACCGCATTAAGTCTATGGAGGAACAGCTTTCTGTTGGGAAGCAGAATGAGTGATGTGGCAGCTCACTGAACCACCCAAATATTTAAAATACTAAAAGAAATCTGCCTCCAATCATGACACATTCAGCTCGGAACCTTTACTGAAAATAATCAAATAAGTAGACCCTCTACTGGAAGACGATGAGTCTTTACAATATGCTTTTCCAGAGCCAATACACTCTTACTTTACCTTTAAACACCTCATCGCTCCCTGCTTAACTGAAATTATCACTGGAAGCAAACTTCTGTAAGTAGAGCCAGTGTGTGCCGCAGCAAAGACTACAAAACTTGCTAACTCATCTTCGTGATTACACCAACAAACGCAACCTCCGCAGAACTGTCATCCCATCCACGGCTTCAAATGCCATCACGAATGCCATGAAGGCAAAAACCACCAACAGCCGTACACCAAAACAAACTCACTCAGACAGCGAGCTGTCTTCTGCAGTCAACTTGTACAGAAGTTTTGAAGGTTGCTGCTGACATTTCAAACCAGACGAAGGGCTTCTATTTCCAAGGTTTACAGCAGCTCCTTACCTTCTGCCCAGGACCTTTCTCCTAAGGTCCCTCGGCCTGACCTGGGTTCTAATAGGAAGCTGCTGAATAAGAAAGGATCTTGCAGCACCTGAATCATTTGATTGACTTCATCACCAGTATTAATATCAACAGTTTGTCTGCAAGAATTTTCAGATTGTATGTTTCCATAAAGGCTGTCAACACTTTCCTTGCTAGCAGTCTCTTGAAGGTACCCAGTCATGTTTTCTATCAAATTCCCTGAATGGTTAAGGAAATTAAATTACATCTGGCAAAACTGTTCTTAACTGGTATTTAAACTTTATTTTATCCACAACGACTTTCAAAAGAAAACCAAATACACTCAGTGCAGTTGGATGAATACAGCAGGCACAAACTTAACAGACAAACCGAGAGCTAAATAGCCTTTGTAATGCAAGTTAATGAGGCCTAAACTAGCTTATGGAAACCTCTAAAAAATGGCTTCTTACTCACTAAGTGCATGTCATGCAGTTGTAATTCCTAGGTCTTTATTTGGAGAATTTCATGTGTGTCCAGGAAATAACTGAAAATAATGCCAACCTGTCAAATATTGCAGTGTGATAAATGTGATCCTGAAGCAGGAACATTTTCATAATGAGTAAAATGATGGGTTTCACTCTTCATAATAAGTATACCATATACCAAGTATATTGCTGAAGGAATGCCTTCATGAAATGTCTCCACTTTTAAAGTGAAAAAAGTACTTTCTTTAGACTTCAGAATACAGCTATCTAGTCATCACCTGGTTACACTGTAAGAGCAAAGTAAGAATACTGCCAGCCAAGAGTCCTCACTAGACCAGTACTCCACACTCACACTGATACATTCGGAGAATACCTCTGCAAACTTGCACAATGCACTGAGTTCAGAAACAGTACTTGAGGGATCAAGACACGTTTCTTTCCCTTAGTTAGTGCCTTACTTCTTTCTATTTCTAACCTGCTTTGTGTTATAAACCTGCTTCATTCAAATTAAAGCAGAAATTGAATCAGAATTATAAACCAAAAATCTGTTTTTTTAAAAAAAAATATGAGACATTCATGTACATCACATACACTCAACTATCATAATTCACAAGCTCTGATTTAAATATGTCTAGACATCTGCATGAAAGTTACGGGTTGCTTCATGAACAGATAAAAGTCTGCATGCTTACAAGGAAGTTATGTACATGTATTTGAAAATGAGATTCCTGTTGCCTTTTCAAACATCCATAAATTATTGTTTATTTCACTTCAAAGCTGGAGTAATTAAAATTGTTTTAATTAAGTTCGGAAAATTCTAACTCAACTTTGGAGCAACAGTGAAACCCCATTACTGTCAAAACTCTCATTAAAAACATTTTTCATGCAGCCCATGATCACAGATAAGAATCAAAACTCTTTTACAGAGAAAATAAGAACAGTTTGCCACCATACATCATGCATAACATCTAGTTCTTGAGCCAAAATAAATAACACAGGCTAGAGCGCCCATGAATATTCTGAAAGGTAAACATCGAGAATATTTACGGCTTTTTTAAAACTCACTTCATTCTGCCTGTAATGTTCTCCCTCTGACAATCTTATCTGTGAAGTCTGGCTGATAATGGAAAAAAAATGTCAACACCCACTGGATAACGCCTTTGCTTGTGGTTTTAGACTGCATTGTACTGTGATTGCCGGAGATCTAATGCTTATTTTATTGACTCACTAATATGACAAATCTTTTCTGTAAATTCAAAGAAATAAACGCATCAATCCTTCAGTTTGCCATTTTCCCCACCCTAGAATGTATAACCACCTGCCTCCAGTCTGAAATTACCACTTACTTATTTACCTCTAGGACAAAAATCTGTCACCTGAAAGAGGCTGAAATCAAGCGAGATCCAGTCCATTTGTAGTCATCTGAACAATTGCCTGTAAAAATTCATAGCTTTCCCAATCGAGCAAGAAATGAGCAACTCGTCTCTTTAGACTGTAATTCCACATTACAAATTTTGTCCGTCATACACAAGAAGCAGGACTAAGAGCAACACCACAGTATTTCATGCACAAGAGAAGAGACAGACAAAAATTTTAGCATTCAAAAAATCCCATTGCTCTCAGATTAGACATTTCCGCTGGCTCGCTGCATATGTAAACAAACAGCCAGTTTGAACATACATTTGTTATATGTACAACAAATTAGTACATGAGACTAATTTGCTGCTTTGTTCAGCAGACTTTAGCTAACATGCATAACCAGTGACAAGAAAGAAAACATCTGCAGAAATAATATCATAAATAAGCATACAAAGCTGGGACAGTAAGCAAAACTGAAAGCCAGATCAAGCACCACACCAGCATATATAAAACAATTGGATTAACTAAACTGGCCAGTTAAGACACAATGCCATTACCAGACTGAGGTCCAGAGCAATAAAAAATCCACACGGGACTGCAAAGACAGCTGTACAAGACAGGACTCTCCCAAAAATACCACAGGAAAAAAAAGACTTCTTTTGGCATCAGTGAGTTCAATGACAGCAATTAAGTAACTGAATGCCTACCAGAGGGAGGAACCAGCACCTTAATAATCAGTCCCAAAGACATGGTCTTGCCTCCTTGGCACACACTGAGTTCCAGGTGATCTGCAGACTGATGGACTTCTGAATGACCTTACCCCAGGCATAGGACATGCTTTCCAAGGACATAATACACCAGCACCAATTGCTGCCAGAGCTTACAGAACTAGTAAGAAGAACAAAGCATTTACTTACTTAGTTCTCTTTCTTGATTTTCTAATGCTACTTATCAGGTGGAAACAACAACAACAACAAAAAAAAAACAGAGGATGGCCTATGTGGTGATGCTGTCCATGTTGTACAGACAACCAGCAAATGCTGTAAAAATGGCAAAACTAAACACCACCATTCCTCTACACAGAAGGCTCTACTGATATTACTGTGGCAGATGCAACTTCAAAACCTTTGACATCGACATTAAGTGTGAATTTAAAATTTAAAAGAATCTGACAATTTTCATCATACATAAATACATTTCAACTACAGTTGAAAAATAATTCTGCAAACATCATAACAACTGACTGGCACTTTTAATATTGCAGTTGGAAAGGATCTTCTAGACACTAAGTAGACCTGACTTTAAATCTCAAGAAAAGAAATCACAAAGCTGACGGCACCTATTGCAACCAGCCTTTAATCAGCATATTAACAAACATTTCCACTACATAAACAATAAATAACGTACCACAGAATTTTGCTAATTTTCACATCAATTACCTACAAACCAAAGTCTTATGATCAAGAAACCACAGTGGCCTCTTCCAACTTCCCAGCAAGAGATTTATTAACAGCACACAGTAGCAAGACATCCTATTACCAAGACATTTACCACATACTGTACAGGCCACTTACTATAATATTATGAAGTAATTAATAACACCTGCACACAAAGAAGACAGCATGTTTGCATAGTTTCTAAATTAAAAAAAAAAAATCTAAACAAACCAACAAACCGGAGACATGGGATGAAACCGCTTCATTAGCAGAGAAAATTAGAATACATTTTATTAACAAAATTCAAACTCCTGCGTGCACAAAAATTTCTCTTGACATCAACAGGAGCTAAAAAGGTCACACTGTTCACAGGAAAAAAAAGTTCACATATGTCTAAAGCTGAATTCTTCTTCTATTTTAGTTCCACCTATTAGCCTCTCAGAAGGTTCTAGAAATGAAATAAAACTTTTTCATCAGTGGGGTTTTTTTAAATTGTCTTGCCTTTTAAACACAGAAAAATATCTGCAGATACTGAAAGCAAGAGCTACGCATTGGATCTTTCAGGTATTTTCCAGAACACAGCCCATGCTCGCCAAGGCAGTCATTCCTCTTCAACTGGGATTCTCTACGCTGTGCCTAGGAAAAGGCTGTGTTGTCATCTTTATTAAAAACCTATGTTCTGTGTTTGTTCTTTTTGAAAAAGGTAAATTAAGGAGGAAGACTCACGAAAATAAAAGGAAAAAAAAAGGAAAAAAAAAAACCAAATAGGTAAAGTTTAGTAATATTTAGTCCCTGTAAACTAGCATAAATAATTTGCAGGCATGTGCTGACATCCACACAGATCTTCAGCAGAATGCACATTTCCCATATGCAAATTCCACATACTGCAAATTCCAATCTGAATGTCGTATATACTCACCTTTCCTCCTCCTCTTCCTCCTCTAGTTGGAAGTACCACCTTCCCTTCTCATTGCAAGCATTTTACTAAAGATATGCCCACAGGATGCATGCACACACATGCACCTACACAGCATCAAGAGGTCAGAGACAAGTCTGTTGTGATCGTAGATGGTCAAGAGCTCAGAGGAAAGAAGTAATGTCCCATAGGTTTAATTCTAGGTATTTAACAAGAAAAGCTTTTGAAGGAAAATCCTAGCTACCTGGTAGCGTCTAGACATGCCAGCCAAGAATATTACAAAAGACTATGCTGGAGTTCCTAGCTTTTACTAGGAACTTTTTTTTCATCCCACTAGAAGACCCTTCTACACCCAGCAGATTAATCTACCTTCTAGTCCATCCAGCTAGAGCAGATGGTTGGGTCTGTTTAGTTCAGCTTGGTATCATCTCCCACTTCATGTAAGTCCAATTCTGCAGCACACAAGACCCCCTGAACAGGCTGGGGTTTTTTGATCACACCAGACACCAGCATCCTTTTTGTCATGAATGCACCACCATGCCTGGCCTCAGCAGGAAGCTGGGCACAAGACCAACAGTATGATACATGATCATAAAATGCATTACTGCCATTAAATGCCACACGCGTTGGGTCTGCAGCAGCTCCCCTCTATGGCTGTTCCTCGCGGGCAGCTGCTATCATAGGATGTCACATCCTCCAGTGGAGAAAAGGACACTCAATGGGTAAAGACAGAAGGGGAAAAGGTATCATTTTTCTGTTCCTCCTGCTCTTCACCACTTACAGCTTCCCCAGTCCAAATCAGTCCTCCATGAGGATGCCTGTGCTCCCCTTCCTTCTTGCCCACCTGCTGCTGGGCACCCTGGCTCCCCAATCTGCGAAGGAAACTCCAGACTCCAGCAGGTCCCATGTCATGTCAGAAACACTTGGCCTCTGCCTCTCATACACAGAGGAGAAATCTATTCAGCTAGCAGGTGAAACCTTTCACCAGCTGTCCCAGGACCATACACAGGCAGCAAAGCTATATACCAAAAAAGGCCATATTGCTGCATCATTTTTCCACTATCTCCACTTCCATATAAGCTAACTGGAAACAATATGCTGTAAAACACTACAGGCTTAAGCTTGTTATGACTCTTTTACATAGGCTTTATGAGTGAGCTCAGTAGAATTTTATCTGTGTAAAGAACAGAGGTATTGTTAATCTGTCCCTATTAACAGGCAGTTCTTCTGAATTTTCTTCCTATGGTCCTAGCACTAGAGTGTGACTTCTTGAAGAAAAATAAAAGACTTTGTTAAGAATAATACCTGAAAAAAAAATTCAAGGAAGGAAAATTCTCTGTCTGTTGTGCTTGGAAGCACTATTATTTAGTTTAACAAAGGCACATGCATTTTAGACAATTCTTGTGTGTTATCTATAATTGGTGTTCTGTTTTACCGCACTTGAATAATGGTACATTCTTAGAGGATCAAGTTAAAAAAAACCTTTACATGAAGCTCCCAGAATTATTCCATGTGGAGTGAAAGATCACTGAGTGGATAATATCTCTACTGATACTCTTTCCTTTAGCAGCACTGTTGTCATCCTGATAGGTATCTTGTAGAAAAGCGTGTTTGTTTTTCGCATCTCACAATAATTCAGCAGTAATTTTATGTTAAAAGAGTATTACCACAGTTCGGGACCTTCATATCCAGCAATGCTGTCCTCTTGTTGTTGTCATCTATGCAATATAAATCCTGAGTTTCTGTGTAAAACTTGGTTTCTTGAAATTTCTTGATCCACATAATTTCACACGAACACTTGAATGGATTGTCCACCAATATCCTATAGCAAAAAAAACCCCAATCTATTTAGAATGCAGAACATGTCATGCATATAGAATAAAATGAAGGGCAGGGGGACTCCAAGCACTCAGCTGGCTGAAAGTAGAAGTTGAACCCTTTAGTTAAGAAGGATGAGGAATGCAGCCTCATGTAACCTCAGCGCAATGCAAGCTGCAGGTAAATAATGGTTTCCCTGTAGAGAATGAAGCTATCTGCACCAAGAATCCAGACTGTCATAGATCACAGAGATCACACAGAGGATTCAGCTACTATCTGCCATTCACTGGTGCAAATCAGGAGCACATGGAAAACTGGGCTTTTCATCAAGCTCCTTTTTTTTTTTTCATAAGAGTCAAGCAGAGATCAGAATTCCTCTCTTCTATACTACACTCTCTGCTTAGCTACCTCAGAAAGATCATGCCAGAAATGGCTTACTGTTGTGAGGTGGTAAATTCTTTACAGAGTGAAACAGTCATGGATTATAGGCAAGCTCTAACAAACTCTAACTATAAAAAAGGATTTTACCTAACTTTCAAAATTCATCCGCTACAACACTCTAGAAAATCTTTCAGTAAAAACCTAGGTAATGTCATGAAAAAACACTAAGTGAAAAAATGGCCCTGAAATAGAAATTTTTCATCTAGATATACAGTATGTTGCATGGAATTGAAATGACAGTTTAACTAACTTACTAAATTCTAGTTTTAAAATTTAATAAAACTATACAACAATATAATGCAATAATGCCCAAGTAAAATAAGAAACATTACAGTATCTACGTAAGAAGTGACCTACTGTTATCTTTTCTCCTACAAGCCTAGATGAGATCCAATAAAGCATGTGCAACTGACTGTTTAAGACATCTCATTACAAGGAGGACAATCGCTCTTAACAAAATTTCACAGGTATTTTCAATGTACAGAAACCAAATTCAAGTTGCTCACAGATGTCTCCTGAGGACATAAAATACGCAGTTCATGAAAAACTCAGCTTATCAGAGCTGTAACCTATTCCCCCAAAAGCCATCTGCAGTTCTTTAAGGATTAATAGCTTCAGGGATCATTTTCACAAGTCTGAAGGGGCAATTTGTATTCACAGAAGTCATCTGCTGGACTTTAACATCACCACAGTATGGACAAGAATTGCTTGTGCAAGACAGTATGAACATTAGGATTCTTTGTTCAGCATGTATTTTCAAAACAGCAAGATTTACTTCCCATCTGTTTCATCATATAATTTTTCTGCCAAAGAGAACCTTCCCTTGACCAATGGCTAAGCAATTCTTTTCTTCCACTCTTTTATTTTGTGTTAAACCCACCAAGAGAGTCAGGCATATCACAGGCAGGATGCTGAACGGAGGAATGATGGCCCTCCACATATACTTGTGTGAAAGAAAAAATCTGACCTAGTAAAAGCAAGTTTTTATTTTGTTTGCTGTAATTTTAGAGCTGTAGCTACAGTTTCTTCTAAAAAAAAAAAGTCATCTTTCAAAGCAGCATCTCCTTCTCTACAATACCTGGTGAATATCTCCCACTTCACCCCATCCTGAACTTTTCATCTCTTTATGTTTTGATTTACAAGAGTGCTACCAACAGGATACCTTTTGTCAGATTTAGGGGAAGTTCCTCAGAAGCTATTTATGGCATCATTCTCATCTTGGATTCCCCTTCCAACATTCTTATTTCTCTCCTCGTTCTGATTTTCCACCTGTCAACAGAATTGTTCAACTGATACTAATTTTATCACTGTTTTTACTCCCTTCCGGCTCTGTTTTTGCCCCCTCGCTTTCTTTCCTTCCCTTCCCCACATCTGTTTATCTCACTTCACTACAATCTCTGTTTGCATAACTTCAGTTCTTTTATTCCCACACTCTTTCCCAAGCCCACAACACTCTACCTCAGTTTTGTATCCTCTCTCTCTCTCTCAGCTTGTCCCCCATCACACATCACCTCCATACCTCACATACTACTCAGTTTAACCTTTACACCACCCATTTTCCCCATGTCTGGCTCACTCCTAGTACCACTCCCTTGGTTCCACTACCATGACACTGAATGGCCATTGTTGAACTCTGGTATTAACAACACAAATATATTCACTCCTAATTCACATCAGCCAGTTGTTTGGCCTCTAAATGCTATTTCCCTTCCTCATTAAACTTCATTTCCATATTCCCCATCACATTTGTAACATTTTATTCCCTCACTCTCTGTCCCAGATCCTTTTTTGTTTCTTTCTTCCCAGGAGCAAACCAACTTCGTTAGAAAGATCAGCAACATTATACTGTTCTCCTTCAAAGTCTTTGTAGGTAGCTGCTTCACCCACAGCCTAAAAGCTGTTCACCTGAGATGGAGAGATTCAAGACTGGCTTGATTTGTGCTTTGGAATAAACCTGTTACTGGCAGCAGACAAACTCCAAGAAACTGGAAGTAGAGCATGCCTTCAAAATGGCAGTCTTTTCCTTTTTTGCATGCTTCCTAAGCTAGAGCATACCCTCTCTTACATTCCTGCAACCGAAAGAGAGGGGCAAAGATGACTCCATTTTTTTCATTAACTGCGAGAAGCCCAAGCTTCATACTGTGCATTGGTCTGAGTCCTGTATCTATTGTTTTGAGGTTGTGACAACTACAAAATGTAGAACCTACAGACAAGTACACACTAACAGGATTAGATACAGCATATGAAGAAACAGGGACTTCAGAGCCAACAGACATATGCAGGGGATAGAGCAATGGGAGTGCTCTGCAGCTAGCTAGTCTCTCCATCAGAGCACTCCGTGACCGCCAAGTTATGAAAGAAAATTCCAGTGAGCAATGTTCTCTGGGCTGTAAAGAAAGTGATTATACCAACTTAGTTATCAACAAAACATACCTAAGGGCCATAACCTCTTTTTTTTTTTTTTCCACTGGGATTTGCTAATTTAATTTCTGATATCCAAAGTTCACCAGAAGAGGTCAAGGACTGCAAGACTGGTGTTGCAATTCTTGGACTGGCATTTTGGACAACTTCTGGCTCTGCTCTGATCTCTGTGAGAGCAGTCTCCCTCTCCTCTGCAGCCCCAGCCCTCCCAAAGCTCCTGCAGGCTCTCTGCAGTCCCACATACTAGCAAAGAATGCAGAAGATGACCAAAATTTTTGAATGTATACCAATACAGAAATTCTGCTTAATGGAATAGAGGATAAAAATGTAGTATTGAAACAAAAGACAAATACATGTTTACTAGAAAATTATTATATAAAGTACAATGCAATTTAGAGAATTTGTGAAAATAAAAATATTCTTCAATAGCCAACCACAAGCATAGCAGCTGTGGGGCCAATATAATATAAGAATATGAAAGAGGCTTCATTCAAAGATCTGTAGAAGGCTGTATTTTCACTAGCTCAAATATTTAATAGAAACACCAGTAGTTTTGTAATCTCACAATAAAATACTGAAGCTGAAGGGAAGATGATATTTTGACATCTACATTGTTTAAAAACATACACTCAACCTTCTTGAAGCCCTGAAATGAAAATCTCTCCATATACAAGTGTCCAGCATTGCTGCTTTCTTTGGATCAGAATTTCATTCCTGATTATTGATGCACCTCTACCTTCAACAGAACAAACTTTGAAGTCTTGTTCTTCCATTCCATTCAAAAATAAACTTTATTTTAAGAAATGACAACTTACAGATCAGACAAACCCAGATGGCGAAAAGGCTTCTTGGACAAACTTGAGAGCTTGTTTCTGGATAAATTGCTACGGGAAAAGAGAAAGACTCCATTAATTAGAATTGCTTCTTCTTACACCGAGAGTACAGTTTGTGCCTCTTAAAAAAAATAAGAACTCAAACCAGCTCTAAAAATCCCTTATTCCTTTGACTTTGTTTGTAAAGAAATGGTGCTCAGTGTCATTCTATGGTTTGATGGGTTTTAAGGGTTTGAACTCAATCTGCATCTAAAGTCAAATACATTAAAAATCAAACTCAGCAAGGGTCAATATTTTCACTTTTAGCATTTCTGTTCATTGCAGAAAAGCAGCAGATTTAATTGTGTTTCAAAAGTATTTTGTAAAGTCCAGGTGTTAATTACATGCTCAATTTATTTATAAGTGAAATGGGTGTATTCCTCTCTTTGATGCTGCACCAAACTCTGTACTCACATAAACCCTCCTCACATGCTAGCACACATCCACATCAGAGCCTTTTAGTTATTCTTTTCAAATTACATGTACAATATGTACCCACATGGAGGATCAAAAGGAAAACTGTAAAATGCCTGTATCGGGCTTTTTTATGTCAATTAAGCATTTATGGTTTCCAGTGGTAATTAAGTGAAAGGTCCTCTCCCATTATGCAGAGCAAAGAAATGCTCATCTGAATCAGAAATACTCCTCCCCTCCCAGGCTTACAAAATTGCTTTCTCCACCCCAAAGCAAAATAATGTTTTTCTACAGTCTTATCAGTCCACCAATTAAAGATTGCGAGGGCAGTAAACGGTATAACTGCCAGCAGTACAGTGCAAATCAGTGTTATGAGCCAAAATACCATGAGTTTTACGTGGTATTATAAAGGTGCCATAGGGGCTCCACAGTTAAAGTAGCACTGCATTTAAAACCAGAGATTAAACCTCTTTTTTTTTTTCCCTGACTAAGGAAAACAGTGTTTACTTTCCAAACTTTCAGTCCTTGATCTCTGACTACAAGACAACTTTCAGAGAAATTACAAGATGGGTCTTCTATAAACATTTAGAACAGATTCCTTAAGACATTTTATTTACTTTATTTCCTCATTGATTTCTTTTGACAAACAACAGCCTGAATTTTACAAATTGACTAGTCCTAATGTATGAGAACAAAACAGATGAGCCACTATCTTATTACTCAGGAGAACTGGACTGGCCTATGGCACCTGTGCTGGTGGAAATGTCTCATGGACTCCGATCAGACAGAACAAAATTAAAGTACAATTTGCACATAGGACAGAAGTCGTGTTTAAGTAAAACTTGCCACTATGATTTTCTCCCTTACATAATAGAATAGTTTGGGTTGGAAGGGACCTTTAAAGGTCATGTAATCCAACCCCCTGCAAGGAGCAGGGACACCTCCAACTAGATCAGGTTGCTTAGAGTCCTGTCCAACCTGGCCTTGAATGTTTCCAGGGATGGGGCATCAATCATGCCTTGTATGTATAAGCCATATGCTACCAAGTTGAAAGAAAGAAGTTGAATCCTAATTTGGACTTGAGCTTTGGTCTCCAGCACTTGAGACAGCATGAAGCACATCAAACCTCATCCCTCCACAGGCAACTCTTCACTCACCACGCAGGAGAACCTCTCCAGTTCTGACACTGCTGAACAGCACACACGGATGCCCCTGTGGTATTACCAAACGAGGCATGCACCTGCTTCTCTTAGCTGTGCAGCAACTAAGTCCTACCTTTCCGAAAAGACAACCATACATATAGTGGGTTTTATCTGTAGACAGGGGCCCATACCACTCACGACTCTAGTGGGAAGCAACAGCAGTGTTACAGCTCCAGGTGTGTGATGACCAGCTTTGATTCCTGGCTTCCACACAGCAGAGAACCCTGCTCTTCCATATCAGAACTCCCTAACCATCAGATGATGGGCTTCTCATGGAAATCTCTGTCCAGCTGAAGCCCTTTCATTTGTGTGATCTTCCCTGGCCCCCTAATAGGAGAGGCAAGCTCAAGCTCTGATTCCAGACCAAGGAAAATCAAAGGGGATTTTAAACCCTCTACCACCAACACCTTCGAAATACTGAAGGATCACAATACAAATTTGAAAATAGGCCACAAACATCTTAGGAAAGAGCCCTAACCATCCTCTGAGATAGTACTTATCCCTTTTTTCTTTTAATAAAATAACATCTTAAAAATAGAATTTTCAAGAATATCTGAAAAACATGAAGACTGCCTCTGGGAGACAGTTTACTGTTACTAACCCAGCATGGACATAACAGCCCACTGACTCCACGGGCAGGACTGAAGTCCCACGTTTCTGAAAGATTTCCTCCTGGCTGCTTACATGCTTTCTCGCTCAACTTACTCACAGTCATCTAATTCATCCCACCTCTTCATGAGGGGCTGAGGTGCCTGCTTCAGAGCTATGAACACTATCAGAGAGCAGACTGCAAGAATTACATGCTGCCATCGCTATATGTTCTTGACATTTAGCCAGTCATTGCTTTTGGAGGATTATTGCAAACCTTTAGGCAGAACAATAGCTCTTACTTGTTTAGATTCATGAGCCAGACTTAGTGCCCAAATGTCACCAGGTATGTCACTTTCTGAACACTTTGTGCAAATATCAATGACTCCATGTAAAACAGTAAAAAAAAATGGGACTGATAACTTAAGTAAAACTATCAAAAGAATAAAGAGTCATTACTTTGTTTTCAACAACTCTAGTTTTGAAAAACCAAAAGCACCTTGATAGTCTTTTCAGATTTTTACCAGTTGTACTTGATACGCACCAGGAAAAGGAAGTAAGAACAGTAAGAAAAATAATAAAAAATTCCTGTGCCTATATTCTTCCTATATTCTTCCAAGACAGTAGTCTGTTCTCCCACATAGTTTAGTGCTTCAAGGTTTTTCAAGTTGACAAGTAATTCAACAGAAATTTTTCAGACCACTGGTAGAGATTTATCATCTTAAACGATACTTTCGACAGTAAATCTAATGTTATATATATATTTACATAAACTGAGCACTTTGTATTGATTATAGGGATGCCTGCTGCGGTCTCTTTAATTCCTGTTAAGTAAAAAAACCACTACCAGGCTTATTATAGAGTAGTCAAGGACCACAATTCCACTTCCATGGAAAGAGAATATAAATTACTTCTCCAATTCTACTACACCCAAAAAGATCAAGGTGAGCAGCCCCAAGAAGATCCATCTGGGGTTCTAAAGCCTTTTTTTCTTAAAAAAAAAAAAAAAAAAAGAGATTTTGGAGTGCAGAGTCTGACTCCAAAGCAACATGTAATGAGAGGATCCAAATTCAGTCAAAGGCATGTTCGTATTTTACATATAAACATCAAGCTCACTTTAAACTTGCTAGCCCTAATTCAGCTAAAAGCAAACCTGTGGCAATGCGAGGAGTGCAAAAGCAGCCTGGGAAGCTGCATAAACACTCACATAGCCAGCAAAACAAGTACAGCTCTACTGCCCATAGCACTCCTGGCAAGGGCAGGCAAGAAGGAAGTGGAGGGAACAGACCTAAGGAGATCTTCGGGGAGAAGAGGTGAAGAAATGGGCATTTTGCTACGCTCAGTCTCCCTCCACAGGCAACTGCTTGCTCTGCCTATGGCTGGAGCCAGCCCTATGTGCAAGCAAGGGAAAACCTGCAACAAGGTCTCAAAGGGTTTCATTTGGCTGCCTTACCTGAACCCGAACACTGTAGAGAAACAAACACATCTTAATACCAAGAGCTGTACATATACTGCATTCACCAGTCTATGATTCAGCGATGCAATTATACACAGCTTGGTGCATAACAATAGCTATTTTTTAACATTTCTGGAAATATGCACTTGCTGTGAAATGTATTTTTATGTTAAAAGTATCAACAGTACACCATCCACGTGTATTACACAGGTCTATTAAAATTACTGCTAGCAGCAGATAAGCTTATTAAAGCACTACTAAACTAGGACTGATTAATATGTTAAACGTGACTGCTGACTAATTTGTGCCTAAGGTCAATGAGAATACCAGAATTAGTTGAGCAAGACTATTAATAACTTCTAAGTAATACCTATTAGAGCATTTATTTTCCTGTTGTTTATGTTATTACTCAAATCGTCTCATCATACATAACTCTAGAAAGACATCTGGGCTATAGAAGTTTGGCCAGGAAAATACAGTTATGACAAAAAAGGGCTTAAGGAAATGTGTGTTAATAAGTTCCTTATAATCTGATACTCTTACATGATTCATAAAATTAATACTACATTCACATAATAAAGCTCCTTAACTACATCAGAAGATTTTTCATGAGGAAAAAGAAAACTATAATAGTGTCACTAACAAAATTAAAGCTTATACAGTTACATCAGTCGTCAGAAAAGTATCTGGAGTTTTTGTTTTCTTTATGGACTAGTACCAATCTGTTCTTTATTTTGAAACCGTTGCCTCAAAATAAAATGTAAGACTTCTCCAAGACCTGTACTCGGAGGTTAGTCTTGCAACATGAAATTATTTCAGCTCTTAATAGCTTTCACTGTCCCAACCACAACTGGCACTGCACTTGATCCCAGTGTAGTCAACAGGAGTTTTATTGCTGATGACAACAAGCAGTGATTCACTGGGGCTTTCAGAAACGTTTTAGTGTACACCAAGACTTCCCACAGAAAACAAATAAATGCATTTTCTGCAGGGATCAGCCTGGACAAAAAATGTCTACATACTTACTGCTTTGTCATGTGCATGTAGAGCAGGTGGTGCCACTTAATATTTTCCATCTTATCTGGATTTATCCTGTGTCTGATAACATGATCAATTCCCCAGCAAAAGAAAACACAGTATGAGACTGGATAAGCTCCTGGTTGATAACCTAAGTATTCTGGATCAGGATTCCATGTACATCAACCAAACAGATGTCAGTCAGTTTAATTTGCTTCTAACAAGCAACTTCATGAACCACAGATCTAGTAAAGCCTGCGTTCCAATGATACGTATTCCACACTGGAATACAGCTCCAGCTGAAGTCTTCCTGTGGCTGTAATGTTTTGAAGACATCTTGTCCACACAGATTCTGTAGTCTCTAGCAGGTCATACATGCACAATACTTCTTTTCCCTTAAGTGGGAACTCTAATAACATCTCCTTGTTCTGTCCAGTTGTCAGTTTTCAGAAAATCTGTGTATCTGTGTAAGTTTTGGTCATAAGCAACCACTGGGGACAGTGACACTTTATGAACCCCATTTTCCTATGGAAACAGGCAAAAAAAGCCTATCAAGAGGATCCCACCAATTGTCTCAGTTACCTTTCGCAACGCCTACTTGCCCGTACAGCTGGGAAGGTCTTCCAAACATCTGTTTACCTTGCTCCAAATTAGATCATTATTTCTCACTCTACTCATGGTCATGGAGAGAACTGATTGCTCTCCTCATCATAATAGCCCTTCTTTTAAAGATAAGAAGATATATGTTCCTCTTCAGTCTTCTCTTTATTGGACTGAATATACTCAGCCTCTGAGTCTCCTTAGATTATTTGCTTTACAAGCTCTGTATAGCTGTGTTGCTCTTTTCTGTAACATCTTTCAAGATGGGTAGACACAGTGTCCTAATCTACATACTGTATTCCGATAGATGCCTTCCCAGCAGCTCAGGTAATGAGGAAAGGATGTAAAAATCTAACACAAAATTCCTTTTGATCCCAGACTGAATCTGCTTTGTTCTGCTGCATTATGCTGAGATTCTGTCCCAGCACAGCCACTAAATCCTTCTCTGCAAATGTGCGTCTCAGACAGTAAGTTCTTATTGCACATTTCCACAGCCAGTGCATATGCACTTGGCTTTATGGAATTTCATATTTTACAACCATAATTTACTGAGCAATTGTTACACAGGAAAACACACAAATTCACTCTAAAAGGTATTTCCGTTATATCTCCAACTGATTATAGTAAAAGCTATTTACTTTGTTAATGACTATATGAAGTAATATGTAAGCCTCATAGGCCAAGAAGACCTGGTTCACACTCCTCCAGGGACTGTTCCACATTAAGGTCAGCAGTTACTCTTTAGGCAGATAAGGACATTCACATCCACTTCCTTACATTAATTAATTGCCATTCTTTGGAAAATACAGGTGCAGAAAGTTATTCCATTTCTTTAGGAAAGCAATCAGCCCTGTGCTCAGTTCAACAGTTCTTCCCTGTTACACAGAAGCAACTTACAAGCCCAAAGCTTGACCTTATGTCTTCCCGATCTCATTAGGCCTTTACCAAAAGCAAGGGGTTAGGTGCTAGGCATATCTAGTGAAGACGGATGGACTGAAACACACTTGAACAGTGGGCTAAAACAGGGTATCCATAAGGAACGGAGCCCCGCACATGGTATCAATGTTTTGTAGGACTAGGTCCACAATTTTCCACGTAAGTACCAAAGCAAGCTACTCCATCTCTGTCCCACCAAACGGTACTACAGTCCTTCAGGGACATGTACTTAAACTAAAAAGAGACAAAGTCTTTCCTTTTAGCTGATTATTTTTCTCTGTAGTTCTACAAAGAATTTTGATTAGTTCAGCCTTTGCTACATCTAAAGTATAAGTAATCTAGAAAACAGAGTAAAAAAGCTGCATAGGCACCAACTCTGCTTTCTGAAGTTCATGAACCACAAACTGCATTTGCGTGTGAAAGTAACCTCATTCTTATACTCTGCTTTGGGTGCATTAGTTCAGACCTTGAGTGAGCTTCCAAAGTGAATCTTCTGATCATTCCCACTTACAGGACTTATGTTCACAGCCATGCCACAGTCTCTGGGCAGGCACATTGGTCATGTTACATTAGATGTGCTTCATGCATGTCACTGATTGTGATGCAAAATGTGGACATCACACCCTCGGCACCAACTCTCTCAGCCAAGAGAGACACTCTTTATGCTGCACTAATTACCACAAAAGACACAGATAGAGGGCATCGATAGAGAAAGGATAATTAACTGGACAGTCTTTTTACCATCCTACATTATGTTCTTATGGTCTGCCCGTTCCTTAACACACATGTCCTATGCTCTGCCAGGTAGGCTCAATTAATGACAGAAGACCAGTGTAAGTCTGTCTTGTTAAAACATTTTATATGAAGGAAATGGTAAAAGAGAAATAGATTGACAATTAAATAAATGAACATGAGTTGGGCAGTTTTGACTTAGAAGGCAGATGCTATCTTTACTCACATGTATTGTAGGTTGACGTTTTTCACAAATGCCTGACGGGACACAAATTTTAAGCCTGAATCCACCACGGTCCTGTGAAAATACATGACACTGTTAGAATATTTCATTTAAAATATAATGAAAAGCATAATGATAATAATGGTTAAAATAAAGAGTGTGGCTGAAATCTCAACAAGGCTGAACTGCAAGATCTACAACTGTCCTCTATAATACACAAAGTTAGGCCTACACTCTGATGAGGTATCTATATACTCCTATATAGATAGAGAAATCTATATAGGAAATAGAAACAGAGAAAGAAATAGAAAAGGAATATCTTCCTATCAAAGAAATAGAGAAAATACAGCTTTACAAAACATACATCCCATATACTCACAGATTTTTAAGTCCAACGTAAAATCCAACTTCATTGTCATTGATACTTTCCAATTTTCGCTGGTTTGCAATGTAACTGTTGAAAAAGCAAGACAGAAAAAAATATGACAGTGGATCCTTCCATGGATTTGACTGTTCAGAGATCAGGCACCAATGCCTGAAAGTCAGAAGTGATTGCTGACCTACTGCAGTTAACACTAAGATCTAGTTAGAGCATCTGCAGAGTAAAAGCGGCCCTTAAAAATCTTCCCCGTCATTTAAATGGCACTTTCTGGGACAGGGCTGGAGGAGAAACAGTTGAGTTTTACCCAGGGGAAATGAAGGCTTGTTCAGTAAGGAAGCAAGTTACCCTGAAGTAAATAAAGCAGCATTACAGTGTCACCATTTTCCAGGACACACTTCCCTACCTTATGGATTTCACAATAGCAAAGGGCCAACTTCAGTGGTGGCAGTGGAGCTACCCCCAATTACACTGGGGGGGGATCAGACTTCCCTAGCCTCTTCTCTCATGTTGCTACCTTCATCACTTGTTCAACTGATTTTCTCCCTGATGCAAAGTAATTTCAGTTCTATTTACAAGTTGTGGCAATAAGAAAACTGAGGAAAGGAAGGCTGTACTTCAAGATGTTACATACATAAGCAGAAATTAAGAGAAGATAAAGCATCACAGTAGACCAAAGCACTGAGTCCACTCACACACCATGAATATCTGCCTGAACCCCAAAAGGATGCAGGCATGCAAGTCGGTCCTTTGTATTATCATCATGTGAGATCTATGAATAACTAGTGACATCCCACAGACTGGAAATTAAAATGTTTTACAGATAATGCATGGGATGATATGTAATCTGTTACCTCTTCTGCAGCAAGAAAAAAAGTTTCACAGTGCAAGTCACGCTATCTAGGAAGAAGAAATCAGTGGAAACTGTAGTTCAGCTGACAATACGGGCAGAAAAGTAAGCATGATGTAAGAGACACCTTGCTAAAGAGCCCATGCATTTCAAAAGATAACCCCAGTCCCAGAAAAACTTAAATGGCGATTGGTCTGTATTTTCATGAGCATCCAGAACTAACCAAAGCTGCAGGTTTTCGTCAAAAGAAGGAGTCTGTCTTTTCTAGAATAAAACTTGTCTTCATTTTAAGTACTTTTTTTTTTATTATTTAAAAGAAACTCCGGTGAATTTGAAAGGTGTACTGCTTTCCCAAAGACAACCCATCTACCTTAACTGCTGAGTTAGAGACATTCACAGTGTGCCTACATCCCAAGAGAAGTTTGAGAATCCCTGAAGTTGGGTTGGGCTCTCCTCCAAAACTGCAAAGCTGACTTGGGTTATGCTATTGCCAAGTACCAAGAAAAGCAAAAAGTTTCCCCCTAATGGGATTCATTGTCCCTTGGGAAAAAAAAGAGCAATAAAAAGACAAGGCATGACACTAGACAAAGCACATTACTACAGCATCATATGACACTGACTGCTCTACAGGACTTCTTAGGATAAAATTAACACAGTGTACCCATTACAAGATAATAGAGTCCTTCATATTTTGCGTTTCCTTCCTTGGTACCTTTTAAGCAATCTCATTTACTTTCTTGGCGTTTATTAATCTATTTTTTTTTAGCTTCTTGGTTGATAAATTTACATATTTTGCTGCATAAAAACAATAAAGTAGTTTAGAAAAGACTATCTGTCCTTCCACCTGAGACCCCTGTGAGTGAATGATCCCATTTCCTCTGAACCTGCCCTGAAGAAGAACTCATGATTTAATTATCATCTTCTGTGTCACTTGAACCTCATCATGCTAAAACAAAGTTATGCAAGACGTATTGAAGATGCCTTCCTCATCCTGCCCTTGGTGTTCAACCAATGAGAATCCTGTCAAGATTAGACAGAGAAAGGGAAAACACAGAAGAGCAGAAACCAAGGAAAATGGACAGAGAAACACAGAGGGAGAAGAGACTCAGAAGAGTAAAAGAAAAGAAACTGAGCAACCAATTGTACTAGGTGATTAAGCCATCAAAAAAAAACCCTGACAAACACTGCCAGAACACAGATCCATCACTTAAACGCACTTACCACCCATCCAAATCTAACATTGCAATTTTAATCATAAAAACATTTTACCAGAACCTCCCACAATGAGAAGTTCCAGAACTTGACATAACTTACAGTGGCGGGCAGAAATATGTGGTAAGCCTCAGCCGATGTAAAACTGCTCCGCTCTGCTGGAGTCAATGAAGCCACCACAATTTACATCAGACCAAGACCTGAGTATGCACACACAATCTATTCAGAAACATCAGCGCTGGGCCATTAGGCAACAAACCAAACGGGTTCTATTTGGGAAGAAGCAGCAGCATGAATTTATTATCTTTTCTTTCCTTCTCTTACTATATCCCTTGAAAGAAAAGCAAAGGGGGGCATGGGGTGAATGATTTATGATTCCAGTTCCTAACTGAAAGAACCTAAAGAAACCACTGATTTTCCATAATGATACCTTGAGTAGGGACCCAGAAGAAATTCTGGCTAAGTGCGACTAACTCAAAGCAATAACTGCTCTGCAATGCATTTGTACAAACACTCTCAGTACAGAACATAACAGTAAAGCAAATTTCACGCAGTTGGAAATCCTTGAAGAAAGAGTGGACAGATGTAATCTACCATAAGCAGGTCACATCCTCTTACGCTTCCTTACTTGCTTAACAAGTCTGTTTTAAGTTAAGCCTTTGCAGCTATTTCATAGTGGTGAGAAAGCAAGCAGTACGATGACTGTAGCTACACACCGTAAGGGGAAGCTGTTCTATTTAATTTAGAGGGAGGTTTGAAATAAAACCTCTCCCTAACTGAAGTCTATTTTTACCTTCCTCACAACTACTCTACCTTGATGTTACATATCATCAAACATTAATACTCTAAAAGCTCTGACTTGCAGTGGGCGACATGGAGAAATGTAATTTGCCTGCCTGCCCTGAAGAATATCCACCCTGTTCTTTAACTGAACTTTTTTTATCATAGCACAGAAGAAAAACACCCTGACTCATGGCCGGTTGAAGTCACATGCAGAGCCTGGAAGCACACTGCCGCAAAGCCTAGCACTGCCAAAACCTGGCTGGATAGTACCTGGTCAGACCACACGTATCGGCTCACAAATACCCATAGCTGTCTCTAAACCAAGCCCTCCACTGCCTGCAATACTATTCGCTTGATTATGCTACAGCATTCTGCCTCTCCTCGGTGAGTCATTAGTAAACAAGATTTGTTTTCAGACCTTTAATTTCATCTCCCCTTTGTAAACCACTGATTAATTCCAATAAAAGCACTCAGAATCACACACCTACTGACTGCACATTGCAACCTACAACAACACGTTCATCTCAGCACACTTCACCAGCTATTGAATAATGTCACACTCTCATACTTCACAATTTCAGCAACATTCTGGAAGGGATTTTTCAAAATCCTATCACAAAAAAGAACTAACACTCCAAATAAGATCTCCTTTAAGAGAGTGGTCTTCACTTCTGCTCACTACAAGCGTGAAAGAACACGGATACAGTCTGTACATCATCAGCAAAGCAACCTCTGAAGAGCAAGGACATGAAAAGAAAGCAGGTTCTGCTCTTTAAAGTGGTCTAGATTATTCTGTGCCGCAGTAGCTCAAAAAAGGATTTCACTTTAATTTTCAAATCTCTTCCTTAACCTCAAAAAAACTGGTCACCGAAATTATGCCTTCCTAACTTACCTGATTTACTCTATTTCCTCTGGATTAATGTCTGTTAAGGTAAACTACTCCAGTTGGAGTTATAAGGACAACTGGAAAACTAGCACACGCTAGCCTTAACACCATAGATGCAAGCAAATAACACTGTAATTCAGCTCCAGAAGTATTTCTGTTGCCAGAAAACTCCCTTTATGGGAAACATATTTTCTTAACACTCCAAAAAAATAAATCCATTGTATGTTTAGCTCTGCTTCATACAGCTGGGAAAAAAGTTTTTAAAATTAATAAACATCCCCTAGTGAAATGTTGCTGAACCTCAAGGAAACTTTATAGTCTGAGTTATTTTTCCACAAAATCTTTAGGGAAAACAGCAGCACACTTCAGACGTTGAACTGTCAGTAGATGAATTACCATTTAATGACAGGTCACGTATGTCCCTCGTCTACACTACTGTGAGAGCTGTACGGTAACGCAGACAACTAAAGACTGCAAAGTTCCCTAGTGCTGTATTTTCTTACAAACTCAGATGTCAGACCAAGTTCATCAAAAGGTATGCTAAAACTTAGGGATATTTTCAGCATACCTGGGCTGATTTATGGTTATGCATCAAAATCATGCAAAATTTGGAAGCTTGACACAATACTTGACGAAACTTAGCAGATGCAAATGGGTTTCATCTGCAACCCCTCTGAAACCAAACTTAAAATAAGGCTTGAGGGGTCTGAACTCACATAGTTTGAAAACGAAGCACAGAGCTACATGGTGCTTCGTATCAGGAATGCCAGGCTTCACACAGATGTAGGGACCAAGAAATCTTTCTAGGTAGGACCAAGCTCCCCCTAGGAAGGGAACTCTTAACAGCAAGCAACAAGCATGATACAGACACCTACAAGTGCAAAGTTCTCTCAGATACACAGTCACATTCCAATTATTTTATACTGTTTTGCTGTCTCCATCTGGTACCATCAGTGTCAGCTTTCGTGAGGCCGAACCCATGAAACAGAACTTCTACTGCTAAAAGAGCACGTGGCAACTCAGGGAAGAGGCAGTGTGTCCAGTTACTCCTCTGTGGGCTTACCCAGCATTCTGCAAGTTTACAAACGGGTGCTCAACTCCTTGGCTCTCTGGTGTCTCCTGACAAATTCTGAGTGAGTGCTGTGCTGATTTTTGTTTTTTTTTTTTAAACTGTGAATCAGTCTGCATTTCACAAAACTGATTGCCACTATCACAGGCTCCTTAAGTCATCCTTTTCGGGTTTTTATTTCCTCCCATTTAGACTATTTAACTGTGAGTCACAGAAGACGACTGGAGGTAGCTCCCCACGTGCCAGTGCAGCAGCTCCGGAGCTGACATCATTAACTCTGGCATCTTTCTTTACAGCCACAGGCACGCCCATTTTTTAACCAAATCCTTCATGACACATATCCCGCATTCAGGTAAAGCGCTGTTCAGGGTCATCTGGAACTCAGTATCTCATGGCCAAACTCAAAGATCCCAGTTACCCTCACCCGTGCTTGATGTGTGGTTGAGTCAACTGCCAGGAGATGGCGGGGCTCTGACATTCTGCCCTGTGCCAATATACTATGATCATCCAACTAGTGGTATCCAATTAGTAGTACGCAGTTGCCACTGGGAATTGCTTCTCCAAAACCTTCATCCTGAACAATTAGTGCCAATTCACCAGCTTCAAGCCAGAGAAAGCGGGAATTCAGTGGAGATCCCCATCTCATTTTGGCACTGCAGGAGCGGATCCATACTCTTGCTCAGGACTACAGCTCCCTGGAAAATGGAAAGCCCACAGTTTGCCAGCCAACCCTAGTTTCCTCTTTACACTATGCAAACATGAAGGCACAAGTTAAAATAAATGAATATGTCTGCAATGCAGAGTTTAAGGAAACAGCTACTATATTTAGAGGCAAGGAAAATGAAATGTAATGTACCCTTGGGCTCACTTACGTTTCTGGTTTGGCTTCAAGGTGTTTGTTCTGTTTTCCTCAAACAGCAGACTACCAAACCAGCAAACTCTCAAGACATTACATGCAGCTTTCCAGATTTAAGATTCATGCCCTTGATGAGCTCCACCTTCAGAATAACTTTCCTCAAAATGGATGCAAAGCTTATTTAGCTATTTTCTCCTTTCAGAGACCTACCCTCCCCCTTGGGCTCCATGAAGTTTGCACATTTGGTATTTCACCAAGACATCAATTTTTGACATTTCTCCACAGGACAACTGACAGGTACAGTCTATCTTTTCCTTAGCAAAGATGTTTTAGAAATGTTGATATTCCTGATATAGTCAGAAAAAAAAAAAGTATCAGCTGGCCAGACAGCAACCTATTTATTAGAAAGATATACCTTAATCACCGACCTTACACATATCTACAAAACACGTTTCATCCACTGTGTAAGAAATCATCTCTGCAGATAGTTAGGAAGAGGTTTACACTCCTGTACAGTCCTTTTATAATATATAAACCAAAAATCATACATTAAATAACATACAAAAGGAGAGTAGTAAATGTAGCTTTTCATTAGTTCTCGAGAGAAAGCAGACATAAAACTGAAATTATTATTACTATTATTATTATGAGGCTGCCAAGGAAGAAAGGGCACCTCAAAGGAATGAATAAATACAAACATATGTGACGTTTCTTTCTCCTGCAGAATGACCTAGTGCAGCAACTCTTCAAAGACTAGTAGCAAAACTACTCTCTTTTTCAGCACTTGCATACACCACCTCTGTCGTTGTCAGTGGCCTTGATGCAAACAAGAATGGTAAAACATCAATTCTAACAGCACAATAAGATTGCTCCTAATGATACTTTATACGCATCTTTTTAGATCCCTCAGTGAATCAAAACATTACAGCATCTTGGTTGATTGTCAAAAGCTTTGAATTTTCTTCTTTCCCGGCGTCCATGCTTTGTGGAAGGGATGTCTTAAGCGAGTTGCACGTCCTTCAGATTCAGATAATCACTTGTTGACATAAATCACTATGCTTTGCAACATTCTAAGTCTTTTTCCTACCTCCAGGTTTTGACATGTTCAATATTCCCTGACTCTTTGATTCAACAGAAGAAATTCCCTCTGAAATTCCCTCTGAGGTCAGTCTTCCCCCACATATACTATTTCCACCGTTTGACATTAACACTTGGCTTCATTCAGTTTAAAATTACTGGCTTTTAGAATGTTAATACTCTGTTCAATCTGCTCTGCTATCCACTGGATCATTGAGACATACGTCCATATCTGCCACACTGTGTGTTGTCTCACTCACTGCATGCAGTACACCTCATGCCAAATAGTACTTCCAAACGATAGAGTGAAACTCCAAAACTTGAAGCCATCTATCCAGGAAAATCCATCTACATCCTGTTAATGCATCAAATTTGCTGGATAATTTGACTCCTGGCATCTGAAATAACATTCCCTTTTCCATAAGCCAGCAAAAAATTTTCTTCTTCTGTTTTTAAGTCTTGAGAGTCTACATATGGTCATAATCTCTACCCTTTTTCTCTGCAGTTATTACATAGAGAACCCAATTGGTAGATGTTTTTCCATTCCTGAAATGATACCATATGCTGCCATGGTTCACAATTGATTTCCCAGACTCTTTCCCAAGACCTGTGTAGCCCTGACCACAGACCTGTGTCTTCTCCAAACCGTATCTTGTCTTTTAATGGAAAACATATATGAATACATCTTCACATTATGTTATCAAAGCATTCCAGAAGGGTTATGGGTTGTCTTCTTGACTTTCTGTTATACTGACTGTCTTGATGTTTATCTCACTCTTCTAGGCCCAGAACAGCTTGCCACCTTCTGTATGTCAACACCAACTTAGAAGTTATATTTAACCAATGCATTTTTCAGAGAGCATTTCAACAGCATTAAAAATTGCTTCTTCACTAAAGCTTTTCAGATGCAGTCACCACTCTTCTACATTTATGTGCTCTTCCCAGTTCCATATTTCACTATCTTTTATCACATTTATTTTCATTCTGTTCTATGTCCTGTACAGTCCATTTCTGCTCATTTTAATTAGCCAATCTTTTGAATGTATACTTTCTTCCATTAGCATTCCTAAAAAAAAAAAAAAAGCACTTTATCTTCACTTGAGGAATCCTGTTCTTCACTTAATACAAGTACTTTCTTACTTGCACTGCATATATTAACATAATGATGTGTTTATTACACTTTCTGCACATTTGGCAGTATCCAGAGTATTTCTAATACATGTGCTGACTGCCACATTGCTGCCACTGTTTCCATAATTTTCCATGTTCCTGTACTGGACTAGTTTGATTTTTGTAAAATTCTCTCTTGCAATGGTACATGCAGACAAGTGTCCTGTGCCTGCCTTTCAGGTTTCTCTTTGTATTTCTGTTTGTTCTGTTGCCTGACAGATATGTATTGCCTCTGCTAGAGGGAGATCAACTTTACTTAAAAACCCACTCATGGCTGTCTTTGTTGTTATAGTTTAGGAAAATATACTCTTTTGTTTGCATTAATTTCACATTTTAACATCATTTCAAGTCTTAGTTCATCTTCTCTATCATTTTCCCTTCAAACTAAACTCTCAGCCTGCATGTACCTTTTTCACAATGTGACATCTTTCGCTACAGTAGTCTTCAAACTTCTTCACTATTTCTGCAAGGTGGCCTTCTCCTTACCCACCACTACTTTCACAGCATTCTTCATTCACCTTTACAGCTCTTGTCCATGACACTGCTAATGAGTAGAACAGCATAGAATAGTCAGGTTTGGAAGGCACCTTTAAAGGTCATCTAGTCAGCCCCATCCAACCTGGCCTTGAATGTCTCCACAGATGAGGCACCTACCACCTCTCTGGGCAACCTGTTGCAGTCTTCCATCACCCTCCTTGGAAAAAAAATCTTCCTTATATATAGCCTAAATCTACTTCTTTCTATTTTAAATCCATTACCCCTAGTCCTGTCACAACAGGCCCTGCTAAAGTGTTTCTCCCCATTTTTCTTACAAGCCCCCTTTAGGTACTGGAAGGCTGCTATAAGGTCTCCCCAGAGCCTTCTCTTCTCCAGGCTGAACAGCCCCAACTCTCTCAGCTTTTCTTCATAGGAGAGGTGCTCCAACCCTCTGATTATCTTCATGGTCCTCCTCTGGACTTGCTCCAACAGGTCCATGTCCTTCTTATGTTGGGGGCTCCATAGCTGGTTGCAGTGCTCCAGGTGGGGTCTCATGAGACTGGAGTAGAGGGGGAGAATCACCTCCCTCAACCTGCTGGCCACGCTCCTTTTGATGCAGCTCAGGATGCAGTTGGCTTTCTGGGCTGCAAGCGCACATTACTGTCTCACGTACAGCTTTTCATCCACCAGTACCCCCAAGCCCTTCTCAACAGGGCTGCTCTCAATCCCTTCATCCCTCAGCCTGTATTGATACTGGGTGTTGCCCCAATTCACGTGCAGGACCTTGCACTTGGCCTTGTTGAACTTCGTGAGGTTTGCACAGGCCCACCTCTCCAGCTTGTCATGATCCCTCTGGATGGCATCCCTTCCCTCCAGCATGTCAGCTGCACCACACAGCTTGGTGTCATCAGGGAACTTGCTGAGGGTGCACTCCATCCCATGTCACCCTCAAAGATGTTAAACAGGGCTGATCCCAATACCAACCCCTGTGGAATGCCACTCATCAGAGTGCAGAAGTAATCACATACGCAGAACTGCTCTACAGCAGGTGAAAACTATGCATACAACCAGACCATGCAAACAGAAAAACAACTAACTGCCGTGTCTCCATGCAGACAGGAATGCCATGGAGGGGTGGGAGAGATGTTCAGGGCAGGGAAGAACCACGGAGTTGTTCTTCCACCCACACCCACCTCCAGGACAAGTGGTATCTAGTTCTGCAGCTGTGCCACCTAGATCCACATCCTCCAGATGGCACAGGCTCCAGGCAACAAGATAGTCACTGCACACAAACACAGTCCAGGATCTGCAGTGATGTCTAGCACAGAAGTAGCATCCAGCATTAATATTTTTCTATTTAGGTGCCTTGATGTCACATATGGATCTGTGCCAATTCAAAATATTTGTAAATTTATTTGAACCTAACCCAAAAAGTTTAAAAATTTGTGTACATGTATAAATGTGTGTGCAATACACAGTCTTCAAAAGATACTTACTACCACTCTAAATTGTAAAATACCTCAGCATATGCTTAAGTACATACATAGTTAGTCCCATGAAGTCAACAGAACTGCTCCCAGTAGGAGAGTGTACGTATTTACCAGGTGAGGATCACAGTATGCACAATGTGTTAAAAAACCTGTTTCTAAAAATTAGGAAGAGGCAATACTGGAGAAGGGAGTAGAAGATGAATATGCACTAGACTATTCACCCACTTAGTGGAGGGTGGGGAGGGAAGGAATTTCACCTTCCTGAACTAGGCCCGTATTCACCAAATAGATTCACCCGTTTAAAAAAAAAAAAAAAAAAAAAAAGACATGCCTGTTTCAGGTAGAAGACTACAGATTTGGAAGAAATACTGGAAGTAATGCTCCAGTAGCATCCAGGAGTACCAAGTTAAATCCTTCCCTCTCCCTAAGGGAATGTGATCCCAGTCTCTCAGAAGACACCATACTAAAAAGCAGTCTGAGAGAGGACAGTCTCAACTTTACCTGTTTGTGCTGTTCTAATTTTTATCACAACCAAGCACTCAGTGGAGCAGGAGCAGGACCCGGACCCAGCTGTCTCACACACAAATAAGTGTCACAGCCACTTAACTATGCAGACTGTCCCGCTCTCTGACCCGAAAGCACATTTAGGGACTCCAGGCCAAGTATGGCGACTCAGACAGGAAAAAGCAAGGCAAGCCCACATCTGTACGCCATACAGGACAGTAGTTAAGATGCTGACACGCGAGGCCACGGTCGGTCCAGATCCATGCTCTGCCTCAAGCAGAGCAGCTCCCCACTCAGGGCGCAAAAAGGGTTTGTCTGGGACCATGCATAACATCTTACTCCACAGCCCAACCCTGCTCGCTAAAAGGAAGGCCTTGCTTTTTCCACTCTCCCCAGTGAACTAAGTCCCCAAGGTTTTCTTATACTCAGTGGAGAGAGGAAGGGACGCCTCCCTCGGGCAATCCACAGTAGGAACCCCACAGCCACCCGAATCACTTCCTGAAAGAAGCAGGCTCTCCATTTTTGGCAGGAGAGCAGCCAGATGAATTAAGTGCCTTCGCTACACAGCTTGTAGGGAGCTGACAGATTTTAAATGTTGAGGCCTGGGACAATCCACAGCAAGTTGGGTGCATGACGCCCGCAGCACATGCTGCAAAAAGTCGCCCGGTCCATGCCCAGTAAGCCTGACATGCCCAGTATGTGCACATGATTTATCCACGTACGCTCTTTGTGCTGTCTGGCATTCCAAAAATCAGACAGTTGTTGCAAAAGAATGGGAAAAGTCA
Organism: Tetrax tetrax; assembly: GCA_009806455.1. Taxonomy (NCBI): domain Eukaryota; kingdom Metazoa; phylum Chordata; class Aves; order Otidiformes; family Otididae; genus Tetrax; species Tetrax tetrax. The sequence goes on from WHYT01016241.1 coordinate 448,258, forward strand.
CGTCCTATACATTCTTCATATGGAATACAGCATCTGATTGTGCAATCCAGGACATTTGCGCTTCACGGGATATCTGCTGAGTACAGCCTTAATTATTTTTACATGTATGGTTAGGAAATAGAAAAGGTAAAAATAATTTCATTTAAATCTAAAACTGGAAGATTATTTTGGCTTAACTGCCAAAGCAAGAGGGCAAACGGGTAACTTGCCCAGCCCCAGCTAGAGCTCTATCAACAGGCTTTTCCATGCGGAGCTTAGAAGTGTTGCTGTTTCACTGCTTTTCTGCTTCAGCAATGGACTAACTTTGATTAATATATTGCCCTTATTTTATTTATACATCAGACAATCGTATAGGGCAAACCCTATACCCCTCTGTGGATCCAGCACAAGCTCCGGTAGTGACTGCGGCTGTTACTGTTTTGCGCATGCAGGTGCACATTCATTTCAATACAGAATTGTCTAAAACTCTGTAAAAAAGACCTCTCTAAAACACTCAACCTCCTCTTGCCTCAACATATTTAGTCTTTGCACAGTAGGAAAACACTCGAGATCCAAGAAGAGCCGCCAGTCAAAAACACATCAAATAATTGAGCAACAGGCCTCTTCTCTTCCAAACTTAGAACAGGCAGGAAAATGCTTGAATCAAAGTTCTTTTCATCCTTCACACACGTCCTCTAAACTGCTCTGCCCTGGTGAAATGCTGACTCTGTCCAGTTTTGCCATGGACTTTAACAAGGCCAGAATCTCAGCCTCAGCTCCCCCCTGAAATAAAAGGCCCTGCAGTACCTTGCTGGATCAGAAGCAGCAGGCTTAGCAAAAGGCTGGTTCACCTCACACCATTCGGAGATTACGATCTCTTAAAAGGCCTCTGAAAATGCCTTCGGCCTGCCTTGTTCCATTTTCTCTTAGTTCTGAAAAAAAACCCTCATTTCTTCAGGCCTAGTCTAGGAACGAAAGAATATTGACCTGAAATCTGATCTCCGATAATGTATCCTACCAATGACAACACAAGCCAGAAATGAGAATAGCTGAATTGGTATTAAATATATTTAAGTTTCAGCTATAAATTCTGTCAATGATCAACACTCAATGCAGGTAATTTTCCTCCAAGAAAATAAAAAAAAAAAATTATATTCACCACAGAATTTCCATGGCATGGCTCCCTTCCCATAAGTCCATTATGACTGTGCAATGTTACAGTTAACAGCTATGTAAGAAACAGAATCTCCATATGCCTATTTCAGAAGGGGGATTAGTTTGGTTTGCTTTATGCAGTTTCTGAAAGTACAGGCTCACAATCAAACAGGAATTAAGGGGCACCCCAGTTATATTTGCTTTTAATAGCAGCTACCTGCCTACATACATTTGGATGAAGAAATGCTAGCAAACACAAACAGCGTCCAGTAACAGAGCGTATTCACATCCCAGGCAGTACAGCTATATGGCTTTCAAACCTCTATGAATATATTTCTCCATTTGAAACGCAGGTAAATTAATAAATTTATAAAAGCAGTGCTTCGCTTTTTAAAGGACAGTTTAAAAACAGAGGTTTTTCAAATATAACCAGCTAAATATACATTTAACATCAGTAAAGGACTGTAAGGGTTTCAGAGTTCTCTGCTCTGTTTTTCATCTTTTATTACTCTTCATTACTCTCAACACTCACTCAGCTTGGGCAAGGATATTTGGATGGCCATCCTCACTGATATATTGTAAGCAGTCTTGCAGTGACAGATGACAAACAGGGGAGAGAGAGAACTGCAATCCAAAAAGAATCAAGGGAGAGGTGCCTCGTCTTACTTTAAAATTAAATCCAAAATGGAGAAATAAGACCCTTGTTTAGTTATGTAAAAGTTTTTGCTTTGCAATGATTTGGGATTTAGAATCTTGATAAGCTACTTTCTCCCTTACACTGTCAGCATAAAAATAATAAAGAAATAGAACCTGAGAAATCTGGAAAATGCCATCCTAAAGATATCACAGGCTGGACTGCTGGGCCCTCTGTTTTCTCATCCATATGGGAAGAAGTGGAAGTTTCTTGAAAACAATGTATTCAATACCAAATCCTTGAATTCATACAAATGGCTTTCATTTTAGCACATAAATCCCAAATGTCTCTTGAGTGGGTGACGAAAGGCGTAGAGGGAGAGTCAGTGCCCTGCCACCCCAGCCCTGCCAGGACTGAGCACATCCTGAGGAGTGCTGCCCTCCTGCAGCGCAAGCCCCCTGAGACAGCCCCAGTGAAATCCCGAGGAGCCCTGTCAGTCCTCACCAGCTAGGAGGACAAGGACTAAAACAAGCCATACAAAAGGTTTTCTGGGAGGAAAAAAAAAGAACCCCAGTATATATACAAAACCCAGTGCTTTATAATACTTGGAGTATTTTTAGAGCCTCGAAATTACAAAGCTGCTTTTCATAACGCTTACTTTCAACTCACCTTAACGAATTACCCAGATCTTTAAAGGAAGATTTAGAAAGAAACAAAAGACAAATTCCTAAAAGCAGCTATCGTATCATCACTGCCCAAAATCCCTTTAATAATTTGTAGCCTGGTGCCTCGTGGTTTATTGTACAATTCCAAGTCACCAGAAATAACTTTTCAATCCAGCCAAGCTATGCAACACTGCACAGCCAAAAGTTGTTTTGAGGAGGCAGGGGCCGGGGCTTGAGGAGCCTTGCGGACAGTTTTATGTTATATTAAATCTACAACAGCCTAGAAATCTAAAATAGAGACTCAAAATACCAACAGCTCTGAGTTTCATATGAATTTAAACACGCCTTTTTTTTAGCACAAGCTCACATGACTTGTTAAATAATTTACTCTATAAATTACTTATCCTGTCTTATTTATTAACAATTCTAGAGTGCTTTATATAACTGCATTAGAAATTTATTTTGTGGTTTTGAAATGTACGCAATACACAATCACCTCTATTCTAACAGGCAAGATCTTAGAAGTCACCTACTATTTTGCTGGCAAGCAGTTCTTCCTGAAATACACCAATTAATTTCGAACGCCATTCACCTGAATAATCATCAGTCAACATATTAATAACTTGATTACCAGAACTGCGAAACTAGGCCAGGAATATACTTGCACTTGCAAGAAGATACTTTGAAATCAAAGTCTTTGAAGAGTCTTAGACGCTGAGATACACTAACAATACATTTTACTTAATGAGAAAATATCAGACTAGTCCTTCTACAGGAAGTCCTGAACACTTTAAAAATGACTAATTTACTGTTCTACTAATATTTTTGCTTGAGTGATCTCACTGAGGACTACTTATTTGCTACTGTGCCTACAGTGCAGGGATTTAACAATACTTATATACTCATTTTGCTCTAACTGCTCTTGATCCTTGGCTCTTTATGTGAGCTTCAATGACCGATACCATGATTTTAAGGCAGAACCTTACTCTGGAGTTCAATTTATCTCTAATAATATCAAAACTACCAAACAATTATTGTGATTAAGCTTTGTTATGATAAGCAATTTTAGCACTGGCTTTCCAGATAAAAGACCAGCCCACATCAGCACCCTAGCCAATTGGACAAATCAAAAATCTTTGTCAGAGACAGAGAATTTTCAAAGTTTTTTATTCACCCTCATGGAAAACTATGCAAAAACAACCAGAAAGGGAAAGAGTGAGGAAGATGACTAAGAAAAGCACCAGGCAGAAATGCTCTCACGCCCTCCCACACCGAGCTTCAGCAGCTGGCCCTCACAGGGCTGATGCAGAAGTGCTCTGGGTGTCCTGCTGCTGCTCTTGGCAGATTTGGATGGGGGACCCACTCAGGAATCAAGAAATAGCTGGGCTGGTAGGAGAGTGCTTATTAAGCTATGGGCCAAAACAGAGCTGAAGCACCTGCTGTGAAGTGGTGGAGTCTGCCCAATACGTGGGACCACAGCTCTGTGACTCCCACAAGCACCACCCCAGCTTTCTCTCCCACCTCTCAGAGCGGAGGGGAAACCCTTGCTGCCCACTCATGCCCTGCCTGATGGGTGTCATCCGCCTGGCCCACAGCCAGCCCTCTGCACCACCGTGGGCTTCACAAACCTGCCCTAACTACACAGTCATCCCAAAATTCCAGCGCACATGGCCCCGGTGAGGACCTTGGCTCGGCCCACGTGCCCCCAGGCACCTGTGGATGTTTGGCCTAGGACTGCGAGACCCACTCCCGTAAAGCAACAAGCACTCGGGAAATATACAGCAGTAAATTACTAGAAATTCATTGTCCTACACTATTCTCACTTATATCAAGAGTGACCACAGACCACTGCAATTGTGCTCCTGTATCTATAGAGCACATAAAAGCAAATGCAGGCCTGAAGCTTCCCTGGTAAAACGAAATGCCCCAGCCTCTTAAACCTGTTTCTTAGCTAGAATAAAGCAACATGAGCGGTGTTAAAAAACATTTCCACAATCTGTAGTGACCACATTAGAACTGCTTCCCTACATGTCTACTGTTGTCTGAGCTCCCACAATGAAACAACGTGACAGCTACTGCAGTCCAATTTTTAATTTATGCCTATAAACTAATTAAAGGGCCTCTGCATTGTATATTAAAAGTACACATGAAAAGACCATCTGAAATACGTGCAACAGCATCTCCCGAGAAATCCATGACTCAAAATTATTTTTAGATCTCCAAACACAACAACGTGCAATGTCACAGAATGATACAGTAAAAACAGAAGAGAACTGGAAAGACAGCGATGCTCATAAAACGCAGGAAAATGAAAACCAAAAGCATCAGTGCAGAACGACTAGACATATTTTAAGTTGATCATGGCTGGAATACGTATTTACAGACGTGTTTTCTCCTCTCGCCTTTTAAACAGAGTTTAAATTCTAGGGGGAAATGGCTCTGTTACCTCCAAATTGAAACTACCAGATAATAAGGCTAGCAAAGTCTAGGAAAATGAGCGGAGATCCATAGCTTAAAGCAATTTATTTTTTTTTAACGAAGCAATCCACAGAATATTAAACAAATATCTGAAACAGTAACTGCTATAACAACTCAGGAAGTCTGTTTCTTTACCTTAGGTCTTAAAACCCCACCAAAGGTAGGCCATATATGAGTAGCAAAAATTAATGTCTCCAGCTTTTTCCTCAAAGACACATGGGGAAATGCAGCAAATTGACTTCAGCAAACTGCAGAGAGGTAGCCCAAAGGCTAGAATTTAATCTAAAACCACACAGTATTTCACAGTATTTTTATACTGTTTCTAAAGGAAATTGAGAAAGAGAAGAAGGACAGAGAATGCAAACAGTGCGAAATCTGTATAGATTTGGGGGAAAACACTCTGGTATCTTTTACATCGAAAAATGCCATGGGAAACAATCCAGAAAAAACGGGACTGGGAAATACGGAGATGGACAAAATAGTGCTAGAACGTTTTTTTCCCCCCAGATCTATCATCTGCAAGACCAGTATCCAAAATTTTTTGCTCAGCAAGAGCCTTTGCAGCTTTTCTCAGGCAACATATGTGGACACCACAGAGTACAGGGCTGTGAAACGACGCAGTATCGAACACGAAAAGCTACAGAACTCCCTCACAGAATATCGTCCACAGGCAAACAAGGATGGAAACAACGCATGGGTAAGAGAAAAACAAACAAACAAACAAACAAAAACTTTCTGCACCCTCCTCACTATTAATGACGATTTCCTAATCTTCCAGCCCTTGCTTAGAGACAGAGCAGCGCTCATTCCTTTGCAGGCTGGGTATTTTCTCCTTGCAGCCACCTTACTGAGAAGGGCAAAGCAGGCTCGCACGCCTATGGCCTGGGCAGGGAAGATAGTTTGTTGTCCGTTCCACCAGAATCTGCCGTATTCCCTCCTGTGGTTTGGGGTTTTTTTTCTTCCCTTCCTTTTTGGTTGTTTTAGTTTTTTTTTTCATTAGAAAAAGAGTACAGAAGCGATCTGGGGGGAGACGGGGAAGCCACTTACCAGAATTCTAGGTTGGCAGGAAAAGAACGGAGGGAGCGAAAGTAAAACAAATAAACA
>WHYT01016241.1:454728-504802 GCA_009806455.1 Tetrax tetrax
GCCCGCCGCAGTGCCCGGCGCTGGGCGCGCCGCCGGCGCCACCGCGCGTCCCGCCGCCGCCATGCACCCCACCCCGCCCGCGGAGGGACCCCTGCGCCGGGGTGCGAAGGTTGGAGGCGGCTGCAGTTAGCGAGGGCGGTTAATTAACCTCCGGCCGCCCTCCGGACCGGTAGAGTGCCCGCTTTATTTGGGGGTGGACGGAGGGCAAGGCGTCACCATTTCCGTGGACGGCGGCTGGGGCAGGTCTGACTCACTCTGCCTGCGTGTGTTACACATTCGCAGGTGCGAAGAGCGGCCGGTGCAGGAGATGGGGCCTCGTAGCGATGTTCTTCATCCCCCGCCTTTTCCGAGACGGTGTTCCGCCTGCCCTAGTCAGTGACAGGCAGCTTCGTGCTGACAGGCTGTTTACTCTCCGCTGTGCCACTGCATACAAAGACAGCGGCGGTCCCATCTCACCTACTTACCTGAGCGTTTTGAAATGAGTAAATCTGGGCAAACTAAAGAAAGAAAGGTTACCAAATTTTTGTTACAAAGGTACTGACTGAGTAGTCGATACACTGCTAGAAAGTGCACAGGAATCGATTTGACATGGCGCTTATTAATTGAAAGCACTCTCCATTCTGTTTGCATTTGATCAGGCTGCAGAAAAATCCACTTCTTGGGAGGGGCATCCATAGGCCTGGCGTAGGGTTGGTTTTGCTTTCAAAGAACATCCTGCTAAGGAAGTCATAGCCGTACCCAGCTGAAACACTGATTTATAACCCCCCTATAAGGCAACGAGTGAAGGCTAGATTAAGAGACATACTTGGAAATATTGTCAATCATCCTATCACATTTAAACCAAATTTATTTGAAATTTAAGGAAAACTGTTATATAGATACACTGCTTCTACTCAGAATATATCTCCTTCTTGCCAAGTTCAGCACTTCGCTGTTTCTAAATAAAACACAAGGAAGATCAAGAGAGTCCCAAGGAATAACAAGGCCACGTGATGGAGCATAAAAACAGGGAAGCACCATAAAAAATGTTATTCAAGTACAAGGCATTTTGTCTATGAGTAATACAAAATTGGAAAAAAAAGGTCACTGATAGCTTTAAAATAAAATACTTCTTTAAAGAGAAATGTTTATAGGAGGATGGCAAGCAAGATGAAACTTCACGGAACAGTTTTCTAGAAGCAAAATAGTTTGGAATTTTTAAAGGATTTGGAGGAAAGTGTTTAAGAGAAAAAGAGAGACAGAAAACCTAATAGCATAAACTGTAATATGATTCCATTTTCAAAAAACCTTCAGAAAGGTCTCTAACAAAGGACAGAAGTAAAATTTCAAAACCCTGGAAGTTGCTGCAAAATCTGCATTACTGTTCTCCAGCCAAGTCTGCTAACAACTTTGGAAAATATGCTTAATTCCGCCTCTCTCGCTTGAATGAACACAGAGACATCAGGTCTTTAAGGCAATAAATACCCATCCCAATTCTCCTGGTGATTTTATGACAATAAGCTCACATTCGCCTCATTATGTATGGGCACATACTGAAGTTTATTACTTCACAGATGTACTATGTCTCTATTTTCCGTCATTCTGGGAACCTGAGAAGTTGCCAAAGAAGTTTCAGATCAAACCATGCGGTTGGATCAAACTGGCTAATGATAATTCGATAGTGTTGGAAGAGTAAAGTTCTGTAGGGACGACCTTGAACTCGTGAAGCTGCAGGTAAGTGTTAAATAACACCAGAGCACACACTGGAAAGGGGTATCACCACCTGTTGCAGTAAAACGGCAGTTTGTATTTTCTGCAACTCAAAGATATTTCTCACAAGAGTGTTGCTGAGTTGTACGGTAATCATTTCTTAGAAGGGTTGGGACTTAACCACATAAATTTCTGCATGACAATGCCAAAAATGACAAGGAGTGAAAATATGCTGGTAAAATACCAAATTCTGTTAAAGATATATTTCCCCCCTAAAATTAGTACTTTATCAAAATAGATGGGGGGAGAATGTGGGAGGGTAACGAGGTGAAAGTGAAGTATGCTAGGGCCACAGAAGTGCAAGCTCCACCAGGAAAATACAATTGCTGGCATGCTGAAGGAAACAGCAACGCCTAAACCACCAGAGACAAGTACCTTTCTGGCAATACCATGAGAGCAATCATCATCCTGAAGGTGGTAAAACTAGAACAAAGACTTGAAAAGACAACAAAGCTATAGAGTGTGATCAGAGGGTTAGAAAATAGGAACTCTCAGTCAAGATTGAAAGAACTGTCTTTCTTGAGTGCATGAAAGACTGAAGGGAAGAGCAGTAACACTCGTGAAATATGTAAAAAAGTGTGCAAAGGGACAGGTAATAAATTTTTTCCTTGTCTATGGGATAGGATGCACTTGATTTACAGCAAGGGAGATTCATGTTCAACATTATGAAAACTTTTGTATGGAAAGGCCAGTTAAGCACGACACATAGATCACCTTGGAGAACACTGCCATCTTGAGCAATAGAGCCTTCTTGGAGCAGGTGAGGTGAGCACCCCTCCAGAGAAGGTGAAGAAGAGTCAGATTTGCCTTAGGCAGGTGAAAACAAATTAATGACCTTCCAGAGATTCTGTTCCCTTGCAATACACGTTTCTTTCCCCAGCTTTTTTTTACTGACATAGATAAAGTTATGAGAGCACATTCATCTGAATATATTAGAATCAAAATCTGAGGACGCTGAAATACTTAAGTGTTTTCTTGAAATTACTGTCCTGAAGTTGACTTAATCACTCTGAAATTCTAACTCATACACAGTACATAAAATGTCTTCGTATCATAGGACAGAAATTATAGTAAATATATGAAAATGTGCAAACATGGGTTTCTTAAAAAGAAGAAGGAGCTGAAAACTCAAAGAATCCCCGCAAGAATACTGTTATTTAGGTGGGGGAATAAGAAATTATACCACAGAAAAGGTAAGGGCCACATGATTTTTCTGTGTACTAGGGTACCCTGTCGTGTCCAAAGGAGTGCATACAGAAGACCACACACCAACACCAAAGCTGCGTAGAAATAAACTGCTTACATTTTGCTTCCAGTTTGGGGACTTTTATCTGTTACAAGTGTGAGAACTTGGACAGCTCACGGGAACTCCTGGTTTTATCAGAAACCTTTTGTTTTCCAGAGAAATATCCTAATTCCCGTGAAGCTTTCTGCATGAAGATTTTCTTGCTTTTAAGCTAGAACCATCATCAGAGAGACACAGCTGCACTGTGACCTGGAGCAAGCGTATGGACTCAGATCTCGAACATCTGCTGGGCTAACAGCTGTTCTGACATGTACTTTCCTTTCTTCCCTGAGCTCCCACAACTTTTCCCTTGATGACAAAAATTGGCTTCCACACAGCCCTTTTCTGAATTTCCTCCAAGATGCTCTCTGAGTGTCCTAGCCTGCCTTTTGTTATTTCCAGTGTGACACCTATTTGTGAATTTATCTGCTACTTGGTGGTAGCTGATTTTGTGCCCCTGAGTAGGGGAAGCCGTTTTACCTTGCCTGTTTCAAGCACTGTTCAGCACTTAGTGGCTTTAAAGGGAAGCTGAATCCTGCCACCTTGTGCTCAAGAAAATTAGCACACCCCTGTTGTTTGGGGAAGGAGGGAAGAAGGAAGAGGAAGGAAAAGTTCACTGTAAGTAGCGTGTTTCTAATAAACAAGAAATCAAATGAGGACCTGAGGGTCCAATGGTCGGGTCCTATTCGATATTGCCTGAGATGTCTACCTGGGACCTCCTCACAAGTGCAATCACTCTTCTAGAGGCACTACCGGCACCACAGACCGTCATTTTTCATATCCCCACTGGATCTCAAAGCTGTGGCCTCCCGTGACCTCGTGGCGGCAAGTCACTTACCTCAGCCTCTTGGCCCATAGCTTATTGCCTGATTGATGGCTGGAGGTATTAATCATGGAGTTTCTGGCAGCCCTTGGTCACGTTTGTTTGCTACAAGAGCTGCACTAGTTTCTTTTCGTCAATAAACAATCACATCATAGGATAGAGGGAAGGGCCCTCCTCGTTTAAAAAAAAAAATAAATTGCATTTTGTGAGGGAGCAATAAAAGTAATGATTGTAAAGAGTGTGGATCTCCCTTTTTCTACTGGAGTCCAGGGCAGCACTCTATTTCTGGCTGACAGGAGCTGGTAATGCTATGAGAGCAAGCATCATCCTGAAGGTGGTAAAACTAGGACAAAGACTTGAAAAGGATTACTTCTTCCAACCCATGCTTGATTGCCTCCTCTCTTGGTCACTGTGAGCTCCTACCCCTACTTCAGTCTAATTTGTCCACCGCTTTTCTCAGTCTCTCTGCAGCCAGCCAAGCGGGACAGATTGTTGATTCTGCAAATATCCCATTTACCACCTTCTGGACACCTTCTGACAGCAAAACAAAATGGTGTATTTACCAGTAAGACATTGGCAATAGGAATCCTGAAGCAGCTGCTCAGCCTTAATGTTCTATGTTGCTGGCTTTGTCAAATGGTATTTGTTCAAATTAGGTTTGTATCAAATGCATGAACTTGCTCATTTCACAGAAGTTGTTTCTCCCTCAGATAATCCAGCTGACTGCCTGTATGCCTTTTGCACACAGGTGTTTTGTGGTGGAAGACATGCTGGTCTTTCTGATCACAAGGGTTCAACTGGTGGAAAATGCAAATGTAATAAAAATTACTTGAGAAAACATATTGACAAGTTTGCTGCTAAGGCACTCTGCTATCATCTGAAGGTTTTCCTGTTCAAGTTAAGGTTAATTTCAGGTTTTCACCTCAAGTGTAAGCTATGCAGATCCCTTTGATTAAACGCTTTCCACCCTGCTTTTTCTCTCTCTCTCCCTCATCAATGCATAAAATCACTTCCTTGCTGATTATTTTCTGGGGCTCCCACAGCCTTTGCTGACCTCCAAGATGCTGTGATCTTTTCACCATCTCCTCCAGAGCCTTTTTCTCCCAACAATACCCAGCTTTGGTCACAGGGCAGGAGGGATTCCCTTACATAATGTTCTGCAGGTTTCTATGGTACTTCCACTTGGTTTCCCAGAGCAACCACACAGAGCAGGAGGCATTTTAAGTGGTACCATCATCATTAGTTCTCAGTGCTTCTCACAAGATTCAGATAGCATTGGTTCTTCACACTGTCATGTTCAGTTAAGACAGAGGTACCATTTGGTGTCAGTTTTCTGAAGTTCAGCATTGCCTGGTGGCTTGGCAACCCCTGGTCAAAGAAAGAGCTGATAGTTACCCTGCTGTTCACAGAGAATGTCAAGAAAGTTCAAAATCTGACAACATTTGGGGTTTGAAAGTCTTAGCATGAACTAATCTTGGTATTTTTGGTACCTTCTCCAAATGTCTAGCTAAGGCAATGTTCAGCTGCCTCCCCCAAGCAGCTGGGGGAAGCACATCACGTTACATACAATGCAACGCAGGAAGCAATGTCTGTTAACTGTTCACAATATTCGCATTAATTTAAGGTGAATTCACATTACAGATTAGATCCTGAGGCTGAAGTCAGTGAAAGATTCCTATTGCTTTAACTGAAGCTTATCTATCCTGCACAGCTTAGTCCTCAGCACTTAAATGCTGTTTGAGTTGTACCTTTTTGCCTTGGCCTTGTGTTCTATCTGTTAGCCTGAACTGATAATGCAGCCAAGGTTTGTACCCACTTTCAGTGCAATTTGCTTGGTGTTTTGTAGGGATTATCTTTTTTAGATGTATGAAAATTCTTGTTAATGTACTCTATTCATGTCCAAAATACTTGATTATGTTCTCATTGCATGTTGATGCCTGAACTTTCACTAAATATATTTTTCACTTGAACATTTTGTCCAAGAATTACAGAGCAAAGAAGGAGGGAAGGAAATGGGTGGTTCCTCCTTAATCACCTCTGCCAACACAAATTGAAGATTCAGGTTTGCTTTCTTTTGCCATAGTTTATACTAACACTTTCAAAAGCTAAAATCAAAATCTGCATTCCAGTTAACTGCGTTCCTTTTTTTAAGGGCATGAGCCAAATGTTCCTCTGTCCATCATCAATGTCTCCCTGAGTTCACTGGTCTTCGGGTTAGACTATAATTCCGCATAAACCAAGAGTGATGCCTCAGTCTTTCTCTGCCCACTAGCACGTTTAACTCAGCAGATTTCTGAGAACCTACCACGAGCCAGCCCCAATTGCTGTTCCAAATACTGCTTTCCACTTAGTGACTCAGCTGCTCCAGCTCTTTGGCTGGATCCCTGCCTCTTAGGATGTTTCACTCATTCCAAATGGAGTCTGCAGATTTTAGTAACCTTTTTACTGGTGGTAAGTTGCAGAGGAAATTCAGGACCTTCTGTTGAGGGTGCCAGTATAAAGCATTTAAGTTTGGTTTTCCTGAATCATCTGCAGTTTCATTACTCATCGTACCTGAAGAGCAGGTGGTGCTTTTATTTGTCATTTACATAGGCAATGCTCTTTGGGATCTGCTCCCAACCCTGTAGTAAGTACTGCTTAATGCCTTCTCTTTCTCCCTGGGCTTCTGCTGTCAGGTGCCACACCTCACTCACATCGTAGGCCTTCTCCTAAAATTTTTAGGTAAATAGAACTATATGGATGGAGTAATTGCCAACACCACTGCCACCACATCATCAGCATCTCTCAGGTGTTTACCAGATCTTCTATCTCTCCAGCTCTTTCAGGAATTTCAGTCTATCCTAGCTGAAGAAACAAACAGGTGAAATAACAGGAGACAAACTCATTCTGTGACAGGGAAAGGGGAACACCTGCTGTGGATGTATTGCTTGCCCACACCCAAGAGATGAAGTCTGCATTACACAGGTTGAACTTATTCTTCACAAGTACCTCCGGGTGTTCCTCTTTGCCTTGCTTCTGCAGCAAGAATTCTCTAAATTTGTTAGATATTTGGTTCTGCACCTAGAAAAGAAGCTGAAAGAAAACCAGAAGTTTTAAAACTATTGCTATAAAAAAAAAAAAAAAAAAAAAACCCAAAAAAAAAACCCCACAGCCTTTCTTAACTGTGTCCATTTTAATCTGGTTTTGAAGACCTCTCCTGAAGAATGATCATCTTCTGAAGGAGATATATTTTCTTTAGCAACAGAGGCAGACTTCAGTGGCAGGGTTCATCTGATTACATGTAGACATTTGCAGCATCACTCTATGTTCCTTTTATATTTAGTAGGGAGAAATGGACAGTGCCTGACGTATCTCATCCTCAGTCGTGTCTGAATAGGTCAGATGGATCATGTCCTGAAAGTGCCTGTTTCTCTACTGCCTACAAGGTGACTATCTAGATGTGAAAGTTTTTATTCCAGGTACATATATTTAAGCAGATACTAATCCTGGAGGAATCTCTGCCTTTGAATGATCCATTGGGGAAATCTGCTGATGTTCCTGTAAATGTTTCAAGATTACAAGTACTGCAGACAAAACCAGCTTGAGTCTTTGATCGTATTGTCCTGCAAAAATACATTTCTTGATTACAAGCCTTGGCCATCTTTTATTTCTGTCAATGAATTATGGAAGGCTTGGAAGAGCATTCTCCAGAAAAACAGTGAGCATAATCTCCCAGAATTTCAAGTGTATCATGTTCCAATACAGTCTGTATATCTACAAGGTTAATTTCATTGACTAATAGCCAGTAGACCTTAGTTTTCATCTTGATTCAAGCACAATTGTGTTTCTTCAGCACATCTATGTGTAGTGGAATTACTTTGCCAACTGTATAACTGTTCGACAACAACAGTAATTGTCTGTTTCCCAAGACACAGACCCTGCCTCCTTGAATTCAGACTAGTTTTTGCCTTTGGTATCTGCCTGCAGGGCCTCAGATGCTTTTGGAGTAGTTGACTGGATTTTTCCTGCTGAATCCCAGTTGCTCAAATCCTTCACCCTCTCCTGATCAATGGCTGAAGATATTACATACCCTCCTGCTAGATGAGTCTAGATCCTGCTGCAGCTGCAGCACTTCCACCAAGCCTGGGAAAAGTGTCTCTGGCTTTGCCACTGCTGCTCATGTGACTAGGCTTGGAAGCTAGGGTGCTTATGTTCAAAAAGAGCAGTGGGCTTTTTTCCATCCCTTCTTTAAGGAAAAGGATCTCACGTCCTACTTCATGTTGCTTACATGCCCACATTAGCTCTATTGGGGAGGCTCAGGAGGAGTCACTGAGACTCAGTTTAGTCTCCCCTCCCATCACTATTTATCAGGTTGTGTCTTGACTGGATTTGTTTCATGGAATGGCTCTTGCATAGTGGTCCCTACATTTATTTTTTTTTTTACCTGAGAGAGGATGGAGTAGTTGAAGAGATTCCCAGGGCTTCACTCACCTACAGATTCCAGTATACAATCCCTCGGTTTGCTGTTTGAACCAAGAGCAATATTTCTTGAAAGGCAGATGGCCTGATGGTTAAAAGGTTAAAAGCTTTGTTAAACATGTGTGTGTGTTGCCATTGATTGTGGATTTGATGGTATTTAAGTGTACTTTGAAAGGAAATCACTGATGTAGGGCCCTCTCCTTGTCATCCTTACTCAATCCCAGTGTGAAACAGCCTAACAGATTGTCAATTTATTAATTGACCACAGAATGCGGGTCAAAGAACTGAAGTACACGGGTGGTAATTACTGTGGTTTGATAAATCTGGGCACGTGAAAGTTCACTGCAGCTTCAGTGTAACTTTCTACGTGGTGAGAGATCTAATGAAAATCTGGGTCTGAGATTGCACAACACATTTGGTGTAGTTCAATGCCAAAAAATCTTTTCAGGTCATTATTGTTAAAACTCTGATCTTTAGGTATTGTTTCAGGAGCTCAGTTGACTTAGCAGGCCAACACAGACTTAGCCACATGTGGAAAAAAGTGTCACCATTCTGAAAAGCAAGAAAGGAAATACTAAGAGTATGATCAGTAAGATGATAGACAAAGCTTATAATGTGATTAAGATGGTATAGAAATTGAATAACGGTTTAAAGTCTTGTAGAACTGCCTGATGTTTGCTATACTTTTTTTTTAACTCATGTTAAAAAAAGTTGTTTGCCTTACTTCCTCAACTGTACCTGAATTTCTAGAATTTGTATTTAATTTTCAAGGTAAGATACGTGAGAAGTAATGTAAACAGAGGTAGCACAGATGATGTATAAGTGAAGGTATAACAAAATGACTTTGTGATTTAATTACTAGTAGATTAGTGTTATAATAAATATGTAAAGCGTATTTGTTTACGTTAAGATATACTCATTAGATTATTCTTCCCAAGCATATAAACCTTTATAGTCTAAGAAGCCTATGTAACATATTTATGACATTAAGAGAATTAGAATGGCAGCACTATCCCAGAAAGCACTGGTCCACCTAATATTTTGTAAAATCTGTCTGAGATCAACTCACTTACATTAAGTGTGTTATTTCTGTCAACCTAGAAATGCAGACCATAAGCACAAGAATACAAACACTTTAAAGCTGACAAAACAGAAATCTCACACTCCTGCAAGCAAAGCAACATCCATGAAAATGTGTTTTCACTGTTCTTGCTTTTGAATTAAGTTCCTGTTCTTGAATATCTGGGATTATTCCTGAGAATTCACAGAGGCATACAAAGACCAAGACGAAGTCTTGATTAAAAACTTGTACAAAAGTGTAAAAAGCAGGCTGTCCCTTATTAAAATGGATGGGATTTCTTCCACTTCCTAAGATATGATGGTTTTGTGGAGTCACCGTGTGTATTAGCACAATTGGCTGCACATCTTGAGCATTATCCATGCTGGTGACTCAGTTAAACTGAGCAGGCTGTTCAATTGCCACTCAAGAGGACTTGGAAAATGTAGAGCATATTCTGAAGAAAGAAGAAAAAATACTGGAAATGCCTCCTACGTGAGCCTAAACACAAGGGGACTTCACAAAATCAAGAGCATCTTTGGGCACCTACAAAGAGACCTGAACACAAGAACACAAAGCTGGCTCAAGTGCATTACTAGACAGCATTCAGTTGGCAAGGGCAGGGAAGAAGCAAAAGACTGTTTGCCTCAGAGTGATAATTATTAGGCCACAGAATAGTCTCCCATGAGAAAATTGCTGGAAGCACCAATACTTGGCACATCTAAAATCACAATAAATAAAACACTAGGAACTCCACTGTAAGGAGTAGACTTTCACTGGCATGCTGGTATTCCAATCTTCTACCCTACTGACACCCAAAATCGTAATATCCAATGTTCAACTCTCCAGGCCTGTGACCTAACACTTCTTTTTCAAGTCATTTCCATGTTGACATGAAATACACAGTTAGCTCCAGAATTGTTTGCCGTTTTGCTAAATAGGAATTTTTCAGAATTTTTCCTGCATTTAAAAAAATTACTGTCTTGCTGGAGCAGTAGGGTAAAAAGTGAAGCAATTAATATATCAGTAAAGTCCACTCCTTCTCCTGTGCCGTTTCTTGGGTATCTTCCCCTTATAGAAGACAAACTCTTATCTCCTGGAGCATCCCTTTGCTTTTTGCTTATGTGATGTACATTGGCCCTGTTGGATTTCAGACACTGTGAAAGTAAATGTACCTAACTGGAAAATTGCCCAATGGGTTGTTGCAGGCATGTAATTGACCGTTTGACCTTTAAACTCAATCTCATTCCAGGGAGCTGGATTCTTTTGATGTTTTGCGTGCTTTTTGACTGTGGAGGGTGACAACATTGAGAAATGCAAAATAACAAGGAAATATAGCAGCGTTTTGACCCCTGCTTAAAGGAAAACAAAATAAATCATAAGAGTTGTATGCCAGCTGTAAACACAAGAGTAACACTGGAGTGTTCTTAATAGAGGCCTGGGGCACCAGAGTAAGTTAGGCTGTGCTGAGCCTGCCAAGTCATCTCTTCGTCTCTGTCAGTATCTCTTTGTCTGGCAATAATGGCACTAAAAACTGTGCTCATCACCAAAGATACAGTAAGACAAAAGGCCTGACTCAACAACGAATTACCCTACTTTTGTGTCATGATAACTCCTCTAAAAACAGGCAGAGGCAATAAGATGTAACTGGGGAAACAGAGGTGCTCATCTAGCTCATCTCAAGGCAAAGATTTCCACTTGCCAACTTTTGTTTAGTAAAAATATCTTACTTTGCTGAAATAGAACACCAGACAATATTCCACAGTGTATTTTCTAAACTACACTATATTATAAATGTCATAGCAAACTACAGGAATGATATCTTACTTGTCTTAATTACGTTTTTACGGCAGTTGTCATCAGAAACTACCAATACACAATCTTCAAAATATTTTTCTTAGCATGCAAGCAAAACAAGATGCACTGTAATTTGAGGGAAATTCTGTATGAAGGCAAGCAATGTTGACAGAGGAGTTTTTACTGCTGTCTCAAAATTGAGGCAATTTCTGAAGAAAAGTTGTATCTGAAAATAGCAGCAAGTATTGTTGCTGAATTACTGAAAGAAGAGGTTGGCTATATGCCATTTGAAGACCTCTAGGCAAGGATGAGTGTGAATAAAAAATATATGCCTTGGAGTAATCCTAGACTTTGTAAATCATTCGTTTCATCACCTGAAAGACCCTGGGTATGTGTTACCTCCTACCAGAGAGGAATTCTGGGATCATAGTGAGACATAGATATTGGAAACAATAGGCAAAGGTGTTAGCTATTTAATTATATTTTCTGTGAGTCCTCAGAAATACTGTCGGAATTATCCCCTGTAATGAAAGGCAATTACTTAAGGCACTGAGTTACAGGGGCTCCTGAATGTTCACCTATGTAACCTTTAGTCACAGTGCTGAATGGTGGGTGACCAGAGCAAAACCAGTGGGGCCCATGGGATGGCTCCTGTCAGAAAGAGTTGCCAGGATAATAAGTATTCCCTAGCTGAACCCAGGGGCTCAGAGGTCCCAGTTTCCAAATTCAGAGTGGTCATCAAGGCACTCACATACAATGCTGAGTAAATTCCTAAGAAAGTATAGCTTAGTTGTGAGCCAGGTAACAAACCCAGAACCAGATGGGTCACTGTACGCAGATGCATGAGCTGGTTTGTTGGTTGTTTCTTTCATTTGGTTGTTTAGTTTTTAATTTTTACTCCTCTTTGAAAATAGAAGTATTTTCTAATAACATCATTTTGGCCCATGAATGAAGCCTCAGTCTTCAAAGAAAAACATTCCTACAACTCCTCCCAGCAGACTAAGGAGGTGTGGTTTGCCGCATGTGAAGCCATAGATGGCGAATGAAGTTGCCAAGCCACTATTCGTCATATTTGAGAAGTCGTGGCAGTCCAGTGAGATTCCCATTGACTGAAAAATCATAGAATCATAGAATCATAGAATGGTTAGGGTTGGAAGGGACCTTCAAAGGCCATCTAGTCCAACCCCCCTGCAAGAAGCAGGGAGCTCCCCTGCAAGAAGCAGGGAAAAAATGGGAAACATAACCCTTATTTTTAAAAAGGAAGACTCAGGGAACTACAGACAGATTAATCTCACCTCTGCGTCTAGCAATGTCATGGAGCAGACTGTCCTGGTTTCAGCAGGGATGGAGTTAATTTTCTTCTCAGTAACTGGTGTGTTTTGGATTTCATGTGTAAAGAATGTTGATAAAAACACTCTGATGATACGAGTTATTGTTAATGAGACCGAGGACACTGCCTGGCTTTCCAAGTCTCATTAAAGTCTCGTTAATGTGCAGATGTGGGAAACTAGGCAAAAGACAGACAGAATAATTGATCCAAACTGGCCAAAGAGAGTATTCCATGCCACAAATGTCATGCTCAGTATATAAGTGGGGGTTGCCCATGGGCGGGGTCATTCTTTTCTGGCATCCATTCCATTCTAGTACTCTTTTCTGGCATCCGTTCCATTCTAGTACTCGTTCCGGCACCCTTGGCATCCTTTTCTTCTCTCTTGCTTGCTGGCATCGTTCCTTCTACCTTGCTAGCTTACTCTCCCCGCTTTGCCTGCTGCTCGGTGTCGTTTCCGTGATCACTGCTTAGGACAGGCTGCATCAATCATTCGGATATCGGGTGGTGAAAAATCATACATTGTTCATTTTGTATATTTTGTATATATTAATATCCTTATATTCTGTTATCTTTGTAGTTTTCAGTATTTTAGTAAACTGTTTTTATCTCAGCCCATGAGTTTTCCTTTCTTCCTAATTTCTCTCCCCTGTCCTGTTGGGTAGGGGAAGGGTGAGCGAGAAACTGTGTGGTGATCTGGGCTAAACCACCACAGTCTTTTTGGCACCCAACGTGGAACTCGAGGAATTTGAGATAAGGATTGAGTTTAACAGGGAGCAGTAACGGGCAAAACAGGGATTGAACTCAACAAAAGAGCAAAATAATTAGGGGAAATTTATGTTCTGGTTGTGGTAAAGGGACAAGTGGTGAATTGTGTGTAAATTGTATGGTCTATCCACTGTTGGTGTTGTGAGGATATAATTTTGATTTTGGTGCAGGGAATTCTTTTTTTTTTTTTTTCTGTTGATGTGTGTGTATTTTAATTAGAATTCTTAAATATGTAATTCACAGAGGCAAGGGGTGGAATGTTGTGGTTTTGTTTAGTGAGGGGGGCCTGAGGTGGCAGCTTCTGTAGGAAACTGCTAGAAGTCGCTCCCCTTTGTTCAGTGGACTCGGCTGGGCCTAGGGCGGACCCACTGCTGGCCAAGGCCGAGCCGATTGGGAGCAGAATGTCCCATGATAACGCCTCTGCGATAACGTATTTAAGAAGGGGAAAACAGAAAAACAAAAAATGAGAGAAGATGTGAAGAACCTGGGCGGGGGCAGAGGCGCAGAGGGGGAGGCGTGGGCCTCTGGGGCCTTGCAGGCCTCACGCTCTGGCCTCTTGCCAGGCAGCCGACTGGGCCCAACTTGGCCTGGCCTGGCTGCAAGAAGTGGAGAGGAGATGAGATGGATGATGTGAAGAGATCCTGAGAGGCTTCTGCCAGCCTGTTGTGAAGAACTTTCCTTGTGAGAGGAACGGCTGCAGACACCAAGGTCAGTGAAGAAGGAGGGGGAGGAGTAATGCTGCTCCTGGCCAAGATTCCCCTGCAGCCTGTGGTGACGACCATGGTGGAGCGGGTTGTCCCCCTGCAGCCCATGGAGGCCCACAGGGGAGCAGAGATCCACTTGGAGCCCCTGAAGGACCCCACACCAGGGGAGGTGGATGCCTGAAGGAGGCTGTAGCCCATGGAGGGCCCGCTGGGACAGCCGTTCTGGAGAGACTGCACTCTGTGGAAGAGATGACCCATGCCAGAGCAGTTTCACGAAGGACTGTGGCATATGGGTGAGAACCCACACTGGTGCAGGGGAGGAATGTGAGGAGTTCTTTCTCCCACTATAAAGCAGCGGTGTAAAACAACGCTCGATAAACTGACCACAACCCCCATTCCCTCTTCCCCCCTGTGCTGCTCGGGGCCAGGGGGAAGGTAGTAGAGATAATGTTAAGCTCGGGAAGAGGGAGGGGTGGGGGGAGGTTATCTCATTCTCTGTCTCATTATCCTGCTGGTTTTAGTAATAAATGCATACTCTGGTCCCTATCGGGGCTGAACTACAACACAGACCCTTCTGGAAACCATACCAAGGCACATGTACAATAGCTAGGTGATTTGGAACAGGCAACATGGCTTCACTAAGAGTAAATTGTGCCTGACCAGTTTGGTGGCCTTCTACGATGAGGTTACAGCATTGGTGAATAAGGGATGAGCAAATGACATCATCTATCTGGACTTGCGCAAAGCATTTGACACTGTCCTGCATGACATCCTTGTCTCTAAACTGGAGAGACATGGATTTGATGGATGGGCCACTTGGTAGATAAGGAATTGGCTGGATAGTTGCACTCAAAGGGTTGCAGTCAATGGCTCAATGACTGGTGACAAGTGGCATTCCTCAGAGGTCCGTGTTGGGCGTGGTGCTGTTTAACATCTTTGCTGGCAACAAGGACAGTGGGATAGAGTGCACCCTCAGCAAGTTCGCCAAAGACACCAAACTGTGTGGTGTCGTCAACATGCTGGAGGTAAGGGATGCCATTCAGAGGGACCTTGAGAGGCTGGAGAGGTGGGCCCGTGCAAACCTCATGAAGTTCAACAAGGCCAAGTGCAACATCCTGCACATGGGTCCGGGCAACTCCAAGCCCAAATACAGGCTGGGCAGAGAATGGATTGAGAGCAGCCCTGAGGAGAAGGACTTTGGTGTGATGGTGGATGGGAAGCTCAAGATGAGCCAACAATGTGCACTTGCAGCCCAGAAAGCCAACCACATCCTGGGCTGCATCAAAGAAGCATGGTCAGCAGGTCAAGGAAGGTGATTCTGCCCCTCTACTCCACTCTTCTGAGACCTCACCTGGAGTACCTGTCCAGTTCTGGAGCCCCCAACAAAAGAAGGACATGGATCTGTTGGAGCAAGTCCAGAGGAGGGCCAGGAGGATAATCAGAGGGCTGGAGCCCCTCTTCTGAGAGGACAGGCTGAGAGGGTTGGGGCTGCTCAGCTTGGAGAAGAGAGGGCTCTGGGGAGACTTTTTTGCACCCTTCCAGTACCTAAAGAGGGCTTATAAGAAAGATTGGAAGAAACTCTTTATCAGGGCCTGTTGTGATACGATGAGGGGTAACAGTTTTAAACTAGAAGGAGGTAAATTCAGACTAGATATAAGGAAGACATTTTTCACAATGAGGGTGATGGAACACTACAACAGGTTGCCCAGAGAGGTGGTGGAAGCCCCGCCCCTGGAAACACTAAAGACCAGGTTGGATGAGGCTCTGAGCAACTTGATCTGGTTGGAGATGTCCCTGCTTCTTGCAGGGGGATTGGACTGGATGGCCTTTAAACGTCCCTTCCAACCCTAACCATTCTATGATTCTATAATCTACATCCCTAATTACACTTTTTCAAGGAAATTCTGACTGCTTTGAGACCAATGAGAAAATTTTCACCAACTTTTGTGGGATCAGAATTGAACTTCAGTCACATAGAATCAGCGTGATGCCAGTGAGATTGTCCTGCAAATTTCAAGGGCACTATTTCTGACACTTTTTTAGATCTTTCTTATAGGATACACTTAAACTATGAGAAATGAGCACCAGTTCCAAACACTTTCTGAAATTTTTCTCCATCCGTGTACCCTGTTCAACTTCAATACTTGGAAATAATTTGGGGCAATTTAAATCTCATTCAGCAGGATGAGTTTTCTACTGACACATTCCCATAGTTTGTGTGCGCAGCCTTCCTATTATCTTGTAACAGTAAGAAATAAAAGTTCCTGTAAATGCTGATCAGGTTTCTATCTTGAGAGAGCAAACTCATAGAAATTTTTATAACTATATCAAATATTGCTTGCCTGTGCATGGTGTGATTCTCTTTCCTGGATCAGAAACCCAGAGATTCGGCTCACAGCCTGTGAGCTGGCCTCCTACACAAAGATGATATCATAATTAATTAAAAGGAATTCACTGTGCTACTGGTATTCTTGAGATGAGGCATTAGTGTAGCACATTCTGGACAGCATCCACTCCTACAAATGATATGACAAATTGCTTGGCACAGATACAAGCTCTCATCATTAAGGGAAAGTGCAAGAATGCTATTGGGATTCCTGGCGTCGTGTAAACACAAACAAAAAAAAACCCCAATTTTTCAGTCTTCAAGGATCAGAAGCACAGAGCTTAGTGGGTACCTGATGGCAAGGTGTAAAGTGCATCAGATTGCACCAGATCTCTCACCAGAAATAGGAAGACTTTCTGTATGTCCCCTAACGTACTCTCTCTCTTCTCATGTCACCACTCTTCTGTTACATTGTATGTTCATTCATTCATTTCCCAGGATGTGGCTGGGCACAGCTGACATATTCCTATTGATTCCTTTATTCTGTGTTTCTGGGCTTTTTGTTTAATGGTGACAGCAAATGGGTGAATAATACTGTCTCTTCTCAGCTAAGTATTCTCAGCTCAAACACAGTTACTTTTGCAGCTGTCTGCACTCCTGTTGGTTGATCATCCCCTGATCTCTATCATTTCTTATTTTAGACCAAGGCTTCCCGGTAGGGCTGATGTCTGTGACAAGCTGCCTTGACTCTGTGATTCCCAGAAGATGTGTAGAATGGACATCCCAGTGAATATGACTCACACTTGGAAGCTGCTGCAGGTTCCAGCTCAGAAGCTCTCCTTCTCTTTTGGCTCGACTCGTCAGCAGTGTAAAACAATCCATGATCTCCGAACACTGCTCGTTACAGCCAGACTGGAAAGAGGGAAGAAAAGAAAAGCAAGCTCACTTCTGCTAGTAACTCTGTTTTCACTGCAATAGTCAGAAGTATTATTTCCCTGACATACTTTGATTTTTTTTTCCAAAGTTTCTATGTTCTGATCTGGATAGAGATTTTAATTTCTGAAGAGAATAAACCAATTTATTTAGTTGTTGTTAGGGGATAAATTTACTAAAGCAGCTCATTAAGCAAGATGTTTCAATCTCCTGGATCTACCTTGTGTTCTCTTTAACATGCCGAGAACAATTTGATTGCCAAAGCACAGAATAGTTAGGTTTTGCTCACAGTCTTTCTCTAGTCAATAATTCTATTAACAGGCAAGTTATGGCGTAGTCTTGTATCTATAATCATAGCAGCAGGTCATAGGCGCATAGGAGGAAGTCATAGCTGCATAAATTTCCATCTTTTTTTCAGTAGGGTGGTAAAGGATAACTGGTGCCTCTGCATTACAGATTGACTGATGAGGAAGGTCTATGACTCACACACACATGCCCTTTATTACATCCCTTTAGGGGAATATTAGAGTCCTTGAGCCACCGCTTGGTCAAAAATTGTAGGCACATGTCCCAGCTCTTCTGCTGACATGTGCTCCCCAGACACCGGAGAGCACCGCCCATGTCCTCCCCTGGAAAACCCAAGGCACAGCTAATTCCAGAAGATCCCAAATCTGGGCAGCTAAGGTCCTCCAGATTCAGCTATGAGATGTGAAGTAACAATCAATATTTTTCCTCAGATCCTGAAGTAGCTGAGAGGTTGTGCAGTCCTTCCGGCCTGTGATGTTAGATCTCTCTGTATTTACTGAGGTCCCCTGTAGCTGTGTGGACTAGCTCAGAATGAGAAGAATGAACTGAAAAGAAAGGAAGGCAAGATTAGAAATTACAAACATGACCTCATATTCTTAAAACTCAACATTTCTACAGTTGCTCAAAGAAGGGAAAAGGGGAGTTGTGTAGCATATTCTTAAAAGCACACATAAAGTTGTATAAAATCATGACTACCTATTTGAAAGAAAATCAGGAAATGGAGGTTTCATAAACTACAATGTGCACCTGTCATATACAATGTTTTAAGAGATTTGCATTTTCAGAAGAGGCTTTGACTCTGTGGTTCACTTGAATGAGTCAAAGTTAATGTTTTGCCATGACAAATTCCTTGCATTTACAGGATTTAACAGATAAAATTGAATTAAGGGAAAAAATAAAACAATGAATAACAAGCTATGCTTTAAACAGAAGAGCAGATTTTTTTTTTTTTCCTAGACTGCACAGCTGTATAAAACAGCTAAAAGTCAAACTCACATTAGCAAGTAACCTGCTTTCCATTTCTACATTTGCGTAACAGCCAGGTGATGAGTCCAGCCAAAAATGCCCAGAGATCTCAAACTGCTGATAATCCAACCAGAATTTCTTGACAGCTTTTAGTCCACCTTAGCTGTTCATTACAGCTTTCTGCAAGAAAGAGTATTGCAAGCTACGGAGACAACTTTACTTTTCTTTATTTTTCTGTCTTCTTCTTCCATTTCCTTCCCATGGTTTGGGGTTTTTTGGAGGGGAGTGCGGTGGAGGGGACATTAATTACAATTTAAATTAATTCATCTCAACCTTTTGTTTTCCTAATATCTTTCACCTAGGTAAAAAGTTGTTCTTAGTTTTTTTGAAGCCTCTAAAACATTACTTAACTGGCATTTAGAGTACTTAGTGAACGGTGGTCACAAAAATACAAATCAGAAGCATCTGTGACTTCCAATAAAATATTTAAACCGAAGTGTGAAATGGTATTAGCTTGTTTTCACATCAGATCCAGATAGTTCAGCAAAGTCCATGCTCTGTGTACATTTTTATTCTTGTTAAAAATTTAAAAGGCAAGATTTTAATGTCTCAGCATTAACTTAAGTTGTAGTCAGCCTGTAAAACAATTGGAGAGATGCTATTAAAAGAATATTAATAATAAAACAGATGCTTTAAAGAAAGCTTGGTATCGCAGCAGCCTCAGTCCACTTTGCTTCCATATAGCAGGCCTGGCTGAGAGTTACTGTGCTTCAGTCAAGCTTGAGAGTGGAGCTTTGGGTGGGAGATTCTAACTTTCCCCTAAAAAACAAGGCTTGAGTATCCTGTTTATGTGCCTTTTTTTTATTTTTAAAGAAAAAAAAGAAGCAAATGTCACTTTGGTCTTTAATTTAACTCCTGAAACCAGTTATTGTGGTCGTGATTTACTTCTAAGGAACACTGAGACCCAAGTATCAAATAGCCACCTGTGGAGGATCAAACAACAGCACCTGAGCTGGGTAGAGTTTTTTTCATTATCAGAGAGTTACAGCAGAGGAAAGAGATGTGTTTGTTAATCTCCAGTAGTTTCAGCAGTGAGAATGTTCCCAGAAGGGAGGTGTGACCCCAGCTAGTCCAGGATCTGAATACCAAGGTGCAGCAAGGCCATTCTGGTGTAGCCCAGCCTGAGCAGTAGCATCCTCAGGTCTGGCCACAGATCTGCATTCACTCCAGAGTCAGAACACAAGTAAAAGTTTTTAAAGACAGCTTTAGAGCCAATAGTATTACTTAGAAACACTCACTGTATCCCTTTTCTTACCAGCTTCCTTAGCTATAGTAAAGGTGCTCTATTGTAAGATAAGAAAACTTTATGAAAATCCTACACTAGATTTAAATAGAATGCAGTGACTGTTTCCATATTTCCAGTGCCTGTGCTACCCATTTTGTGACACCCAGCCTTGCCAATACCACACATGTGCTTCAGGAATACATATTCAGTTGTGCAGACGCACCGTTAGCAACTTCATATCCATTTTAAAGAAAAATTCTGCATTATTGATAGCACTTAGAATCATAGAATGGTTAGAGTTGGAAGGGACCTTCAAAGGTCATCTAGTCCAACCCCCCTGCAAGAAGCAGGGACATCCCTGACTAGATCAGGTTGCTCAGAGCCTCATCCAGCCCGGCCTTGAACGTTTCCAGGGATGGGGCATCCACCACAGGGCTGGGCCCAACACGGACCCCTGAGGGACGCCACTGGTGACCAGTCTCCACTTGGACATTGAGCCGTTGACCACCACTCTCTGAGTGCGGCCATCCAGCCAACTCCTTATCCACCAAGTGGTCCATCCATCAAACCCGTGCCTCTCCAGTTTAGAGAGAAGGATGTCGTGCTGGACAGTGTCAAAAGCTTTGCACAAGTCCAGGTAGATGATATCTGTTGCTCGTCCCTTGTCCACTGATG
Organism: Tetrax tetrax; assembly: GCA_009806455.1. NCBI lineage: Eukaryota > Metazoa > Chordata > Aves > Otidiformes > Otididae > Tetrax > Tetrax tetrax. The sequence continues at coordinate 475,188 of WHYT01016241.1, forward strand.
CTGTTACCCCGTCATAGAAGGCCACCAGATTGGTCAGGTACAATCTGCCCTTGGTGAAGCCATGTTGGCTGACACCAACCACCTTCTTGCTCTCCGTGTGCCTTAGCATGGTTTCCAGGGTAATCTGCTCCATGACCTTGCCAGGCACGGAGGTGAGGCTGACCGGCCTGTAGTTGCCCAATTGAAAAAATCCGTTTAATATAAAGTCCTCTCATCGAGGACGTATCAGATATTAAACTGATTAGAACAGATACTATACTTGATCTTAGCCAAAAGGCCGTATAACTTTCTGTATAGCTGAAATGGACACCTAGCTTTTAAAAACTGTTAATTTAGAGCTCATGTAAGTTCATGATCACTATCTTTACATCTACAAATGGCTCTGTTTTGTTCAGATTTTTACAGACCTCTTTGCTGTGTCTGCATTTGCCAGTAATTTAGTCTTATCAAGCGCAAACACGGGACAGTTGTGCTCAAATATCTATAAAGCTTATTAAAAGCAGTGAAGCAAAAGTTTATCTTTGGAAATTACAGAAAATAAAGCCAAAATATCAATACATCCCTTTCTAAAAGAGGCTGGGTCCATCTCAGTCACCGAAACCTAAGTTATTTCTTAAGTTGCGCAGGTTCCCCCTTCTCAAGTTGCAGATGAAAGTGTAAGTTAAATAAGTTTTGTGCCGAATGCTCTCCAGGCAATTCTTACAACCAAGGGTTTTTTTTTCAGGGCTTCCAGTGAAATTACTTATCATGTCTGTAGTAACACACTGCCTCAGGCCTGTAGAAGTGCAAGACACACAGATACCGCCTTAACAAACACGGATTTATAACCTGCCTCTCTTGTAATAGCTTTAAAGATCAGTAGGAACTAAGCACATAGTTCTAAAACTATTGGACAGTCTCCAGCTGACCCAGGGCAGCTAATGTTTTACAGTAAAAACATTCTTCAGTACTCAGACTAGAAGTCGGTCATAAATTGATTCCTCCTCTTCTTCCACGTCTGGCATCATGTTTACTGTAGAGGCATGAGTTGAAGAAAGAAACAAAGCTCAAGCATGAGCCAAGCACCCTCCTTGACATGCAGAAAAAAAAAAAATCTTCTCTCCTGAGTATGTTTAAGACCTCTTCATCCTCCCTAGACGGAGAGGAGGCTCTTTATCACCAGTGAACTTTCCATAGCAGCCTTATCTTCTGCTCCAGCACAATCTGTCTAATTTGCAGTCTATGGGCTAAACACCAGACAGAGTCAGCAGAAGAAGAGATCATCCTAAAAAAAATCCCCCTTCACATGATTTCACATTGCCACAGCCCCTTGCATTGGACCTGGGGTTAAGCAGGCACAGGGTGTAAGACTGAGCCCTTGCTGGCAAGGCCACCGCCTCTGCCAGCTGTACCGTCACAATGCCAAGGCAAGCTCCTGGCCCACCTTATTGTGCCAAGCAGCCAGCCCTTGCTGCCCTGATGTGGGGCCTCACCTCCATGTAGGGTCAGGACACAGCCTGGTAAACACACAGAGATGGGAGCAAGGACAAACTTCAGGACCCAGACATATGGATAAAGCCAGAAAAGAATCCTGTGACTTCAATTGCCAGGAGCAGCCCCAGCTGCCTCTTTAGAGACTTGCACTTTTGGATGCTGGCTACAAGGAATGATGCAAAAACTTTGGAGCTAGCCTCTGGGTTGTGTGTCTAAAATAAGGAGCTTTGGGAAGTCTGGGTGCTGAGCAGCTGTGTTAGCATCACAAGGCCTCCAGTGTCTACCATGTCCACATGCAATAGTAGTACCACAGAAAATATTTATATCTTGTTTCACATTTGTATATTTTCAGAGAGCAACAACAAAAGAGATCCCAGAGTCTCTTCAGACAGTAAGTAAAAAGCTAGAAAGGAGGGACAGGGTCCTAGCAAATCCTGTTCATAAAAATAAAATGTTGAACATCAGCACATGAGATTTGCAAATGGTGACAGATCAAATGATATACTGTAATCTGTGGCAATCTGTTTCTCCACCTCACCACTGAATGCTGTCAGTTCCCCAGCCAGCTACCACTGGTGGCAAGGCACTCCAAGCAAGTTTTGATGGATAAAGTGACAGATGCTTTGCCAATTACCTACTGTCTCAGGAATTGCTAAATACTTCGCTGTACACGACATCTTACTACTGTAGTTGCATAAGCAGTCTTAACTTTAAAAAAATAAATAAATAAAAAGACTGTACCCTGCAATCCTTAATTTACTTGACTTAAACTAGAAAACAAGCCAGAGACAAAAATATCTGAAAGGTAGTGTAAGGGGTTACAGCAACGTATGCTGAACTTCCCAGAGATGGAACCTAAACTTCCTATTGGTTTCAAATGCAGAGTCCGTCTCCAGAGCATCTCTGACCTCTGCTTCTCCTTGGGGATCATTTGACTTTCCTCAGACTCCATGTGTCCTCAAATCCCTCACCTTCCCTCACTCAGGAGGGAAAGGCGGGATCTGGCCAATAACCCACCTCTCCCACGCGTGTTTTAGCCCTGCTTGATTTACAGGCTGGTGCTGACAGATAATGCCAGCCCTGGGAGCCAGTCTCAAGTACTTTAATGGATCAGACAAAAGAACTCACATGATCTCTGGATCTGAGGACAAAGAAAATTGGTGTTCAGAGACACAGAATTATTTGGGAATTCAGATAATTATACAATCACACTTAGGAAAAGCAAGTAAAGAGATTCCATTTTTTACCCTTTGAACAAAACAGAAACATGGTGTAATACACAAGTACAACGTCACAAAACTAGAATATTTTGAGTTGGATGGGGCTAAGCACAGTTTATGCTTGTATTTTTAAATCCACATTTTTACCATTCCTGATAGCCAGAAAAATCTGAAAAGCCTAAGGTGGTGTTGATGGACCCTTTTCCCCTGGGTCATCCTTTCCTCCCACTCTGAACATCAAACACTTACAGGCTGCACTGGGATAGGCAGAGACTTTGTTAGTGGGATATCTAAAGAAATACGTACCCTTGCTCGTGGTCTCCTTCACATCAATTTTTTCACTCCTTCGATGAGACACCGAGAGACTTTACATGAGGGGCCTTTCATAGCTGGTGGAGTTTCTGAGGCGTAACAAATCGCTCAGTCTCTTGGGGATTAACCCAGCACTGCTGCCATTTAAATGTGAGAACTTCAGGACGTGATATAGTCGTAAGTCACCTTTCAGGAGTCAGATTCTACATTTATGGAGGGGAAAGAGAGAAATGATGCATTTATGCAGAAATCTGTTCTGGTGAAACGCTAAATAAAAATAAGAGGCTGATCTTTTCCTGGACTGCATTACACACTGCTATTTATATGAGGACTGGAGACCTTATCTGCAGCTTACGTCTGTAAGAATTTCCAGGAGAGTTTTTGGAACACAAGAATGCAATAGCAAAAAAAAAATAAAAATAAAATAAAGGTTTATAATTAAACCAAGGTATATTTAAACCTCACTGCTAAAATTGAAGGAGAGTACAGTTTCTGGTTTTGTGCATAAAAGACACTGAAAATGGCAGGGGAAAATACATGTAGGCATGTGTTAGCAACGCAATTACAGTTATATAACAAGCATGCAAACTCAAGAAAGAAAAGTTTGATTTTTTTTCAGCAGAGTAAATAGATGAGTGTGGCAGAAGCTGTCTTTCTAAGCTGATCTAAAAAATGTAAGTAGAACTTTACAGCAGGAAACACACTGATATATAACCCCCACTGTAGATTCTAGGCCTTTAAATTTGTTGTAGTAAAAAAAAAAATAAAAAATCCTATGACTGAATCAAACGATGACAGAAGCCTCAAGATATACAAGACACTCCTGGAAGCCAATGAACTTGCCAGTTTCACTTACACACATCTCTACTGGAAGTCAATGAAATTTCCAAGTTCTAGACTTAGCAAAACACCCTTCTAACAGATTGACTCTGCCCCTCTACGTATCTTTGCTCCTTCCCTTTTCATCTCCCATCTCAGCTATGTCCTCCTCAGTTCCTCTCGGCTACAGCTCTTCAGAGGTGGGACTGTTTTCTTGCCACACCTGCACAGCCAGGTCCTGGTTTAAACTGGGCCCATTGGCTGCCACTGGAAGTTAAGATCATGCTAGAAATATGCTTTTTTTTTCCTCAAAAATCTTTTCAAATGGAAAAGATTCCACCAAGTGGAATGTAAAGAAATGTTGTCCTGGTACCCATTCTGTCACATACAAAACACATTCAAACTGCAGCTCTGACATGCTAGTAACACTGATTCATCCGTCTGAATTCCCTTCCTCCCATTCCCTGAATATTTCTAATTGATCCATCATTTTTCAGGATGAGAACCCTTCATATCTTGTTACATTACATAACAATTAACTCAATGTCTTGAGAGGAAATCTGAGAAGACAAAATATTGTATGCACAAGCAAGCATCTTTCTAACAAAGTACCATGCTTTCTGTAATGGAAACTTATTTTTAGAAAATTAATAAAGATATTAATCTTCCTGAGCAGAGGCAGCAGGGAAATTAACAGTTACTTAATCATGCAGAGCAGTAAGATGCTGTACAATGTTATATGTAAGACTAGTCACTGACCCTTTCTGGTGAGTGAATTGATTATTATGTTCAACATTTCAATTTAGCCCAGTACCACAAGTGCATAGTAATTGTGATTTTATTATACAGTCACATAAATAATGCAATATTTTTAATGATCCGTAGCCTTTAGAACACACACTGAGAACTGTCTAATACAATAAGAAGGCACTGTGCTCTGTTTAATTTTTACTGACATTAAACTAGTAAGAAACATTATGAAATTTCAACAGCTTTAAAGAAAAAAAATTCAACATTGTAGCAAAGAAGTTGTCTTGCTATAACACAGCATATCTCAATAGATGTATGGCTTATTGATTAGAAAAGGAATCAGGAATCACAAAAAGAAAGTAAGCACATTTTAATAATAAAGTCTGACTTAACATAATCATTATTTTGCCATTATACTAAAATAGCATCTAATACATGTAGGATATTTTAAAATTTAACAATGCAAACACTGAGCTCCTAAGGCATCAACCCCATGTATCTCATTATTTTCTTTAACTTTTCCAAAACCAATATATTCCTTTCTTCCTCCCCAGAAAGAGAAAGGATTTTAGTGAAAATACGATGCTGAACAATTGCCTTTAATACAAGGATCTCTAGGGAGGCTCCGTTTCACTGTCCATGAGAATGGGTCTTGTTGGTTACTTTTTTCCTAGAGAGCAAAAGTCTGAAAAGCATGAGTGTGATGCAGTGAAAAGCATCACAAAAAGGAGGGCTGGGTGTAGACATACAGGTGTGAGTGGGTGCTATTTGAGAAAAGAACACCACTAGCCTAGCTCTTGTGCTTCCTCTGTGAACATCTCCCTTTCAGACTGTCGTACGCTGGTATGCCTACTCTTGCCTGAACCGCTTCCATCCATGCACAAAACCCTTACCACACAGGAGTGTGCGTATTGAGCCAACGTTGCCTGCTCAGCTATAGCTACAAGCAGAAGCTCATGCTGGTATTGAAGCACAGTCCTACTTCATTTCACAATTACAGGAAACTAAAGTGCATATATATGCATTTCTAATAAATTTTCAATTATCAGAGCCTGTCTCTTGCACCTCTCTAACTACTCTCTTCCCGGGCACCCTCTGTGGTCAGCTTGCTGATTTATTTAAAAGGCTGTGGTCATCTTCTCAACAGGTCAGCACCACCAAAGGCTTTTTAAGGCTTTTCCAAACATCTCCCACACTTCTAAAGAATGACAGTAGCTCTCTCTGTTTTCTCAGTATATTTTCTTAGCTTGGTCTGGTCTCGTTAGACTGGTCCATAATGACTCAGTCAGTGACTCCCCAAATCAAAAGTTTCCTTACCAGGAATCTCAGAGAAGCGTTTTCTCTATGCCATGACTTGCATGGAATCTTATTTAAAAAAATAGGTAATTAGCTGATCAATTAACTAATTTGGGTATGTTGAAAGTACAGGACGATACTGCTCTTTGATGCTAACAAGAGACCTTCTTTGTGAGCCAACAAAACCAACCACAAATGTTCCTGAGCCTCGATTTCTCTCTTCCTTATTCCTCGCATCACAGCTAACCTTACAACTCTCACAAGTTCTTTGACTTCACAGCAACAGATCTGATTGACTTCTGCCTACCAAAACATGCAGATGTATTGAGTCTTAAACCTCAGTGTATGAGGTTCTCTCATTATAAATCTGCATCACTGTCGGAGTAGCTGCTCTAAAACATAACCTAAGCCTATGTCTGAGCTTGAATTTCTGCATGGCTGATTTGGGTTTTTATAAATGCTGTCAAAAATGATAAAATCTGAAATTAAAGGAAAGCAAGAAATGTGATCACATGCTCATGCCTGAGCCACATGAAATTTAAATTGTGAATGATCTGTCAGTATAATATCAATGATCTGTGAATTGTGCTTTTAAACATCACCTTACAGACTGCTGTGCTGCAGCTGACTCCAGGCATGAGCTGCTCCCTGGGAATGCTTGATGCTACCAAAGTAACATCTACAGGCACTTCAACATGTCCAACTCCAGGGCCAGCCATTCTGGTGGCAGTATAAATTAACACTAGATTTTGAGAGTGAGGGAAAATGCTCTGCTTACAGACATGGAATAACTGAGCAGGGATGTAAAGGCTGGGATCATCCTTGGCTGCAGCGACCATGAAATTCTAGATTCATGATCCTAGGAGGAGAAAACAAGGCAAAAACCAGGATCACAGCAGGTGATTTCAGGTGATTAAGGAAATGTAAATAGACTGGACATACAGAAGTCCATGGGACCGCATGGGATGCACCCACAAGTGCTGAGGTACCTGGCCTATGTCACTGTGAAGCCCCTCTCAATTGTCTTTGAAAGGCCATGGCAAGTAGGGGAGAACTGGAAGAAAGCAAGTATCTGCCAGCCTCACCTTGATCTCTGGGAAAGTTATGGACCAAATCCTCCTAGACACCATTCCCAAATACATAAAGGATGAGGTGATTGGGAATGGTCACTATGGATTTATAAAGGAAAAATCATGCTTGCCCACCTTGATAGCCTTCTACAATAAAATTATTTTTTAATGAATGAGGGAAGAGCAGTGGCTGTTGTTTATCTTGACTTTAGCCAAGGACTGACTTTTAGACATGTCGACTTTAAGGCTTTTGACACTGTCTCCTCAGACTTCCTCATAGGCAAACTAATGAGGTACAGACTAGATAAGTCTAGGGAGGTGAAATGAGTGAACTACTGAGCTCAAAAGGTTGTGATCAGCAACATGACCTCCAGTTGGAAGCCAGTCCCCAGTGGTGTACCCTAGTGGTCAGTACGAGCACCAGTACTGTTTAGCATCTTCACTAACGGCCTGGATGATAGGACAGAGTGTACCAGCAACAAGTTTGCAGATGATACAAAATTGGGAGGAGTGGTTGGTACACCATATGGCTGTGCTGCCATTCAAAAGGTTGTGAACAGTATGGAGACATAGGCAAACAAGAAATCTCATGAAGTTCAAAGCGAAGTGGAAAGTCCTGCCCCTGGGGAAGAATAAGCACATGTATTACCGGGAAACAATAATAGCCCATGTACCATACAGTGAAGGCTGACTACCTGGGCAATGGCTTTTCGTTGGCCATGAAAAGGACCTGAGGATCCACAAGATGAACATAAGGCAGCAATGTGTCTTTCTGAAAAGAAAGCCAACTGTGTCCTGATTTAGGAGGAGTACGACTAGCAGGACAAGAGAGACGATCCTTTGCTTCTCCTGAGCACAGGTGAGACACATTTGGAGTAATGTGTCCTATTCTGGGCTCCCTACAAGACATGAACATACTGGAACAAATCTACGAAAGAGCTCATATGAGGAGAGGCTGAGAGAGCAGGGACTGTTTAGCCTGGAGTATAGATGTTTTGGAGGAATTATATCAATGTGTGTAGGTATATCAATGCTCATAGGTTTGAGCAAAGAAGAAAGAGTCAAACTCTTCTCAGTGGTACTTAGTGATGAAACAAGAGGAATTGAAATAGAGGAAATTCCATTTAAGCATTAAAAAACCCCACCTTCTTTGCTGTGAGAGTGCTCTAACACTGGAACATATTTCCTATGGAGGGTGTCGTATCTCAGTCCTTAAAGGTGTTCAGCACCAGACTAGGCATGGTCCTGACCATCCTGCTCGTGCTGACTCTATTTTGAGCAGAGGGCTCAGAAGAGAAGAAAACCAGAGATGCCTTCCAAACTCAGCTGTTCTGTGATTCTGTGAATCAGTGTTTGCTATCTGCAGTAAAATTCTATAGACTGATCAGTTCTTATTCACGTACAGTGTACCTCTTGATTCCTGTTTTGTGGAATACTACTGGCTTTTATGTAATAGCTGAACAGAGATATACTACCCTGAATCTCGAAAATCTCAAGCCTGCAACACACATAAACTGTCCAATTTGCATTATATATAAGAGAAAAATAGAAAATTTATTACAATCTCCCAAAATATTTGTTCTAGGGTTAGCCTAAAAGACTCTGTGTTATTTCTTCTATTTCCAAGCCAGTTCCCAGTTGAAAAAAAAAAAAAAGTTTTAATTAAAGCAAACTCCGCTTTATGGTTACAGAATGCTGTAATTTTTTATCTTTTCTCTGGAATTGTTACAGTGCTGAATCAACAACATGTGATACACTATAGAGACCAATTTAAAATATATATTTAAGATTATATTGAGTGGGATGAATGGGGTACCTAAGAAACTAAGTGACTACATCAGTGGACAAGGGAAGAGCTACGGATGTCGTCTACTGGGACTTCTGTAAGGCCTTTGACATGATCCCCCACAACATCCTTCTCTCTGAGTTGGAGAGATATGGATTTGATGGATGAACTGTTTGGTGGATGAGGAATTGGTTGAATGGTCACATCCAGAGGGTAGTGGTCAACGGCTCAAAGTCCAGATGGACCAGGGGTCTATAGTGAGACCAGTACGGTTTAATATCTTCATGAATGACATAGACAGTGGGATTGAGTGCACCCTCAGAAACTTTGCAGCTGACACTAAGCTGAGTGGTGCGGCTGATTCACTAGAGGGACAGGATGCCATACAGAGGGATCTGGACAAACTTGAGAAGTGGGCCCATGTGAGCCTCATGAGGTTCAACAAGGCCAAGTGCGAGGTCCTGCACATGGGTCAGGGCAACCCCCATTGTCAATACAAGCTGAGGTATGAAGGGATCTAGTGCAACACTGCAGAGAAGGACTTGGGGGTACGGGTGGATGAAAAGCTAGACATCAGCTGGCAATGTGCGCTCACAGCCCAGAAAGCCAACTGCATCCTGGGCTGCATCCAAAGAAACGTGGCCAGCAGGTTGAGAGAGGTGATTCTGCCTCTCTACTCTGCTCTTGTGAGAGCCCACCTGGAGTGCTGTGTCCAGCTCTGGGGTCCCCCATACAAGAAAGATATGGACCTGTTGGAGTGAGGCCAGAGGAGGGCCATGAAAATGATTAGAGGGCTGGAGCACCTCTCCCATGAGGACAGTCTGAAAGAGTTGGGACTGCTCAGCCTGGAGAAGAGAAGGCTCTGGGGAGACCTTACTGCGGCCTTTCCATACCTAAAGGGGGCTTATAAGAAAGATGGAGACAGACTATTTAGGACGGCCTGTTGCAACAGGACAAGGTGTAAGGGTATTCAACAGAAAGAAGATAGATTCAGACAGATACAAGGAAGACATTTTTTCCAAGGAGGGTGGTAGAATACTGAGGAGGTTGCCCAGAGAGGTGGTGGATGCCCCATCCCTGGAAACATTTAAGGCCAGGTTGGATGGGGCTCTGAGCAACCTGATTGAGTTGGAGATGTCCCTACTGCTTGCAGAGGAGTTGGACTAGATGACCTTTAATGGTCCCTTCTGGACCAAACTATGATTCTGTGATTGTAAACATCTGACCAAAAAACTGGAACTCTGAGAAGAAAGTTTTAAGGTTTACTATCAGACAGGCAACTAAACTTGTGCTCAGATGTCCCATTAATATGAGCATCCAGAAAGGCAGCCTGGTTAGAGGGGAAAATTAGTGAACAGAAGAAAATGTCTGCTGAAAAATACTGGCAAAAAATGCTTGCCAGCCTGGGAGCTGTGAGCCTGGGGACTAGGCCTGTGAAAAAGAAACATCCTTGAAAAGGACATCTGACCTCTTGGAAGTACAGCTGGGGTACCTAGAAAGCAGAGACATCCTGAGATACCATCAATATGTGCAAAACAAAGGGACTGAAATGGCACCTTATCATCTGAAAAGGTGAAATACAATAAAAATTGCTCTGAAAGAACAGAGAACATCATCTATTGGATGTTACAGGTGAAAAATTGAAATCTGTTGGTTGCTCAAAGCAGTGGTGTCCTGCTCTCTTTTTATGTCTCTGTGATGTAAAAGGAGCTTAATTTTTATCCAAAGTAGAGCCTCTCTCCCTGAGATCTTCCCTTGCTGCACATACTCTTTCTTTTCTAATCAGGTTGAATTCTCCACATGAACTTTCTATGAGGTCTTGGGCTACCACCAGGGACGCCTAGCTGACTACAAACTCTGTGATGCGGATCACCTTTGAAGTGAGACTCTGTCTGAAATCTCACTGGTATGACCCCCTTTTGGAGTCGGTTCAGCTTGTTCTCTCACTTCTGGGATGGATGGGTCCACTTGTTTTTTTGTCTGCTTTCCATGATCTGTCCCTCTCTGAAATCTGTCTAATTTACTCGACATTGCTATTATAAATGCATATAAATAATCTGTCATATCTAGTATTATACTGCTGATAAGTTGCTTCACTAATGAAAAGTTAATAGTAACCTGTAATATACCTAATTGGTTGTTGCTGCTATTGATTGTTGCTGTACGATTGATTGCTGCTATTGTCTGCTGCCATACAAGGGGTTGATATTATATTATTGATTGCTGATAGCAATTTGTAATAGCTGGATATATGTATTCACTATATTAATCGTAAGTATACTTACTAAAGGTGATTTTTTTGAATTATTATTTTTTGTTTTGTGGTAAGTTTACTTGCTAGTGGTGATTTCTGTGGTAATCTGCAATAAAGTAGAGAAATTTAGAGGATAAAGCCTCTGTGTCCTTGTGCATTGCAGAATCCTACAAACCCACAGTCACAACCTCTATACATCCACAGATAACCTTTTAGGTCTTGACAGTCACCCAGCTCTGTCTCCTTTCCATAAAAGCATTATCAACAAAAACATACAAAGACCATCTGGGGATGTTGCTTGGACACAAGAATATCTTGGCGGCATATAAATTGCCCATTTAGTGCCTCTGTTTCTGTTTTAGGGTCTTGCATAGGGGATGTCTTTGAGTGTATCATCTGTGAGTTTCAGGTGTTTTCAGATAAGACCAACAGCCTCCGCAAGGCAGTTATTTCTCCACATGGTGTTGAAGACAGTGGTGAAGAAACAGCTGGAAAGGAGGATATCCATGGAAAAGCATAGAAAGATGTGGAGAGAGAGAGGAAGCCTGAAAAGAAGCCTGAAGAGACTATTTCTACCTACCTTACTTTTCCCATCTACAAATGCAGCTAATGGTATTTTTCTCTTTCGCAAAGCACTCAATTGTATCCAAGAGATAATCTGAGTTGAGAGCACTTCAGCCGATGCAAGATACCTCTCAGTCCCATCAGGATGTGAATTGCTGATTGTAGGCGGTAATCCATGTGTAATCCTGATAACGTGGCTTCCATTCTGATTTTATCTTTGCGCACTTGAAGAAGTTAAACGGTGATTGTGACTGTTAGTAATACCACAATCCACCTGTAAGCTACTGTGTACAAGAAAAAAAGATAGGCAGAGCATGACAACTCTACCTCACGAAGATTTGAGGGTTTTCAAAGACCTTTCAGCTAGGAAAGAAACATAAAAATTCTCCACGTTGAGGAACGTGTCTGTAAAATAAAGTATGTCAGATCTTGAAGAATTTCACTCTGTTGAAGTCTAAACACACTAGGTGGGATTAATCTTATTTAAATTTAGGCATCTAAGTTTGTCACAAAACGCAGTGTTACCGGCCAGGATGCCTTAACAGTCAACAACAGGAAACAGGTACTCCTGGGGGAAATTAATGTAATCCCTCTCAAAAGCCATCTGAATTACTGGATTAACTACATTCTGAAGATGATAATTTTTTTGTAATTAGCTTCTATACACAGAGTTTACAGTCCCTAGCTCATGCCTCACCTTTTAACTTTAGATGTCCATGTCAGAACTGATGAACTGTACTTCTTAAAAAAAAAAAAAAAAATCTACTTACTGCAGTTTAGAAGAATGATAATGTAGGAAACTAGTCTATATAGACTATATAGTATGTCTATATAGTCTATATAGAAAACAAACTCTGTGCAAAGCTAAAAACAATTCCACTACTAAGTGCGTCAGGGCATGAAGTTTCAGGCTGCGCTGTATATCTGCCAGGAGGAAGAGAGGCTGCTGCCCTTAGATACTTCAATTTGTACTGAAGTACTGAGGCATATCTTAGGGGAAATGAGATCTTTCCAACTTCTCAAAGGTAGAGTGAGTATACAGAATGGGGCAGAAATATAACAACTAAAATGCTACATACTTCTTTTAAAATGCACAAGGGCTCATGCTGTTGAAAGGAATTCAAAGAACACAAGGTAGGCTGAGCCAAGAGAGTAGAAAGCACACTTTTCCATAGAGAAGGATAGAAGGAAATTTAATACAGGAAAAAAAAGACTTCATGCTTTGCAGTAAAAATCATGTTCGAGTTAGGAGAGTCTGGCTCTTACCCAAGTGTTCAGAAGACAGTAGCAAAAATGACAGATTTTACATTATCCTTTTCTAAATCTTACTATTTCTTGAGTTACTGTAAAATGAGTAAATCTATGTATTTGTTTGCCGTTGCCTTTTTATCTCCCTGAAGAGCTGAATAGTTAATCAAGAATAGTCCCCATGTGGGAGATACAGGAAAGTTGTGTCCAGGGCAAGGACGAGTCAGATGTCATCTGCTATGTTTCTGTCACAGCATTATCTGCCTGTCAAAGCCTCTGCCTCTGGAATGTGAAACAGTAGACTAAATCATTCAACTAGTGTGCTGGAAAATCCAAGGGAAAAAGTCGAACAGATACACAATCAAAAGTCAAGGTTAAGAAAAATATCTGGTGCAGTGAGGACTGGAACCAACAGCCTCAAAAGTGAGCAGCCAGATAAATTCTTTAAGTGCACTATAACATTGCTTACATGAAAATATATTTAAAAAAAAAAAATAAAAACCAAACACAAACATTTTTCTCCACAAATGTCAGAGCAGTTTGCCCTGTTCCTCCAGAAGATCTTTCCTGAAACTTCAGCAAGAGTAGTGAAAAACACCATTTTTACAGATCACTTAGATTCATTGGTAAACAGTTCTGCCAGAAATTTCTTCTGTGGTTCTGACTGCAAAATATTACTTTTGCAATACCTGTAAGACAGTTGTGCTGTAGGGCTAAAACTGAGAGCAGAATTTGATTTATTACTTTCAACAGTAATATTCCACGGACAGTCCCAATATTATAATGTTAGGTTTTTTTCCCCTAAGGAATGATTAAAACATTTTGGCTATTTTTGCATTCTAATGTTTCACAGCAGGTAGGTGGTGTCCAAAAGATTGCACCTTTTTGTGTAGTTACTTTCATCTTTACATAACTGAAACCAAATCAATATTCTCATGTTGTATTTTCAATAAGTCATCATGGAGAACTTTGCTGAATTAGCAAACTTTGAATTGACACAGAATTAATAAAAATCCCCAAAAGGATTCTTTTTCCACACTTGCACTGAACGTATCCTTTTCCTAGTAAGGGATAAGTACTAGGGTCTACCTTAAGGTTTAGATTTTGCTCTCACTTACAGCAGCATTAGAGACAGGTAATTTCACGAAGTTAACGGAGCTGCCCCTCTTGTAGCCACTGAAGAAGAGCATTAGAATCCAGCCACCAAGCAGTACCACCCAGCATATTGTTGTTCATTCTTGTTCTTCCTAGTTTGCTGCAAAGATGGGGGTTATAGAACCATGGCCTGCTGTTCTGACTGTCAATGTGATCAGCAATCTGATGAGCTCTTTTCCAGAAACCATCACCTTTGAACCTCTAGCTAGTTCCAGCTAAATGGATGGAGGGATCACCATTCTATTAAGCTCTGGGACAAGTGGTGTTGCAATTAGACTTAGTAACTGACTTTTTAACGCAGTTTGTAGAAGTTGTTATTATCTCAAATAAGAAAAGAAATTTACATAAACTCAAATGTTACTGGACGCCCAAGAATCCACACGACACATTCCATACCTTCAGAAAAACAGCTGTTATGGCATGCATCATCCTAGAAAAGTAAAGTCTATCAAGACTAAGGCAAAAAAACAGTAGGAGTCCAGACTTACAGGATGTTTGCTATTACTCATATATACACTTTTCTGGCTGAAATTTTCCAGGAATATATTTTTTCCTGTAGATGAAGTTTGGATTAAAAAATTCAATTCCTTTGGAACACAAACAAAGCTGGGGAAAAGCAAAACACATTTGGTATATTAGGATATGTATTTTTCTAAGAAAAAAAAAAAACCAAAACCCCCAAACTTTCCTAGCTGGGAATGGAAGGAAGACAAAGTATGAAAGTTCTTGTCCTGTCACTGTCTTCAGTAGCAGATAGCTTCTCTATGACTTTCAATCCTTTGTTCATTAAAAATAATTTATGCTTATAAACATGCTACATCTCTTCCAGTGTAAATCAGTGGTTTTAAATCCATTTAAATCCATCCACAGCAAAAGTAAAATACTGAAGACAGTATTTAGACAAGAAAAATATACTGCATTTTTTAATTGTGAATTGGTTAGTAGCAACTGAAAATATTTCTGTCATTACTAGAGGACATAGTGAGTCCTTTTGGACACTAGATCCTAACTATATGTGGTTCATCATCTCATAAAATGAAGATAGCACTTTTCTAATTGTTATGTCTGCTTTACTGCTAACTATTGCTGTTAGCCAATCAATCTCATTGGCCTTTGAGCAAAATACTGCATTTTGAAAACAAGTTCTTCACATGTTCAACTCCTTTGCTTACTTCACTGAGCAATTTTATGAATTGCAGCCCAGCTAAACTCAGTGTAAGAAAGGTATTCTACACATCTTGAAAATACAAAATTCAATAACACCATTTTCACTGTGACATAGATTTTTTAGGTTTTTCTCACAACTTTGCCTCATAAACACAGATTATTTTTTTTGGTAGAAGGTTATTTACATTTCCTATGTAGGCCTTATGCTTTATTAATGTTGACTTTGTAAATTAATTTGAATATCTCTTAAACACTAATTTTTTTACTTTTCTTTTTCTCACCTGAAAAAGCATAATCCTTTCCTTCTTCAAGTGATGTGAAACCATGACCATATCCTTTAAAACTATGAATACATATCTGAGGAAAGGTTTTCAAGTGGTATTTTGGGATTTGGTCTCAAGTGATGTAAAATCCCAAGTGATACTTGGTCAAATCTATGATTTAGAAACAGTAAAATTTATTAGCATAGGTTCATCAGATTAAAACACAGTATTTGCCTTCCTTTGTATATATATGTGCTATAGTTAACATTCAGTGGTTCCTACAACCTGAATAAACACAAATAATTTCCATCAGACAACAACTGTTATTTTATCCCACTATCTTTGCTTCTCTTTTGTCTTTGAGATCTTTCAGTCTGAACACGTCTAAGTTAATGTACATTATTCATTCCCATTTCCATTAGTCATGACACAAGTAGTCAATCATTTGCAAAAAATCAAGGGATTTAGGAAACTGTAAAATACATAAACACAGATTTTGTTCCTGTCACCTACTTGGTTCTCACAAAATCCACTCTGCTTCACATGATTAATCTCACATAACTTACAATTACTTGGCATAACTGTATATATTTTAAATATCTATGTTGGAGATTCAGGAAAAAGGAAAACCCAACTTTTTCAGGCAAGTCATATACATTGGTTTATACAGCTAAGTTTAGAAGATGAAAATCCCACTCCCGCCTTTAAGGAGAAGAATTGAATAGCATTGCCTTATCAATTCAAAGAGGATGTTATCCATTCATCAGCTTAATATATTTCCTTAGGACTGTCAGCAATAGTGAAGTGATAAGATAACAGAATGCGTTTATTTTAATTATTTGTAATATTCCCCTACTGAAAGTTGAAAAGAATTCCAGTTCATTTTAGTAATGAAGGGATAAAGAAACTACTCGCTTATTAGCTAGATATATTTGAATTTTAAAAATGATGCATAGTCATTTACAAAAAGATATATTTTTGCATAAATTCACTTGGATTATTTTTGGTTGGTTGGTTGGTTTTTTTTTTGGTTTTAATATGGACACACATCTTTGAAATAAGAGCTTTCTAGTAACCTTGTGACTTGCATTTTCCTCCTCTACAATTAGCATTGCTATTGTAGACTTTCAAAACTGCTTTTAATATGTATTATCAATTAATAACTTGATCTAGTATTTACTTTTTTGTACATTGGCATGTTTTAATTTAACAAACTGTCATGATTCTGAGTGCAAATCATATATAGGATCTGTGGAGACTGGGGTATTCTGATGGCCAGCTTCACACACTGTTGGGATCCTTTATATTACAATGCTTAATGAACAATCATCTATAATTCACTGTGCAGTTACCATAACCATAAAGATTTAACATATGTATTTCCTCTGAGTAACTGAAAATACATATGAGCACAGATAAATCATAATTGAGATGACCTACTCCTACCTAATCCCAGAGATCAATGTATCACTGCCTGGTAAAAAACAGCAGAGACAGGAAATCTTGAAGTTTCTGTGGAAAGATAGATTTTGATAAAACAAAATTAAATAGAAAATAGGGTTTTCAATCATGGTACTTGAGATCATTGATGAAACACATCACTAAACAACACAGGATGTAACCTTGAATATGTGTGGATTTAGGCTTAGTAAAGGAGGCTTCTAACAGTAGTTTTTCACTAAATGCAGATTAAGGAGGTGGGTCTCCCTGACATGTATTTCCCAGTTATATTTCTAGCCCACTTAGACCAGGTGTAACTTAATTAAACCACCATGATTAAGTCATAAACCCAAGACGAGTGAGAGCAGGTAACACATTTTGTCAACTGGACAAGGGGTTCTGTTCAGCCAAGGCTCTCAGCAAAGCTGAGCTCTCTGGCAACAGCGAGCCTTTCCGAGGAGGGCTGCTGAAACACAGCACATCCGCTGCCTGCTAGCAGCCCCCACCTGCATCATGCCAAGATCAAAGCTGGATGGAATGGGTGCAGTTGTTCAGGGAAAAGCCAGAGACCTCATCTCACAGGAGACCATGTCAAGGCAGCTACAGTGAAGATCTTTACAGCAAACACAGTCGCCTCTCTCCGATAAAGCTGCCTTTGATCTTGCGTAATTCTGAAAACAACAGGGAAGGAATTCTGGCTTAAAAGTACAGAGAGGTATTTTCTCATATGGAGTGAAATATGGTTATGCAAGTACTAGGATGATGCACCGGACATAGCAAAGGGTACAAGTTGCAATAAGAAAGAAATTTTTTACAGTGAGAACAGTCATTCACTGGAATAATCTCGCCCATCTATAGGAATGGCGAGGTTCCATTAGGCCAGAATAACTGCCCCTAAATATTGTTGCTGATGTCTACTCTTGCACACACCCAAATTTCTCCATGGAAACAGAAAGCATGAGGAATCTGAAGTAAGAAAAAGAAGGAATTAAATGTGAGCATCAGCTGGAGAGTGCTTCAAGCAACAATTATTCTTTCAGCATTCATCTGATTGCTCAAAATGTCTGACTGTGATTGGAATATTACTGATCATATTTAAAAAAAACCATAAATTTATCAACTATCTTCCAGGGAAAGAACAAATAGCACAGGCTTGATTCTGATCTCATTTATTTTGGCTTTTTGCATACACATGCAATTGGAGCTGGGTCTGGTCACAGTCACCTTATGAAAATTCAAAGTACGTCTGTTGAACTGCAAAGATTTCCTTCAGATTACACACAATGAGGTCAGGATCTAGATCGTCCATTTTAAAAATGGTAACACCTAATTTAGAGCAACATGAGATTAGAATCAGGCCTTGAATGTGAGGAAATAGTGGAGTTGCAGTTTTAAGATATAGAAGACTACATTATAATGAGAAGAAAGTGCCCAGTACACAGGGTGAAATATGAAAAATGAAGCTTTATTTTCATGCTCACACTTGAAATGCAAATGCGTAACAGATGTTTAGCTATCTCCTTCCGTTCTATCAACCTCACATTCATCACAGCCCCAAAATATGTAACACATCATAATCGAACTGATGGAAAGCCTGTATTATACAAGTGACTGTAAGGAGTTCTCTGTCAGTATATCTGATATAATTCAAAACAGGGAAGTTGGGTCTTCCCTTAGAGCAGGTCCTTTATTGACTGAGAAATCACTCTCTGTTAAATATCCTAATAATAACTTGTAAATCCCCAAAGCTCTTAAAATGTAAGACTTCAGTGAATTACAAACCTATTTATACAGGGTATGACTTTACCTTTACATATTCATGTGTATCTAAAATTGCATGAACATACATGCTTAACTTACACTTATTCATATTATACCTAAGTTTCTATTCTTTCATTTTATTTCTGCTGAATCCCCTGTTATCTCATTTGTGTGGTACAACATGGGGTCCACTTTGGATTAGGAACAGAAGGAAATGAACAGAGTTGGAATATATAAGTGATTTATTCTGTGGGTAGAGTAAAGCAGCCAGAGCTTCACCTAAGTTTCTTTTCTCATTGTTCCACCCAAGAGAATCACTAGTGTCTTTGTGTCTCGGAACATACACCTTCACGGAGCTTACAAAAAATACCAGTACACCTCTTCTTCACAAGCGGTACTCCATGTATCAGATAAGGCATTAAAAACTTCAGAAATGTATTCTTAAAGCCTTCAGGCTGCTTTGTGGTGTTCTTTTCTTGTTCTTTAGAGTTTTGCTATCATTTTCTGTCTTAGCCTCCCAGTAAAATGAAAGATTGACATTATGCTGTGAGGTTCAGGTGATTACTGATTTGTCATCTCCTACAATAAGATGATGCAAGAGCCTTCACTGACCAGAAGAGCATGTGATAAATACTGGTACAGAAGAGCAGAGGTCTCAACACATGGTGTGGTAAGCACCACCCGGACAAAGCCAGTAATTTATTAAAGAAAGAAATTTTTCCTGATTTTGAAACTTAACGACACAAATAACCAAAAGAAAGGTCATGAAAATCAGTTGTCACAGGGATGGACAGTAAAAGGACATTAAAAAAGAGATAACTTGTGTTAAGTAACCTGAAAGAGGAAAGGTCTTCTGTCAGCAGAGACAATGGCGTGGGATCCACCCAAAGTGGGCTTTTCTGAGCCCACTTTTCTTGTAGACCTCAGTAAATTTTGGATACATCATATTCTGAGCTGGGAGGAAATTCAGAGCAGTTTCTTACTGCACAGTTGTGCTCCCAGCAATCCAAAAGGCCTAACCCCAGCATTAGATTACCAGATGCTCAGAGGTTTACTAATCCATTAGCTATTACATCTGCATTCCAGGGTTTTCATAAGAAATACTACAGCTGTGATCCTCCGAAGTGTCTCCTAAAGCGATGACTGACTTCGGAGATTATCACTCCCTTTTCCCTTAGAACAGGATGGAGCTTCCCCAGCGGCTTCATGCTGCTGGAAGAGATTCTGGATAACCTCTGGCAGTTTAATCCTCACAGACCTTGGGAGCAGTGCAAGTGTGGGTGGTGGACGGAAGGAAAAGTTTTCCTACTGAATTCTGAGAATTCTTACCCTTCAGGTGCTCTTTCTTTTCCAGCAGTGTCAGTGATTTGCTGTCAAAATTTTCAGGAGGCGCTTGAGGGAAAACATTTTTCCTTGGGCTGAGATAAGCCCCGTGGCTCAGAGATGCATAAGTAAGACCAAAAAAGGCTGCAGGAAGAGGGGAACCTACGTATAGACCTTTTTAAGAAAAAAAAAAGCAACTTCCTTTGTTAAATAAAGTTATTCTAAGGAATTTCTTGCAATCTAAAAGCGTGGTAAGTACATTAATAGTGAGGAAGTGAGTTAAATTAAATCTGGAGTTAATAAATAGCATTTATGCCGTTTATGCTACATGTTTCAACGTAATACATGCCAAAAAAAAAAGAAAAAAAAAATTTAATTGCTTAAGATATATGTGTGAAGCTCAGCAACCACAGACATTGCTAGTGAAGAAACTTTACTGCGAGGGATACCTAAACCACAAGCAGGACATTTAAATCAGTCCTCCCCTCTTTGCTCTTAATCTTTGCTCTTTGATCTTAAAGAAGGAGCTCATAGAAGGTCTTCAGCTTTTCTCAGATCTTAGTCTGAGATAATGAAGGCAAAGATAGTTTCTCTCTCTTTCTAAAAATTATGATCTCTGGTCTCTCAAAGGAAGGCAGAGACAGGCAACATGTTTCCAGATGAACACCTTCCTTGTGACAAAATATAAATCAGAAGTTCACGCTGAGACTTTGATCAACAGTTAAGTGAGTTGCATGCAAACCTGAGTGTCCATAGCAGTTTGTGTTTTGTCTGGAAGAGTATAGCTGGCCAGGTTATGTTTAGCCTTCAGAGGAAGGACCCATTTTTTTCTCTTCACCATACAATCATACCAACTGAAGGCAGAAGCACAAGTGAAGGCTGAATTCAAAACTGCTCTGCATTACAGCCCAGGGTGCAATCTAGCTTAAAGATGAAATTGAGCAAACAAGGCCAATGGCTATAAAAAAAAAATCACATATCCTCCTTGAACCTGTACCAGTGAATAACTCACGTTATAAAAATTGCTTTTAATCTGGGACCTCCTGGATTAAATGGCAAATCATTTATCATTTAAGGTCCTCATTAAGATTATCCTTTGGCCTTGAGAGTGTTGACACTGCATTCTACTGTGACAGTTCCTTGCTGTCCCTTGTCAGGGAAGGAGTCAGAAGAAAAGGACAGCCTGGAAAGGATTAATTTTTAATATTGGCATAGTCAAGATGTAGTCTCTGGGCAGCATAGCAAGTAATTGAGTGTCAAAACACATAAAGTGAAAAGAAGTGCTAAGGTTGTTTGATGGTTGTGTAACAAGTATTAAAAGAAACACCCTCCCAAAGCAACATCATTTATTTTAAAGGTGAGCTCACTAATTCAACATAATGTCTTATATGCCTAAGTATTTTGGCTTGGGTTGTATCATTCTTAGTTATATTGAATAGAGATCCTTTTAGCATGTATTATATCACCAAATTCAACAGGATGACAAATGAAAAAAAAGGTATTTATTCATTTTGTTCGTAAATTGTTAACTTCTGTTATTTCTAAACTATCTAAGACTTGTCTAGGAAGAACAAGAGATTGTATTTTTCCAAGAGCTGCATCTATGTTGGATTTAAGGAGCTTGTGAAAACCTAGTGTCAGATGAAGCTGCATACTTTCGGTGCTGGAGGATGAAGAAAAATTACTTATAGCAACATATATTAGTTTAGAGCAATTTATGTCAGTTTATTACTGCAAAACGTTCAGGCAGTTTCCTTTTGCTTAATTGATACTCTAGGTGAAAGAAGGACACAGAGTGAAGAGGTAAGCTGTGACCACAGATGAAAATTTCATAAGAATACTAAAATATTAAATGAAAACTTATGTTGCAAAGTTTAAGTATAAAAGATTCAAGATTTTCAGGAACAAGTTTATGAGACGTTCCTTAGTTAGATGTCCATCTAGCATCTACATAGCCCAATTTTCAAAGGTGTAGGCTATCCAGATGCTCCAGGTGGTCTCAGGGATTATGTTTAGATACTTAGAAAGTTTGCAAATTATACTAGCTTCTAATATTTCTACACACATTGCAGGACGGGAGTCCTGTTAGAAGCATTTTCAAAACCCTTATTAGTACAAATGGGACAAGCATGTCATCTACTTATTAATACCAACCTGTACTAATTGTCCTCTCAACACAGTCTGTTAATAAGTGAATGCATTATTGAGCTCAAGCAAGGTACCAGAAAGTGTGTGGTGAACAACAGTGTCCAAAGCTTAAATACCAAGAGGCCACATTTGTTGCTGTCAGCTTTACATCAGTCTGTTCTTTTACTTCAGAGACTGTGGAATCAAGCAGGGCAAGGGCACAAGGGAAGCAGATACTATTCCTCTACCAAAATGCCAATGTGGGAGAGAAAAGGAAAGAAGGGTAAAATATGCTTTAAAATTATATTGGGCAGAATGGAGCAGATGCCACCTTGGAGTGTACACAACTTTATATATGTCACAGAAATAGAGCATTTGCACTATAGGTTCCCTCAGTTAACAGCCATAAGATGGTAACTGCATGTAAAATAGAGGGAGCAAACTTACAGCAGGAAGAAAAGTCATCCCAGAAAGTGGTTTTCACTGCTTTGTAGTTCCAGCAATGCTGCTGGCATGAGCATAGTGTTTATACAGTAAATCCTCAGAGTCTACTTTTTTTTAACTGTCTTTTTAACTTTCTGCTTTTGAATACCTTTATTGCAGAGGAGATTATGTCATATTTTACCAACTGTGAAGGTATAAAATAATAGTTGGTAATGCGCTTGTTTTAAATGTTTCTGTTTAATGCAAAGAAGCAGATATCATTACAGGTTTTGATATGCTTCTCCTCACAGATGCTTGGTTGCCTCACCTTTTAATGTTAAACATCCTTTATTTTCTGAAACTCTAGGGTTTGCTCAGAGGAAAAGCACTTTTCGTTATAGACTTGAACTCTCTGCTCTTGCTATAGTCTTCTCTTTATGTTGTCTAATCCGGTTCTCATTTACTTTACCTTTATAATGATTTCATTAGCCTCAGTGTAGATGTCAGTGAGATTTAGACTGGAAGGCTCTCACTGCCTTATCTTTGCTCACGTTGTCTACCCATGAATCTTTTCTGCTGCCGTGCCCATACACATATACACATGTTATTTTGTACAACTAATGACATTCACTGATCAGAAACAGACTTTTGCACTCTCTGGTCTTCGTCCTGCAACTACATCTGATTCTTAGTCTCGCCTGACCTACTGACATCAAACAAGCAAGAACAAAGCTTTAGCGAGTCGCTATTCTGTGGATACCTGAATAGCATAGCGTGCAAGGGCAGCGGGGAGAAACTGAGCAAAGACGGCCCTGTTCAAACACCCCTCCTTGGGACTGGGCCCATCCCGCACCAGACATCTCTCCAGTATCCTGTGCTCTCACGCTTCCCCAGGTCCTGCCATGGAGTGGCCCTACCTGGGACCATTATGAGTCCCCGGCCACCCAGGTCACACCTACTGATCTGGCACCGGGTTGTGGCTGTCATGGTGCCCACACCCACTCACTGCCCTCATCCACTCTGCTTTGCCTAAAACCAATGCTGGAAAAGAAGCAAGAGCAGCTTGTGAGCGGCCACACAAGACAGATCAGCTACTCGCTAATAAAACAAGTTGCTCTAACCAGATCCAAAAGAGCACACAGTGTTTTCAAAAGAAATGGAAAAAAACGTATAAAATTGTTCGACAATTACTGATATTTGGAGTTAAGATGTGTAGTTGTTATGGAGAGGGAGGGGGTTCACTTAAATCAACAATAATACAAAATTTTATTCAGGCAAAAGTTCCACTAATTTTATCTGATCAGTTTAATTTGTTAATTCAGGCTAAATACATTCATTTACAGCAGCAGCAGCTAGCAACAGGAACAATGCCTGGCATTATTTCTCCCACACCTGTCAACAATCTCACCTCAAAAAATTAAAGCCTATTTATGTAGCTTTTCTGTAGCAACTAGCAAAAAAAGTTACTACAAATTAGCCACATCTATATTCTCTACAATTAATTCTATACCTGGAAAACCCATATATTCAACAGGGTACATGGATGAAATTTTTTACTCTTCTACCTAAAAGTACAACACAAAGTTAAGACAGAACAGAAGGCAAAGGAATTCTTAGAGCATTTACAAGCACTCAGAATTAGAGCTTAACTGCAGTGTAAAACGATTTGTGACAAGAACAGAGCAGATAAGGATAGTGTTCTACTTTGTAGCAGCCCTTTCTTTTTGACTTCAATAAAAAGTTATCCCACAGACTAGGCCAGACCCCCAAGCAGTTTGTGAGATGGCTGCTGCTGCATATCCTTCACCCTGATGTCTGCCATGGTGCCAGGATCCCTTATGGAAAAATTCCTTCCATGAGGAGCAGTTCAGGGCCTCAAAGCAACATAATCCATTCTGGATTCCTTTGGGTTTTGAAGTATGCAACTGACTTTGCAGTCACTAAATCTACGCTTCGGCTGGTATTTTTACAAGTACTCCTGCATCTTTGTGGTTCAAATCGAAATACATGCATTCTTACAGAGTCCAGAAAGTATTCACCAAAAATTTTAATGGCAAGTGTTAAAACAGCTCTGAACAGATTAAACCTTCAGCCTCTTTACTGCAGGCCACAGAAATGACCCTAGTGCTTGACTTTTATCATCCAGACTAAAAATTCAAAGGAGAAAGAAAAGCCATATAAGATGCTGGAACTGAAGGTTTGATTTGGCATTTTCAGTACTGAAAGAAATCATGTTCATTGGATATCCCAACTATTCAAATTCTGTACCGTTTCTGTTTATCCATCTATAGCAAACTATGTACAATTCAGAAGATAAACAAAAGATTTATCTGTGCTTATCACAACTTCATGGAAGATCATTTAAAAGGTTTTCAGAAAGACTCCCTGTTGCAAGGAAAAGTAAAAGCATGAATTCATAAGAATGTAAATCAGCTCTTGCTGATACACATTTTCCAATTTCTTAGGCTTCTCGGACTCTGTAGGGCACACTGGTGCTATTTAAGAATAGCATAGGTTTGTGAAAAAAGGAAATCTAGCTTTCACTTAAATATTAATGTCAAGTTTATTATAATAATTGCATACATACATTTGATTGTAAATGTTCAAATTGAGGAAATTAGCTGCTTCACAATGCAGAAAGATGAGGCATTCTGATTTTCTGTCAGAAATTAAGAGGCTGATTTGATAACATCAATAATCCTCCTCCTTCCGTACAGACTGAGACAGACCATTCTGGTCAACAGTGAGAACAACAAAGGTGTCTTATGAAGACCTTATAGTGAGCTTTTATAATTGCTTTAGTAATCCCACTGATACTAAAAGAATCACATCAATAGTGCACCCTCCCTAAATATAAGCTGCCAAACTTCCCCCACCTCCTGATTTAAGACTGTTTTCAGAGATTCCTGTTTTCTGAATCCTCATAAGGATTAAGAACATACTGAATACATCCAACTTTGTACATAAGGGGGCATCACTGACAGGAGGTTGGTGGTGGCAGTAGCCAAACAAGAAGTGGAGCCACAGCTAGAAGGGAAGGATAACAGGTAAAAAAAAAAGCCTTAGTTTGTCCCTTATGTAACATGTAATCAAAGTGACTTCTGCCGATGCCAACTTGCGCAGATGTCTGGGTCCTGGGAAGCATTTGCCTTGGTCCAAGCCAGGCTGGGCTGGAGGTGGTTTGAAAAAAACTGGCTATTAAAACATAACTTGGAAATTTGGTTCCTCCTGGGATCAGGAAGTCTCATCCTGGCCTTGCCACCACTGCTGGCTATTAGCAACTCAGTAGACATCCTGACTTGAACAGGCTGTGAAGGTTTTTTGCTAATTTGTTAGTAGGTGATGCTACGGGAGCAAGATTTTCAGGGCCATTTGATGATAGCAGCGGTGTCAGGACAGTCAGTCTGATGCAGTGTAAGGTTTATATTTGGCAGTTAATAAAAACAATTGACCACTTCTGACAACAGATGTTTCCTTAAGGGCATATACACAACCTTTTAGCAGAGTCACCCTGTTCAGCCCTAATAGTTTTCCTGTATGTGACAAAACCAGATGTGACAATAGTAACGTAGTGAATCACTGACTCAGGATCCCACATTACAGAGCTATGTAGAGCAGAGACATGAATTCCTGTACATAAAGTTAGGAAGAGGTCAGTGCATTGTAAATGTCCCTTAAATGCACTTAAACATAAGATTGGACAGGTATCATTTTTTATGCATTTTGGGGTTTTGGTATTTCTTGGCATAGCTTCATTGTCAAAGGGCTTTTAAGTAGCTATCAGCCACTTGCACAGATTTCCAGCTTAAACAGATTACATCTAGAAAATAGTCATCCCCACCTTTCCAATTAATGCCTCTGTGAATTTTCAGTGAAATAATTAATTTAGTGGTATTTCAAGAACAAACTGTTTCTTTACACATCGAATATCTTGCCAACACATTGATGTTACAGAATTCACAAGAATTAAAATCTCAACTAGCCTGAGGCTTTTACTTAAAAAAAAAAAAATCTTACCAAACTTGTATGAGCTCCTAATGCCTGTGATTTGAATAATGAGGCACTTACTGTGATCAACTGAAAACAAAATTTGCTTAGTATTCCTGATAAGTGATTTTCGGTTTAAAGCCAGAACTGTCTTTCCATTCTCTGTCTCCAAGAGAATTTATTAGAGAAAGCTCCTCTTTTCATTTACATTATGCTTATGATAGATTGAAATATCTTATACTGTGCTCTGCAGTTAATAATCAGTATCTTTTCTTTTGCTTTTTTGACACTTAAAATGAAGAGTCTTTTGATTAACAGACCCTAGGAGCCCCATATGATCTCAGGATGATTTTTCAGGAAGACTTTAATAAGGTGTCTTCCTAGCCTGTCACCCAAATGCATCACAGTTCCCTATCAGTTATGCATGAATGTGCCAGTAGGACTTTATTCATGAATCTTGGCACTTTCAAACAAAATGGAATTGAGATTTCCACTTTCTCAAGGCCTAGATCTGTATTGCCAATGGTCTTTCATTACAAAAAGCTTTCAACAAATACACCTTTTCAGTGATTAGTGTAGAAAAATACATCAAAGCCTAGAGAAATTTATGGGTGTTTTTCTTATTTTTTCAAAACAGCAGAACTGCCAAGAACATGTCTTGTTTTATCCAGAGGTTTTTGATGTCAGAACCATAAGCTCTTAAAAAAACTCAACCAGTTGTTTGTTGATAACATCACAAACATTGCTAAAACACATTCCATTCATTTTCTGCCTTTGTCAGTGGCATTTCAATTGCATGCATATGGGTGCTTTTCAGACATGTTTCAGGAATTCACCTAATCCATGCAAAATTCTTTGGAATGGAAACTGTTTCACAGCAAACATGAAGCCTGCAGAACCAAGGTCTATAGTTGCATGTTTCCCAGAATTTGAAACTGTCTCTAGACATAAGGACAAGGTATTCTAATGGAGAAACAGATTCTTTTTGTGTGGTTGTTTTTTTTTTTTTTTCATATGTACTGATAGCTTACTGCACTCTAAGGGGAAAAGAATTCACAGGAAATGAGAAAAACACAAACAGAAAAATTAGTACTACTCAGACGATCCACTCACTTTATTGTGAGGCATATCAAAAGCCACAGATGCTTTAGGGTAGTGAAAATAAACAGAATTATTCATATGATTTTTTGGTGTTATTTGTTTTACATGCAACCATAGTATGATCTATTACCTGCCTTAAAATATTACTTTATTGTTGCTGAGATAAATGGTATTGTAACATCACAATTCCATTTCCCCATTTACCTTGATTTTTCACTACTCTCTTGACAAAGTGAAAGGTAAGTATTATGCTGAGTACATACTTGCTGAATGTGTTTGTGTATATGGTATCTTCTGCTCTGAAAGAATGAAGCCTGGTTTTATCTTCTAGGGTAATTCCTGTACTTTAAAATATATATGTTCTATGTGTTACTACCATATACAGTGATGGTGTGTGAATAAATCTGTGAGTTTAAATCCCAGAAGGATGTAGCTTTTAAAACAACAGGGTAGGTGAAAGGTTTGTATTCAAGAACACTAACTCATCTCTAAATATACGCTGAGGTCCTTTGAACCCTTGCTAAAGATTCTGCATCCAGGAGTGAAGACAAAATTAAACCACTTTGCTATTTTAAGAAATCTTAAAGGACAGTAGCTCTACCACAGATGCAAGCAGAGCCAACCATAGCTTTTAGGATCCCCTTCGATCAGGTAAAGGGAGCTGGGGGATGTTTAGGACAACAAACAAATGCGACTGAAGCAACTGAATGGAGATGTGCTGAGACACAGTAACCGGATCTCCAAGTGTCATACTGACATAGTCAGCAAGAACCCGTGAGAAAAAAGCTTCCATTTCTCCAGTAGTTCTTAAGTCTGGTAAAGTTTTTGTGTTCTGCAAATGGAAAACACTTTCTTTTCAACAAAATGTTGTGGAAATATTAAGTATGAAATGGTACCTCTTGAAGAAGACGTCATCTGCTTCTAACCTTGAACTGGGATGCAGTTGCTCTGCAGATCCAAAGGATTTACGTTTTGACCCTAGTGAGTTTTGCAGCATAGAGAGAGAAATATGATAAACAGAGGATGTACTTTCCTTATAATATATTGTCAGGTATATTATTAAATTCACAATCTTAACTAAATTGCTTTTCCCAATACTACCTTTAAGTGTGGAGCTGTTGCCTATAAAACGTCCAATAGAAGGATTAAAGGGCAATTTCTCAATGGTACAAAAGCAGGGAAAGCAAAGGATAGCTGGGGTTTGGTTCAGTTTGGTATGTTTTGTGGGTGGGGTTTGCAGGTAAGTATCTTTCTTACGCACCCTTGAGGGTGCTCAATTGTACTGGCCCCAGCAACCCTCCATGGCAGTATCTTGGAGACCCTCAAGCTTTTCTGATTAATGAATTTTCATATCCTACTACTCAGAGCACAAAGTCAATTAAGCAGCCCTCCAGAAATGGCTCCATTTTCTCTCAACTCTTACTTTATTAACTTAAAATCACCTCCTATGTTTTAGTACACCTTTAGACAGTACTTTTTCAAGTCTTTGCTTTACTATTCGAGGTAACCTTAGGGTTTCACGAAGATATAACGTGGGTGTTTTTATCCACTCTTATGGAAACTGGTGGAATTAGGCACTGGCTCTTTTACTTAATTATGTACTGAATTACTGCAATGAAATTGTACAAAAATGGAGCAAAATTAAGCATATCAATCATGTTTTGATAACATGCAGGAAAAGAAAAAAGTAACCAAAGCAAAAGATTCAGTAAGAGAAAGAAACTAGTTTAAGATTTTCACAGTCTTTTTCTCTGTCAGACCATGTTCTTTTCAATGTTGCATAGAAAAGAAGCTCATCTTAGTGCAAATACAATTTAGAAAAGGAATAATTGTATCCTGGTGAATTTTGGAATTATTTGTAATGTCTAGTAGAACCAGAGCTATCTGTGACTTCCAAATATTGGTGTTCAACAACTCAAACATTTTTTTTTTGTTTCAGTGGAAAAGAGTTTAAGGCAAAAGTACCCAATTCAGAACTGGTCTAAGAAGTCACATGATTCTGGACCTTGCACTTAAGTTCCTCACTCTTTCAAAAAAAAAAAAAAAAAAAGAAAAAAAAAAAGGGAAAAAAGAGAG
>WHYT01016241.1:504822-526811 GCA_009806455.1 Tetrax tetrax
CCACCTTTTCAAAAAAAAAAAAAAAAAAAGAAAAAGAAAAAGTGTAAACACAATTGCAGCAGAAGTAAAGCCTGAATTCAGTTATTAAGTTCAAAATGTCACTATTATTTCAATGTTGCTTATAGAGATCTTAGTTTATGAACAAATGTGATAACTGAAGTTACATCAACTTCCGTACTGACTCTATTGCAACTTACTGGTGATTAAAGAAGTCTTCATTTTATTTCATGTTCTATTTTTATTAAAATACATCATTAATGATTTCTTCGTAAACAAGTATGGAGGCCTTTGGTTTGTCACTTTACCAACCCAGGAGAATCCAGAGTCATCTACTCAGTTTCCCATGCTGCAGGTCTCTGAGCACATTTATGAGTCATGCACTTCCTGAGAAAAGAGAAAAACCCCAGCGGTTCATCCACATACCTGCGGCTTGGTCTGTTAAAATGTCAGCATTTATCACTTTATTTCGGTGTTATTCTCGACTATAATATTGGAGTGCTTTCTAAATACACCAGTCCATGCCCTCTTGGAACTTGCAGTCAAAATTTGGGAATACAGGGCAAGAAACTTTCCTTAATTCTTAGCTCAATTAATAAAAATCAAATAGTTTCTTGCAAAGGAGGAAAAATATTTCATCCAAATCACAGATCACTTCATCCTCTAAAAAGATGGTTTCAGGTATCTTTACATGTGGAGGTGGAATGTATCTCATCTAAACATAGAATCATAGAATCATAGAATGGTTAGAGTTGGAAGGGACCTTCAAAGGTCATCTAGTCCAACCCTCCTGCAAGAAGCAGGGAACATATATACTTCCTTCTGCAAAAAGAGAATGGGAACTATTGTAAAGGCTTCACATTTTCCTAAGCTTACTTATCAGCCATAATTACTCATTTCCTCTGTTGGTTTTGTTTGGTTTGTTGGGGTTTTTTTTCAGAAAATTCCCTATAGCTTCTCTTTGAGAGAAGCAAGATGTACTCAGTTGTCTCAGGACTTTTCCTAGTTATTGTCCATCCAAACACAGAAGAGAAAGAGTGTATTGCAATTTAGGCAATCATTTTGCAGGATGAGATGTTTTATGCAGGACAAAGTGCTTCTGATTATTAATGCCTTTGCCTTTCAACTACAAAAGTACATTTCAGGAGAAGACAAAATTTTACTAATAAGGAATGAGTTATGACAGACTGGTAATAGAAGATGATTATTCCAGTTCAGACATCAAACGTGTAGTCTACAATGCATGAGAGAAAGGGATCACAACAGAATTTCTCAATTCTCAATAATTTGACCTTCTACATACTCTAGAAGATACAGAAGAAACTGCCAATTACATGGAAGATTCTGACCAATTAATGTTACGATTTAACTTACTACTGAAATCTGAAGGGAAAAACACTTGAGCTCTACACATTTTTCCATTAGGTTAGCAAAAGGATTTATGATTCCCTCAAGTTCATATCTGGGCCTAATGCATGATATCCAGCTTTCCAGCTACCTGGGTGCATCTGAATAGGTATTTGCTTAGAATATCAACCAACATACCTGAAAACATTTCCTATGCCATTGTTCATAAAATCTAAAGTAACAGTGTATTTCTGGAGGACCTGAAAGATGAACCCATCCAACACTACAACGAGCAGCAGAACAGCTTTCCTCCCCCACACACACTTCCACCATCCTCAAGAACTTCTAAGGATTTAAGCCTGAGGTTTCCCGTATCTCTTCTAGAGGGAAGAGATCTTGTGGGGGCAATTCCCTCCTGGTCTGGAGGGAAGGGGAGAGAGAATCTCTGAGGCATGTCATTGCTTCAAGAGGCATTTAAAGGGTTCAGCTGTAGCATTTCTTACGAAAATCCTGGAATGCAGATGTAATAGCTAGTGGATTAGTGAATCCCTGAGCATCTGGTAATCTAATGCTGGGGTTAGGCCTTTATGGATGGCTGGAAGCACAACTGCATCACGGAGGTGCTCTGCATTTCCTCCCTCTTCATAAAGCCACAGCGTTTATCTAAACAAGGCAAGTCACCCTCTGGGCTGATTTGCAAGTTTACTCCTACTTAATTCTGCAATGCCTTTTCCTTGCCTGTTGGGATGCTTTGCACCAGCTGTAACTTCCACAGGATCTTCAAGGTTAACTCCATGTGGAGCATATTACAATAATCCCATCAGGAAGTAGGTGCTCCAAGCCTGGAGGATCGACTTGGAGTACTAATTTTGTTTTGCCTCTTCCTGTAGAATTGCAGATTGGGGTCTTTGTCCTCATGAGCTGACCTCTCACTGCAGCTGGTCTGGAAGAAGCCCTTCTTCTAGTGTGTAAAGCTGAAAGCTGCTGTAGCTGATTGTTTTTTTATCATATGGGTCAGCGGTGAGGGCTGCCTGACCTATGCAGTGTTGCTGGCAGGGAAGCTCTTGCCTTCCAGCTGGCACCATTATGAGGTCTGGTGGGGAGTGGCAGGTTCACAGCAGTGACATTTCAAGTGGCACTTGCTGGCTGCTCCCTGAGGAGTAGGGACCATGGGGGGTCCCTGGGTGGGCAGGGCAGGGCAGGGCCAGCAGTCCGGGCTGTCCCACCGCCCCAGCAGAGGAGCAGAAGGGCAGCCCCAGCCCTGGGCATCAGCTCAAATGGAGGTTCCAGAGGAGAGGGGTGGGCTTTGGCCACTGCCTCCCTTGCAGAACATCTGGGAGCCTCTTCTCATGTCACTAGCCAGGCAGGGCTGCCCTCTGAGTTGGTTCTGATGCCTGGCAGCCAAAATTTCTGGAGAGGAAGGACATCTCCATGCCCTGACATTAAGTACAAGAAGTGTAAAGCCCATGGGCCCGATCTTTGCACTAAACGCCAGAAACAGTGGCATCCCAACCCTCAGTTCATATATCTTCTAAAAGTTCATTTCTTTTTCAAAAATTATTCTGTGTGCTCTTATGTAGATTTTAAGTATCAAAACATTACAAGTCAGACTGTAGACTTCTTGGGAAGGGCTTTGTGGTTTTAGATAGTAATCGGAACATGCTTTGCGTTTGGCTAAGATACCAATTCTATAATAAAGCCAATTCTTTTTTTCTAAATTTTTAGGATCTTTGTAATTTTGAAAGATCTGAGAAAAAAAAAAAAAAGTGCTTTTAAATCCCCAGCCTATAATACTTTCCTAAGGCTTAAGGTTTCAGAAGCAAAACTTTCCTTACTATGTCCTGTCCTTTGCAAAGAGGATCCCTTTGGCTTCAGTGCAGTTAAGCCAAGACTAAATCAGTGAAACACAAGAGAATCAGGCCCATGTTCTCATAGACATGTGATATCACAAACAAAGCTTGGTAGTAAGGAAGTACAAAAGATGGACTACTGCCTAAAGAACGTCCATATAGACAGGACTAGAGGTAACGGTTTTAAAATAGAGGGAGATAGATTTAGATTAGATATTAGGAAAAAATTTTTTGCACTGAGGGTGGTAGAACACTGGAACAGGTTGGCCAAGGAGGTGGTGGATGCCCCATCCCTGGAAATGTTCAAGGCCAGATTACATGAGGCTCTGAGCAACCTGATTTTGTTGGGGATGTCCCTGCTCCTTGCAGGGGGTTTGGACTAGACGACTTTTGAAGGTCCCTTACAACCCTAACCACTCTATGATTCTGTCTTGAGTGCAGATCTTGATCTTGAGTGTTCCAAATACCAAGAGGATTACAAATACTGTGATGTATGTCAACAGGACTCTATCATGAAACTTAAGCAATTTGCAGTTCATGGGAGTCCATATTTACCCCAACTTCATAGGTTATGGTAAGTCTGAAGTATATCGGAAGATATACTCAACCCTCCAGGGTCTTACTCCATACTTTCTCAGTGAAGGTGAGAAATCATATTAGAGGGAAAATTATGTTAGAGTCAAGATTCAGCAACTTCGGTTTTATGTGATTCCTGACTACTTGTATAAATATGAGCACTGCAGTGCTTTAAACCTTGTTGCACTGTGACCTGAAAATGGTGTTCAGGCACCTTGATACTTTGCATCTGTTATGCATTTAGTTTTCAAGACTCCCCAGGAAAATAAAAATGTCAGTTTTCATCTTGTGCACCATATGGTTTAGGCATTTTAGATCTGGCAGCTTAATCTCACAGATCTGGCAGTTTAGTCTCAGTGTGTTGTTTTTCACTTTTAAAACTAAAATCTCCGCTTTAATACATAGCACAGTACTAAATTAAAACCTCCGTGTAGTATCTAGTATGGTCCCAATCATAAATGTTGGCACAGGGATGTATGCTGAAGAAAAGGACTTCTGGGTTGTTAGACAGAAGACAACCATAATTCACATGCGAAGATCATATCATAAGGGATGTATCTCAACACAGTGCTGTATCATTCTTCTCAGTCAACAGCATCCTCTCTTAACACGTATACTCCTGGGAGCTTAGATGCTTTTGTATTACACGTTCAGGTAGCGCTTTGCACAACAGGGCCCTGATCTACACTGTGCTCCATAAAGGCAAAAATAACAACAGTGTTAGATTTTTCAGCTCCCAGGGCTTCAGTGTCTTTCTCTTAGATGTTACACGTTCTGCTAAGGGAAAACTTTGCCATTTTGGGTATTGCCTGATGTGTATGGAGAGCTGTGTATTCATCCGAACCAGATCCAGCTGGGAAGATGGTTAAGGCTTTGTTATGCCTGAAGTCATAAGCTCCACGGCCTAGAAAGGTGGAGATGTATACTTAGATGCACTTTCTTGTCTGCGTGTTATTTACGTAGCTTTTCTCTGACTGGTAGCAATAACAAAGACCAAAAGACACATTTTCTATGTGTGTCTCTTCATTACAAGCCTATAGGTAAATGCAAAATTGTAGTCTTCCCCTATTGCTTGTTAGCTGATGTGGTAAACTTACACCCTTTGTGGGATGATAAATCTTCTGACTTGTTTGTTATTGTTAGTGTCTGCTTTCTACTACTTATAGGCATCAGAAATACAAAATTCTGTTTGTGTAGTTGTATATTAAATTACAATCCACAATGTATTGGACAACAGAATATGGAGTTTGTTTCCTATTTATTAACTACCTTCACTAAGAATTAAATTATTTGTGTTTTACAGAGTAGCAAAAAAAAAATAACTTCCAAATCTACATACGTGGTAGGGAAAATGTGGGAGGGAGGCAACATAAATTACTGCTGCAATACAACAGACCAGGGTATTTATATGGGGGCAGAGAGTTGGGTTATCTTCTTAAAAAGTAAGAATTGTTTTACAATGAGATCATCAGTCCCTGTAATCATTCAATTTCTCAGTCTGACCATCACTGGATGCTTCAGAGAAACATAAGAATGCTACAGGAGTGATAATAGGGTAAAAGTCTTTTACAGATGTATTCATCTAAGTTCTAATAGTTAAAATTCAGCTTAAGAGCCTCTACTCTAAAAACCTGTTCCTTTCTAAGTACCTACAGTTGTGACAACTCAAAATTTTGTGATCATAACCACCTAGTCTCATTTTTAAACTTGCTAAACTATTGTCCTTTATTACTTGATGTAACAATGAATCATATGGGCTCAATATACTACACCTCTGGAAAAGTACAGTCTTTATCAGTTAGGAATTTTATAATTTCTCATAAAATTGAATAGCTCTAGTTCTGCTAAAGACAGCATTTAGTCTTAATCCCTGATCTAATTTACCTCACTGATCACTTTATATATATACACACATTAGAACAGCACCTCTTTTTTTACCAGCTTTCTATGATAAGATGTCTTTTCTGTATCTCTTTAAAAAAAAAAAATATCTTTCATATCTTAACCATTAAGGCTTTCTTAACACCTGACCAAGACTGTGGTAGAAAGCGGAGAAACTACTGGTACACACAGGTCAAGATAAGCCACTATACGCATCAGTTCTATTGTGCTTTCCATACAGATCTTTATGACTTTTTCTGTGTATCTCATTTTTCCCTTTGTGTTTTGTTGGTTGTTTGGCTTTTTTGCTATAGCTCCATATTGAATTGCCCATATAGACACCCTGCTCCTTGTCTTGTAACTATAAAGAATCCAGTAAAGTATGAAAGTTAAATATTTTCCTTTAATGATCAAGAGATGATGCACTTGTTAATGCTGGATGCCATCTGCCACCCGCCCACTATGGAAGGAGGGTGATGGACCCTCAGCATGTGAATCTCATTTTTGTTTAAACCTCTCAGTTCACAGGTGGATCAGGGGTCGACAAAGCAAATAAGTTCAGGGAAGCAAAAGTGGTGTCCTCTTCTGCTTGCAGTTACTTTAACTGCCTTAGAAAAAAAAAGATAGATGGCTTGCTTTCTCCTGATCTCCTGTTTCAAAAACTTCCACTGTCTTTCAACCCATCTGAAGGCACCTCAGCTTGAAAGGCTGGTAGTTCTCCCAGTGCTGTCAGTAGAAACACCTTGTCTCTCTTCTGCGTAGTGTGGAAGAAGGGTTTGTGTCAGTACACTTCTGCAGTAACTTGGCTCTTACTCTTCTGCAAAATAGCAACACGTATTTATGTTGCATTACAAAGAAGGTGTTTCAGACAACTCCTGCAAAGCAAAACATCTAAGCCTATGCTTAACTATTAATGTCTCTTTTGACATTTTTAAATTATGAACTCCATAAGCCTTTTCAAATTGTAATATAAAAAAGAAATTACAAAGCTGCACAGCCCCTTAGTTTAAAAGCCTTGTCAATTTGTCGTCTTGGGATTTTGGGTCCATCAATCTTATCACTGAAACATGTTACGTTCAGAACGATCAATGAAATGTCCTGTCTATAAGAGAGTAATAGCTTCTAGAAATCTGAAACCGCTATTATACATAGTGGTTGCTATAAACTGATAGACAATAAATGGAAGGGAACAAGAAGCCCAGGAGAACCCATAGGAAAAGGATGAAATAAAACAAAAAAGAATTTATTGTCAGGCAAAAATTAGAAATTAAATAGCGTAAGAAAGATTTAAAATTCACAATGGGTACCTGCAGGGCGACAGAAAACCATCCAATTGAAGAAACCATGAAATACAGATAACCAAAGAAACGGTATGCAAACCTCTTGAAGGTGCTCATACTTTACAATTTAGGCTTTTTTTTTTTTGTCACTGTGAAAGAATCAAGTTTGCAACATAATCACATAAGAAATCATCCCCTGTCCCATACTATTTCTCAAACAGCTCTCACTCTCAGGACATTGAAATTAACAAAACACCTGAAAAAGGAGAAAATAATACTATTCTGTGAAAGCTCTTGCTGTTTCTTTAGCATAGGATTTTGATCAACATTAACATTGTGTTAAACTTTGTGTGTATGAATTACAGTGGATGGATGGCACTGAAAACTGACGTTGTCTTTACCTGCCAGTGAGATGATGTGAGCTTTTTCCCACACAAATGTGTCTCACTAGAAGCAGAACTGCCACAGGTGAGTCAAATCAGTGAGGAAACATAATCAGTTCTTACATTTTATGACTAATTGTTAAAGAAACACTTGATTAGTTCAAATTACAGGTAGCTCAACAGCCAGTAATTCTAAAAACATACTGCAAATAAACATAAGCATTAACACTCTTAGTCTTTCCTCATTTAACAAGCACGGTTGGGATTCAGTTTGCAGGGAGGGACTTGCTTTTCATCAGCAAGATGAACCAGTGATCAAACGAGTGGTCCTGTCACCATCAATTGCCTACTTCTGCAGTTTCAGAAGAAGATTCCCGCCGACATACATGGCATGTAGAAGCCTATCTGCTGTTCACCTTCAGTAGGAATTAAATTTTTAATAAGCATCTGTGCCTCAGAAGTTTAATTTCTAAGAAAATTCTAATGATGATTGGCCTCCTAAATCCCACCCGTGCCCTTGCAGAACCTTTTTCGGAGTCTGAAAATAACACTTTTACACTTAGAACATTGTGTATAAACTGTAGGGGATTACACAATGACGCATTTATTTCATCTCTTACACATTATCAGCTAATAAAATCAGATGTTATTGCACACTGTGTTAGCCAGGATCCCTTAAAACACAGATGCTGTAATATGGGAATCCCCTTTGGCTTTCATTAATTCAATACAAATCTGAAACTTGCAGATTCAGCAAGGTTGCCTGTGGTAATTTAACTGGCCTTGCAGGGCAAGGGCATTGATTTGTTTCACTTGGATAAAGACAGGAACACCACAGGAGCAGGTTTTGTGTTTGGAGGTCACTGACATCCAGTCAAAGGCTAGCATGCAAGGAGAGATTATTCCCGTCACGTCTGGAAAAAAAGACAGTTGAGCAATATACATTAAATGATCTCTCTCACTGTTACGTGCTTACCAGGAGATGTAACAGAGTCAGCAAAAGTATTCATGAACATTGAAATCAGAGTGTGACAGGCAGGCTGTGCAAATAGCATACCTAAATAGCAGTATGCAAAATAAAAATTAATTTCCAGGTTTGAAAAGCCTGGCAAGTGTTTTCAGCTGGTAAAGACAGCATCTTGATACCTCATCATGTGAATAATTCTAACAGAGCAGTAGGCTCTGTAAAAACCGTGCGTAAAGAGCCTTCATGCTTTATAACGGTGCCACTTGAGCAACACGGTAACTGCTGAACCTGGTTCACTGATTCTTTCCTTATTCTCTGTGGCAGGTGGAGATGTGTACAGTCTTAGTTTGCCTAACCCTGTGTTAATGCAATGGCTTCGGTATCTCTTTGCCTAATACTGAATGAAAGACACGCTCTATCTGCTTCCAGTGATGTGCGAGGCTGACCCCACATTTGCACCC
Source organism: Tetrax tetrax (assembly GCA_009806455.1). NCBI lineage: Eukaryota > Metazoa > Chordata > Aves > Otidiformes > Otididae > Tetrax > Tetrax tetrax. Next base: position 513,565 of record WHYT01016241.1, read on the forward strand.
TCTGAGCGGCAGCAGGAGAAACTCTCTCCCTGCTCAGGTCAGCTTCGCCAAAAGAGGTGTCTAGCAAGCAGTTTCTGACTGTTTGAGAGGACTGCCTAAGTGTTCTGCTCCCAAATAAAAAAAAAAAGGTATTTTGCTCTAAGCTCAAGTCTCACATTAAAAACAAAAACAAACAAAAGCATTAAGCACCCTAAACAGTCTCTAGCATGTAAAGACCCCCTCTAGATCAGGTGTTTTGATGGCACATGGCTAGATAGGAGATATGTCTGTATGTGTTATATGGGAAAATAACATATACTTACTTTTTTTTAATTTATATATTTATTTATATGCATTATATATCAAAAGAAGCATGACCAGCAGGTTGAGGGAGGTGATTCTGCCCCTCTACTCTGCTTCCGTGAGACCCCAACTAGAGTACTGTGTCCAGCTCTGCACCCCCCAACGTTAAGAGGGACATGGACCTGTTGGAACAAGGCCAGAGGAGGGCCATGAAGATGATCAGAGGCCTGGAGCACCTCTTCTATGAGGACAGACTGAGAGAATTGGAGTTTTTCAGCCTGGAGAAGAGAAGGCTCCAAGGGAGACCTTACAGCAGATTTCCTGTACCTAAAGGGGGCCTACATGAAAGATCGGAAGAAACTCTTTAGCAGGGCCTGTTGTGACAGGACACCGGGTAATGATTTTAAACTAGAAGGAGGTAGATTTAGACTGGATATAAGGAAGACATTTTTCACCATGAGGGTGGTGGAACACTGGAACAGGTTGCCCAGAGAGGTGGTGGATGCCCCATCCCTGGAAACATTCAAGGCCAGGTTGGATGGGGCTCTGAGCAACCTGATCTAACTGGAGATGTCACTGGTCTTTGCAGGGGGCATTGGACTAGATGACCTTTAAAGGCCCCTTACAACCCAAACTATTCTATGATTCTACAATTTTGCCTGCCACATTTTGTCTCATTTTCCTTCAGTCAGAGAATTCAGTCTCAGTATTGCATAAGGTAAAAGTACATCCTCTGAAGATTTGATTTCCATTTATCAAACTCCAAAACTGTTAATAAACAGCACCAAGACAACCAAAGCTCAGACAAAGTCTATTTCAAGTAGTGGTCAGCTTGCTGCCTGCATCTTGGTCATCTACAGATGATTCTTCTTAGGGAACCACAGAATTGAATCCCTTCTTCCTTTCTCCCAGTGCATCTGACTGATAGATTCACTTTCTAAGTCTGATATTTCTGGCACGTTTTGAAAGAAGAGGTGCCTTTTGTCCAACCCAAGAGCTAACTGCTCTCACTGTTTACCTGTCCTCTCAGGCAAGGAAAGGGTTCAACACTCCATTTAAGAGTGAAAAATCTGTGTGCTTACAACTCTGAGAATGGGACTTCTTCAAATACAGCTTTTTGAAAATGTTGGTATGCATGGCACTGACCTTAGCAAGAAATAGCTCAGGCCTGTGTTTTTGGAAATGGATTTTCCCCTTTTTTTAATCATAAAAATCACGGCACAGAGTGCCATGCTGCAAGATATTTTAGTTACGGGTTTACGGCAGCATGACTGTGAAATGAACAGTGTTTATATATCCACATTCGACTGTGCCCAGGACTGTCAACATAAGAGAGTGGGCAGCACAACACCAGTGGACCTCAGCTATAGTGTTTTCCCATATGGATTCAGGCAGGTTTTTTTCTAAACAAAAGTGCATCTTTTTTTTGGCACACGTACATGAGTTCGTGCATAGCAGTTGCAGTTACAGTAGCACAGACTATAAACTCTACTTCTGAAGCAGCAAAACGAAGTCTGACCAAGGCCTTTTTTACTAGTCTGTCATAGAAGTACCAATCTGGTCTTTACAGGGTTCACTTAAGAGTCTGCCCATTTATTTCTATTTTGATCAAATTGTTTTCTTGGGGTCCTGTCTATAAAGATGTTTAACTATCATATACATTCCTTTGTTGTCCTTCTGCATACATCTGACTGTCTCTGCACCTGCTAAAATGACCGAGGAATGTTCTTACTGTAAAATGTACAAATCAGGCCTTATTTTTAACTACACTACATATTGACCTAGGGACTGTTTTTAGAACCTTTTTCTGTAACTTTGAAGAGTCTACTCTCACCTAAGAGTGAAACTTCTGAAAAGGCAGCCTTGGAATAATTGTCTATTTTTGCCTTTAGTAAATGAAAAGTTTCCAAAAGTCAAAATCTGAGGATGTCTTTTACACCTAGGCTAGGCTGTGCATACATCTCTGCATGGACCAGAAGCAAAGGAACAACAGGAATCAAAAAAAAAACCAGAGCAGGATAAAAGTAAAGGAAGAGGGGTTTGGTTTTGAGTGTATTCTGTAAAGCACAAGAATTAAATTGGCTGACCTCAGCTGCTTCATCATACCTATTTCCATATGTCAAAAAAAAAAAAAAATGCATTGCAGAAACCTCATGATTTCTTTGACTGACTCATCTCTGCATTTACCCAAAAAGGAATTTCCTACTCAAATGGAAAAATCATTGTACCACTGCTTTTGCTAGCTAGGAAGAGTAGCACACCTCGTCCCTTAGATTCCCTCTAGGGGAAAAAAAAATCAAAACAAAACGGTGGATTTTATTTTTTTAAGAGCTTTACCTACTCAGTGTGAGGAAATTACAGTAGTGCAATTTTCACACTAATGCAGCAGAAGCCCCCATCCCCACTCGGGCTAGCTGAGCTTTAGAGGCTATTGTTACAAATTTTAAAGAAAAACACAGAGAAGCCCTTAATTGGCAGCAGTCATTTGTCATACTGTCAGTTATAAAGGCAAGATTTACTCTAGGTAGGTACTACTTCTTCCTTCAGCTGTAAGAAAAAAGCTTTCATTTTCCCTTTTCCAGATCTTGGCTAGAAGAGGAGAATTAGGAGACACTCAGAACAAACAGTTCATTCTCTTCTCATTCACACTGGGGTAATGCAGCTTTATTGACTGACAGGCTGTCCTCACTCGCAACCTAACTCTCCTACTTGTTACAGAAATGCGTAGATTAGACCCCCAGCTGGTGCAAATCACCGCGACCCGATGGCTTTAGTGGAGCTGCATCTACCTGCAGTCTTTAAAAGTCATACTATTCTATTTTCTATTTTCCAAATGGTAAAATTACAAGCCAGTGAAATCCGTAACTATTTTGCCGTTGACCGCATTGGGGCCACGCTGTTCCCACGATCGAGAAATTGAGAGTTGGAGCTAAACCCTATCCAATTCACAAATAATTTTATAGCATGTGAGAGTACAGTTAAAAATAACCTCCATGTATTACATGTTATTCTGATTTTACAGCAAATTAATGACTCTGAGAGGGAAATTAATGTCTGTTCTCAGTATTATTCAGTGCTTTTTTCACTAGTAGCTAATTTCCTCTTGGTGACGATGTGCTGAATATATGCAGATTACTTTACAAATTAAGACTGTGCCAAAACAATTCTTCACTTAAAACAATAATATTCTATGTTTTCTTTAAAATATTTTTCTATCCCACTATTTTTCTTATTGATTCAAAGGTACTAAAAATTAAACACAGTATTGTTTTTATTGGTGTATGAGGTTCAGTTTCTAATGGGGTTATTAAGAAAATGCTTTGTTAAAGAGCTTGCATTATTTATCTGAAAGAATAATGCAATCATAATTAATGTACAGTTGTGGTACCAGATGAATTTCAAACTCAGAAATCCTCTTATTCTTCCCTGAGATACAGGGGCATTTCAAGATCAGTGAGGTAAGTGACCAGCATTGCATAAATAAGTTACCCTCCAACTAATTAAACTAGGCACAGATAAAATTTCAGCAAAAAATAGCACCACATTGCATTAAATGTATCTGCAAAGTTTATTGCCTTTCACTCATTTTCAGCCATTTCAATCTGAGCATAAGTGAATTCACACACTCACATTTTCTCACTCAGTGCCATTCCAGAAGATCGTAACATCTGAAGTTCACCTCCCTCAAGCCAGTCAGAGGCAATAAAATACAACACAACACTAAGACTACTTTCTTAAAAGCTCCTGAAATCCAAGTATGAAACCTTTGCCAGAGGAGAGGGAAGCAGAGTATTTAGCCAGAGCATTATCCTCAGAGAACATTAGGGACAGTGGTGAGTTTCATTTCTCATTTGATCAGCATGCACTTAGCTTCCCACCTGACCTGAAGCTCAGTTGTGCTTGAAATTAATCTTGCTTCTGATGGTGATTGTAGCTAAATTTTTTTCTGAACGGATATAACAGTGATGCTGTAGATTAAAGTTGCCTTTTCAGGAGACATTCTGATACTGGCAAAGGGTGAAGATGTCAGAATCACTTCTTATTTAATTACTTTTGAGATTAGATCTACCTCTTTCCACTCCTCTGTGATTTACAGTGCTATAGGATGCAAAAAGAGCTCAAGACTTTTCCTCTGCAAGTCCAAAACCAGAATACGATTGCAAAGTCTAAGAAGCTTTTATAGCTCAGTTTCATGGCCTGGAAAGGCCTATGCTGTGATGCCTCAGAAGTTTCCTACGTCCCACCCTCACTGTAGAGATGATTGCAACTTCTCATGGAGCAGCAACTAACTCACTGGAAACTACAGCGTGCATCATTCAAAAATGAATCAGTAGTAGTAGTTTCCTTTTTGGTGCTGGGCTGTGAACAGTAAAGGTTCAGCAGTGGGAACCACTGCAATTGCTCCAACCCCCCTACTCAAATACTGGACCCTTTACCTAGTACAAATTGAAGTATTGCTTTTCCTTGGCTTATTGCAGTCGATTAAAATCAGGCAAGGTGCATTACTTTATTCCAAGAGCTTTATGTACAATTCTCCATGCTCTCTTTGTCTCATGAAGGTGTAACAGGGGTTTCCCCTTCTAAAAGTAAAATATTTAGGACATTTTGGCCGTGATTCAGCAAAGCCCTCATTAAAAATACATCCAATTCAATGGCATAGTAGTTAGCATATTGAAAATACTTTGCAGAATTAAGGCTTGAGAGAGATCTACATGCCAAATCTAGAAAATTGTTCTTTCTAAAAAACAGAAGGAGATTTTTATACAGATGTTCAGTACAAAACCAGTTTATAGTGAATGAAAATGACAACTACTGGAACATCTTGTGTAAACATAGGCTACAAATTTCTACCCCTTTCTGTCTTCTTTCAATTAATTCAGTTCTTATGATTTCTAATGTAAAGTCCAAGCAAATTTTCAACTTTTTTGACATATGCAAAATTATATAGTTCCACACATTCTACTCCAGGCAGTTCTAAAAAGACAGCTACACCTATCCATATTTCATATTAACCTCCTGACAAAAGAGTGTTTTGTTATACATGATTTCTAAAGCATTCTGTTAAGCTTTTGCAGGCCATTCATATCCTGTTAGCTTTCTTAGATCTAATTAAACTGATATTATGAAATGTAATGTGTTATCTGCAAAGATACAAGTGTATCAGACGGCAGACTGTTGGGATTTCTATGCAAGCAGAGGCTTGATATTCCTGTCACACAAGTTCTGTATTGCTAAGGTTCCTCCAGTTTCAATAGTTTCTCCTAGTCTTCATTCACAGAAGTAACATGACAGCAAGGAATATTTTGCCTCTTCAATACATAATAAAATGGTCCCTGGCACACTGTTTCCAAGATGGTGGCCTTATGACAGCCAAAAGTAGAAATGTCTGAAATTGTATCCCTTTCAAAGACTGAACAGTTGTTCATACTTCTTTCATTTTTGAACCCCTACAATTGGAGCTGAATGGGGTAAAATAATCCACAGAAAATATTAAAATCTGCTAGTATTTTGCTTCTTTTTTAAATTTTGCCTCCTCCTAAAACTAACATTGTTGCCATCCACAGACAAATTAGCAGAGCTCAGCATCAGAGACCTTTGCTATCCCCCATTTCCTACTGTAATAGCTCTCCCACTTTAACCAGCACATGCCAGTGCAGTTCTTCATGCTTCCTGTTCCACACAGTGAGCATTCGGATCTCTGTGCTATGCCAACAATACACAGTACTTGGTCTGGATCAGTTTGCTTCTAATCTTTTCAGAGGTCCAAAGTAAACAAAGTGGCTCTATCAGAGTTTGTTTGTTTGAACATTGAATTAACTAAGTCCTACTAATAACTACTAATGTGAATAAACTCAGTATTATATTTGCTTCTGCAAGACTTCAGTAAATACCAACATTCCCATTAACTTCCATGGTGTACTCTCGTTTTGACAGATTGGATATAAGAATCAGAATGGAAAGCTTTTCTTAAGACTATTTTGGAGAAATTCCTTAGTCTCCTAAGGAAGATGAAGGTATATACAGGGAACAGCAAGCAACGTGATACCTTAAAAAAATAATCAGAACAGAAGTAGTCATACATGGCATTAATAGATTTAATGGATTTATAAGGCAGACAAAAGCCATGTAAGTTCCTGAAGGAATCCAGCATCATCAAACTTTTATCACAGCTGAGATATGATCCAGGGGTTAAATGGTCAATTATGTGCCTGCAACAGCCCGCTGGGCAATTTTCCAGTCAGATACATCTACAGTCACCACAGCTGAAGCTCACTGGTATCTGAAATTTACACCGTGTTCACAGAATATAAAATGACTGCGAGAAATCTCATAGCTCAAGGAAATTAAAACAGACTATCTGACTAGGATTGTCCATGGCTTTTTTTGCAGAGCCATGTGTCATTTATGTTATCCAAAGTTGCAGCTGAATTATATAATTTGCTTGATATAAACTTGATATAAACAGTTGTTTAGGGAATTAGTGAATGGGACCTCCTGACCTGCCCTCACAGACAAAGGACCTGGACAAATCTGGCAGCTGTTAAGGACTTATTTCTTAGAATGCAGGAGATGCTCCCCACATGTAAAAAATTGGGCAAGGAGGACAGGAGACTGGCGTGGCTCGGTAAGGACCTTCTGATCAGACCAAAGTGTAAGAAGCAAGTGCACAGGCCGTGGAACCAGGGACATGTATCCTATGAAGAATATAGCGATGGTGCTTGGACATGTAATGATAGGATAAGAAATGCTAAGGCACCATTGGTGCTGAATTAGGCAGAGGATGCAAAGAATATTAAGAAGGGCTTCTACAGGTACATTGGCCAGAAAATGAAGATTAAAGAAAATGTAGCCTCACTGAGGCTACATATCAGTGACAACTGATATGGAGAAAGCTGAGGCACAGTATTTTTTCCTCTGTTTTCAATGGCAATCTCTCCTCCCACATCTCTCAAGCCCCTGAACCTCAAGGCAGGGACTGGGGGAATGAAGTTTTTCTCATCGCAGGAGAAGATCAAGTTCAAGACTACCTGAGGAACCTGAACACACATAAGTCCATGGGACACAATGAGATGCATCCCAGGCTCATGAGGGAATTGGCTGGTGTTGTTGCCAAGCCACTCTCCATCATATTGGAAAAGTCATGGCAGTCAGGAAAAGTCCACAGTGACAGTAAAAAGGGAAACATCACACTCATTTTTAAAAACAGTTAAAAGGAGGACCCTGGGAACTACCAGCTGCTCAGGCTCACTTCTGTGCCTGCTAAGACCATGAAACAGATCCTCCCAGAAGACATGTTCAAATATATGGAATATAAGAAGGTTTGTAGAGACAGCCAACATGGATTCCCCAAGGGCAAATCATACCTGGGTAACCTCATGGCTGTCTACAATGGAGTAACTGCATCAGTGGACAAGGGAAGAGCTACAGTTATCATCTACCTAGACTTCTGGATGGTCTTTGATATGGTTCCCCACAACATTCTTGTCACTAAATTGGAAAAAATATAGTTTTGATAGATGAACTCTTAGATGGACAAGGAACTGGCTGGATGCCTACATGCAAAGACACAGTCAGAAGCTCAATGTCCCTGTGGAAACCAGTGATGAGTGGTGTCCCTCAAGAGTCTGTAATGAGACCAATAGTGTTTAATATTTTAATTGACAACATAGACAATGGGATCGAGTGCACCCTCAGCAAGTTTGCAGACAACACCAAGCTGAGTGGTGCAGTTGATTCGCTAGAGAAAAGGGATGACATCCAGAGGGAAATCAACAGGCTTGAAAAGAGGGATCATGTGACCCTCATGAAGTTCAACAAGGCCAAGTGCAAGGACCTGCACGTGGGTCAGGGCAATCCCCAGTATCAATAGAGACCGGGGATTAATGGATCAAGAGCAGCCTTGTGCAAAAGGAGTTGGGGATACTGGTAGATGAAAAATTGCACTTGCAGCCCAGAAAGCCAACCGTATCCTGGGCTGCATCAAAACAAGCACAGCCAGCAGGTCAACAGAGGACATTCTCCCCCTCAACTCTGCTCTTGTGAGACCCCACTTTGAGTACTGCATCCACCTCTAGGGTCTCCAGCACAGGAAAGACGTGGACCTGTTGGAGTGGGTCCAGAAGAGGACCATGAAAGTCAGAAGACTGGAATGCCACTCTTATTTTCTGTGAGGACAGGCTGAAAGAGTTGCGGTTGTTTGGCCTGGAGCAAACAAGGCTCCAGAGACACCTTTTTGTGATGTTTCAATAAGAGGGTTAATAAGAAAGATGGAGAAAGACTATTTACCAAGGCCTGTAGTGACAGGACAAGGGGTAATGGTTTTAAACTGAAGAGGGTAAATTTAGATTGGATAAGGAACAATTTTTTTTTTATGATGAGAGCGGTGATACACTGGAACAGGTTGCCTAGAGAAGTTGTGGATGCCTTATCCCTGGAAGTGTTGAAGGTCAAGTTGGATAGGGCTTTGAGCAACCTGATCTAGTGAAAGATGTTGCATTTGGACTAGGTGATCTTTAAAAGTCCCTTCCAACCCAAGGTGTTCTACTATTTTATGATACTCTGAACTTTGTTCCTTATAGCAGCATTGTATTTTGTATATGGTTAACATGCTACAAAGGACCCAACAGTATTCCATTTAACGCCATTACAAAATTATCAGAGGTGCCTAGGCAAAGAGGTTTTGTTCTCATGCACTCTCCCAGATCTTAAATTAGGATAAGATATTCAGCCGAAGTGGGTAAACCATCTCAGCTGGTAGCTTTTCTTTCTTTTGCCCACTCCAGACACCTGCCTTGTCATTTTTGCCACAATGCTACCCTGTGTGCTTTTCCAGCACAAGCAACTGTGTGGCAAACTAGATTAGGGAATGAACATGGTAGAAAAATAACCTCTATTTCAACAGAGTTATTTTTTAGTTAGCCACACAGACAAGCACAATGCAGAGATGGTAACAAGTGGCCAGGGAAACACATAGCTACCTAAGTTGTCAGAAATTTCCCAACCAATTGCTGCAGACCTTTCCGTGTGAGTTTTACATCACACCATCTCCTTGCTGGAAATTCTGATGTTACTGCCTCAGGAGGAAAATCACTTCATTTAATATTCACAAACACTAGTAAGGAAGTACATCATTAGTATGTGTTTCTTATCTATTACACTGGAAAGCAATCAAAGAGAGCCTGTATCGCACAGACCGACATAAAGAAAGACACTGGTTATAAAATCCACTGTGCTTTCCGTGAATACTAATATCTTATGCTCTGCACAACTCACTTTCCAGCTCCCATCACTGTGTCATAGGTAACATATTTCTTTTGGTCATGGTTACACCAGAAGTGGTATAATCTCTACTACTGCTACACAACGCACACGCATACTAAGCATTTACAGTGGTAACGTAGCTTCATACCAACTCAGCTGTCGACCTATGGTCTGGTCATAATGCAAAATCTATGTCATCTTGATTTGGCCCTTTTATATCAGGTATCAGTACACAGTAAAATAACACCACAGAAAAAGGGAAACTTAATTTGAGGTGATTTGGGGTTTGTTTTTCTTAAGGTCACATTTCTGTATTTTTCCTTTTTTGGGGGAGAAAAGTTTCTCAGATAGTCAGGATTCTCTCACAGAACAGTGAGGCACACGAATAGAGAAACTCAGCCAGTTTCTCAGCTTGGTTAGAAGAATATGGTGCAGTGGTCTCTGAGCTTGGAAGTGGTTTTACTTCGATGTTTTATGTTTTACTCTCCTGAGTCTCCATAAATAAGACTCTAGAAGCCCATTTGCTGCATTTGAGATATTTTAACAGAATATTGAACAAAGCATTAGCTCCTCAAAGATAACTACTACATAATATATTTATGGATTTAAAAACTGGTATATGCTCAGATTGTATGGATTTATGTGCTTGAGGAAAGAAAGACCTAATGGATGTAATTCATAGTAAGCATGTGAGATTGATACCTTTGTTTATTGATGGCAAAAATCTATTAATAATTGAAATACAGTTCCATCTCTATAATTGTACATACTCTACAACTTTATTCATATTTATTCCATGATGGTTTATCAATATCATCTGCATATTTCTACTAATTATGTTTTTACAATGATATATTCTTAGGGCTATACTGGATTTCCCTCCAGCTTCAAAATCTATGGGTAACTGTAAATTGAGAAGTTTACTGCGGTGTTTTAGTTTTCCTTAAGAGAGAAGAGCAGGTGCAGGTACGGAAAACCTCTAATTCAAAAAAGCACATAAATGTGAAGCAAGGAAATCAAAGGATTAAAAATCACATCAGACAGACCATGGGGACAAAAAAAAAAAAAAGAAAATATCCATTCTAGCTGCAAACATATCTTTGAGACAAAAGCCCTGCACTACTTCACTCATCTTACTCAGCTCAAACTGCATAAAACTAGTATAAAATTACATCAGGCTCCTTGCTGGAGCATCTGTCTTACGGATATGCTTAAGCAGGATTTATACCCAGGATCTGGAGTGAATGTATTCACATCTGAATTTTCATTTTGAAGGAAAAATGAGGCAAGGAAAGGTATATAAACCGTCACAACCTGTTTGACCCGAGACTTTGCAAGACATCAGCAGTTCTGTTTCTAACCTTGACCAAAACTACTTTAGAAGCAGGTAACTGCCATAAAAGCATACAAGCAAAAGTGGAGGAATTTTTAAGTTCTTTGATAAGCCTTGTCCTGTAGGATGCTACAAGTACATATCTTAGACATAGAACACAAACTCTGACCAAACTTTTTTAGCTGATTTCTCTCAAAATACAGCCAAAAGAGACCCCCTAATTTTATGTAACAACCCAGCAAATAAAGCCGTCACATAGGTGATACAGAATGAGTTTCTAGCCTTCCTCTCATGAGGTTCAAGCCGTGAAAACACTCTAACCACTAGATCATAGATCGTCAGAAAACACACAGAAACAACCTACAAATATGGAATAGAATCCCTTTCCTCCACCAACTTAACCAGTAAGCTCCCTCCTTCTGGCCCAAGAACAGTTATACTCTTCAACTGAATCATAAAACGTGCACAGGAGACAAGAACTTGTTGTAGATAAACACAAAGTCAAGGAGCACATACTGAGCAGCCCTTCTACGTGTAAGAGTCCTTTTACAGCACTGAGGAAACTTTGACATATTAAGATAGCCCCTACCAATTCCTCAACCCCTCCATAAAGGGATAAGATTTCACCACACCCTGCTTTCAAGTATTTCCTAAGTACTTGTTCAGGATACAGACTTTCTAGAGCACTGCACCGAAGTACACACTGTCCTTACAGACTATAAAAGGAAAAAAGGGCCTTCAGCTCTGTGTTTACATTTCAGTCCTACACCATACCTTTGACTTCCAGGTGTTCATATTTATTGTTTTGAATTCTTGATCTTGAATGACACCATGTCAGCTCTTCAACATACTCCCATAGAGTATACCAGAAGAGCACTAGAAAGCCTACCCTTGAAGAACAATGTGATGTTAAGTTTATAGTAATTACTTTATTACCTGATTTCATACTGATTCAGTTCTTAGCTCTCTTACAACTTGCCTTTAATGAGGTGCCAAGTCTTTCAGTTAAAGACAAAAGCTGCAGAGAGACCTTTGCTCTTCAGAGGTGTGCTACTTAAAGATCTCCGCTTCTCCACTCCCCAGCTGTTAGCGACCACTTGCTTGCTGGAGGTTGCCACCCTTGCAGAATAGTGTGTGTGAGTGATGCTTAATCCACTGCCAGCAAACCAGCTGCATTAGTTTAAACAATTCATATAATGATTTGAATAAACTTGGTTTATTTTGCCTGATCTGGATTAGAGAGTATTCCAGGATCACTTTAACCAGCCACAACCCTAGGTGGGAATTTCAAACCAGCCAAGAAAGAAACTCAGACGGAGCAGGCCGTACCTGCAGGTCTTCAACTGATACTGATGCACTCAAAAGAGAACATCTGTCCATAAAATAAAATGCAGTTTCAGAGACAGTAATACTGGAGCTTTTCACTACTGAGTTACTAGATACTATAAATCTGACCTGAATCAGGTGTGAACACATAATTGTATTTTTATCAAATTAGCTGTAGGAGGCAATCTCTGATCCAATAGAAAGTTAGAGAAGTATGCCAAATTATGTTTGATCCAAAATAAAATTTGCCTGGAAAACCCAGACAAAATACATTAAAACCACTTTAGGCAAGGAAAGTGAATTTCTATTGCTTTGGTGATTTGTATCACAGTAATGCAGGTTTTTTGACCCATATCAAAGTACCTCAAATCAAAATTACCATGTTATGGGATTTTTTTACAGCTTATTTTAAAAGAATTCATGCTTCCCATGTTTTTGAAGGGTTCAGAGATCCCCTTTTTTAGGAATAAGGGCAGCTTCATAGAACAAACAGGGAAGAGGCAGCCCATTTGTCAATGAAGCTATGGAGTCAATAGGGCAGATTAGGGTCCTAATTGTGGAAAAATGTACAACAGCCTTGTTCATATGAAATGCAATCTTACTTCATAAGCAAGTCCATTATAATTAAACACAACAAGATCACTGGGACTGCAACCAGAGTAAAAAGCATCTCATGACAGGCAAAAGGACATCAACCTGACACAGCATTTGTACCTCCGTGCAGCTGTTGATTTACACTATATAGAAATCTTTGCATATTGCTTTGATTTCTTTTGAAATATTCTGACTTACTATCCTCAAAGCCCCACCAAAAGTCCAAGCTAAGAGAAAACGCTTCCATTGTTGATATCATAGAATCATAGAATCATAGAATCATAGAATCATAGAATGGCTCGAGTTGGAAGGGACCTTCAAAGGTCATCTAGTCCAACCCCCCTGCAAGAAGCAGGGACCTCCCTGACTAGATCAGGTTGCTCAGAGCCCCATCCAGCCTGGCCTTGAACGTTTCCAGGGATGGGGCATCCACCACCTCTCTGGGCAACCT
>WHYT01016241.1:529690-646276 GCA_009806455.1 Tetrax tetrax
AGGCTCCGGGGAGACCTGATAGCGGTCTTCCAGTACCTCAAGGGGGCCTACAGGAAAGATGGGGACAGGCTGTTCAGTAGGGCCTGTTGTGATAGGACAAGGGGTAATGGGTTTAAATTAGAAGGAGGTAGGTTTAGATTAGATAGTAGAAAAAAATTTTTTACAATGAGAGTTGTAGAGCACTGGAACAGGTTGCCCAGAGAGGTGGTGGATGCCCCATCCTTGGAAACGTTCAAGGCCAGGTCAGATGAGGCTCTGAGCAACCTGATCTAGTCAGGGATGTCCCTGCTTCTTGCAGGGGGGTTGGACTAGATGACCTTTGAAGGTCCCTTCCAGCCCTAACCATTCTATGATTCTATGATTCTAAGATTGCTCTGTGCACTGCTTTCTTCCCAAATCCTGTCATTGCTAGTCATTCCCTTGGGAAAGCAAAAGGGGCCAAAGCTCTCCTCTCTGTCTCCCGAAACACACACACACACATGCATCTTAATATCTCCTGGAGCCATAGTGATTCCAGCAAACGTTTTCAATGGGCCCTGCAACTTCTGAATTTTGATTAGTTCCACTCCCAACTCCCAGCAGTATTGCTTCACTTAGCGTAAATTATTCATTTATTACAGAGCATTTCAAGGGGACAGAGGAGTAATTCAGCTGGATAAAGACATCAGCTGCAACAAGGAGAGTGAACCTCCCATGTAGCAAGAGGGGAAAATTTCTGGTCACAGTTTTTCAAATGAAAACAAGTGGAGAGGTGAATCAATTGGACATGAAAACTCCCCAACTTCATCCCTAAATTTATTACTTGGTGAATCAGGTCCACAGTTGGAAAAAAATAAGCAATATTAAATCTATACTGCTTCACACAAGCTGAGGACCTCTCTTAGCATTTGAGGGGAGGTGAGTTGTTTTCTTGTGTGATTTTCTTTTACTTCCTGACCTTATTTTCTAGGACAAAAATCCAAATTTATGGCCGTCATGAGGAAAGCCGTACTATCACATGATTTTGTTGCACATCCAAACCTGTGAAAATCATCTCATGAGACCAACAGATGCTCTTCTCTGAAACAAGCACAAAAAGCAGAAGCAAAATTTGAGGGGGAACCTTAAAACGTTTTTCTTGTTCTAATCCACTACAGACAGCTGATTGCATTAAGGAAACAAAATATTTACCTAGAATAAATGTCCAGCATTTCAGTTTTACCAGAGCACCAGAATGTAGCTTTTACTATTTGCACCACAAACACTTGCATCTGCTGTTCACATTCACAAAAAAAAAAAAAAAAAAAAAAACCAAAAACCAAACCAAACAAACAAACACAAGCATTTCCACAAACCTTATTTGATAACAGGGTAGGACTGAAAATATGCCACAGCCTACAAGTTTCAGAAAGTAGAAGGGGTTTAATTTAGGTACTGGTATACATCTACCAAAGCATTTTCTGTATTCTTGTCTAACCATTTCCAAAGGTTTCGCCAGTGGCAGGTCAGCAGTCAGCTGTGTGGGAGGCTGCCCCTCATGGCATTTGGGGACCACTCTCCCCTGCTCACCAGTTTAGAGATATTTTGCAGTACCAGTAAGTTGCCAAGTGCTTCAGCTGCTGCTGAAGTATTGTAGCCCCACGAAAGCAATAATTATTGAAGGTTGATACTGTCATAACAATCGTACCTTCACTCTTAATCAGATCAGATGTTATCAGCTACACTGTGATAGATTTCAAATAATTGTTCACTTAACTTTTGTCCTGAGATTGAGCAGAAAGGGTCAGTGAGAGCTCCTGAGGCAGAAAGTAGACAATAACAGGAAAAATGAAATATTTAAAGCAAAATTGTATCTGACAACTGTAGCAGTAGGACTGAAAAGAGTAAATCACATTTACTGTCCTTCCACTCCTCTTCCTCTGTGATTCTCTCTTTCCCTTCCCTCCCTCCGCCTTGCCTCCCCGGGCAGCCAAAAACGCCCATAGCACTCCGGAGGCTGCGGTGGAAACCGCAGAGCTAACGGTGCCGGAACTCAATGCGAATACTGCCATCAAGTGCCCAACAGACCCGTTCGCAGGGCAGACTCATCCAGAGCTGCACGCAGAGATGTGGATGTTAACAGACAACCTCCGTCAGTGGCAGGTGCTCATACACGAGGCTCTCCGATAAGATGTCAAGCAGTCAACGAATCTGAACGCCCAGGTAAACTCAATCATCCTCCTGGAGACAGCAGAGCTGCATTAGATTTTCAAAAGCACAGCCAGGATGGGAAGTCTTTCTCCCTGTGACCTGGCTGCTGCGTCTGTAAGGTCTGTTTCATTTCCCAGCAAGCCCCAAAACTAAATTTAACCCCCCTCTCTTGATTCAGCACTTAGGTGTGCTAGCAAAGGCTTCAGGGGAAGGCACAATCAGACGCACCAGATCATGTCAAGCACCCACATGGGCTGGCATTAGCATGTCAGTCAGTGCTCTGACCACAGCACAAAGTGGCCCTACACTGCCTGAGAGGAGCCCCCAGCCCATGTGTGACCCTCAGGTGACCCACCTGAAGGCAGGGACCAGCTCCTGGGCTTACATGGGAGGCAAGACCCCTTGTGAGCCTGGCCCTCTGGCTCACTGGAACCAAACACCTTTCCCCTCCTTGACTTCCAAGTTTTCTAAGTCAAACTTTGACTCTTGGCAGGAAAACTGACCCAAACGTACACTAAGTAATGCGTCCATCTGTATGCATGTACTGGATCTTTTTCCTCTGTTATTTGGTCAGGGACTGAGGGCATAGGTATGAATAATTGAATGCATGTAATATGAAGAATAATGCTTATATTAACTTTTCAGACCTCAAAGACAGCTCAAAAGACCAACGCTTACTAACAGTGTCACTTTAGGATAAACAGAGTCTTCCCGCTCTCTGGTGCATGGCCTGTCTGGAGACCACCACACATACACTGAGTTTCTGCTACTAACAAATGTTACTCCTCTGCTTAGAGTGAGATAATTTATTGGAGCTTGTTCCTCATTCTGAGAAAGAAAAGGGGCAGGCAGTGTACCTGACCTTTCATCAATCACTGGCAGGGCTGTAACACGATTCCCACACACTGTGGTTTGGTGCTGCCGAACAATTAATCTCATGTACAGCAGGGTAGCTCTGCAAAATACTTTGCTTGCAGCAGAATTTTCGAATATGCTTTAAAGTACTAAAGTGTAAAGCTTTGTCAAATGAATCATAGAATCATAGAATGGTTAGAGTTGGAAGGGACCTTCAAAGGTCATCTAGTTCAACACCCCCGCAAGGAGCAGGGACATCCCCGACTAGATCAGGTTGCTCAGAGCCTCATCTGACCTGGCCTTGAACATTTCCAAGGATGGGGCATCCACCACCTCTCTGGGCAACCTGTTCCAGTGTTCTACAACTCTCTTTGTAAAATAATCCATCTCAAATAGTTAGAGCTGCCCCTAGATGAATTGTATAGTCAGTCAGTCACAGATGTGTTCTACATTTAACTTTCTGGTTATGGGCAGCCTGAACAGTCAGCTTTTCTAACAGAGACTCCCACTTGGATGGTAGTTAGCAGCTCCAGAGGGTGTCAATGGGCAATGTGTCTATGTGAGAAAAGGCCACAAAAGATGGCAAGAATGGAAAAGGAATTAACAAGTGGTTGTAGGGAGATGTGTCATTCTATTAGCTTTTTTTTTTTTTTTTTCCATGCTGTGTTCACTATTCAACTGGCATTTGCTAGTTTTCTGGTACACCAGATCTTTCATCTCATTATGTTCTGCTCCCAGTTTGCTAATTAACTAGAACATCTTGCTCAGCTGCACAGTTACAGTTCCTTCCTGCTTTTAAACTAGTTCTTTACTTTTTACTCCAATGGTAAGTAACTCCATTTTTCACCCTCTGCTTCTTTTAAGCAGGGTGTTACTCCTCACACATACTGAACATGCCCCTGTCCCACCCCACTGTGGGTAGGTACACAGTTCAGGTTTGGAAATGGAGCCTGGGAGGAACTGAGTTTTACTTTCTTTATGGTACTCTCCTTCCTCTCCTAATTCTTCAAGAGATCTTATTTATTCAGCAGTAGCCCTCAAGGATTCCAAAGACCTATACAAGCCAAAACATACAGAATTTAAAAAGACATGCAGAGAAATTGCAACCTGTAATGAGACATGCCAAAATTAAAAGGACCTATATGAGAACAGGGATCAGAAGACTAAAGTGAACAGAAGACTTCTCTATCCAGAAGTTTTGTGCAATGTCTATTGGCAAAGCACAAAAGTTTTTCCAAGCTAGATCAATATGGAGTAGCTAATACTTCTGCAATAACATCTTTGACCGTCGTCAATCCTAGGATCTAGGTGGCATAAATCAGCTAGAGGGAGCTCTTTTGTTGAAAAAGCTGGGAGAAAAAAATGCACTTATAATACGGTGAAGGGGAATAGACTATGGTTTTTTTGGTCAGAAACATAAGAAAAAAAATTGTCTTCAGGTTATGTTGTGTCAGGTTTTTTTTCTAGGAGTATATTTAAGAATTTCAAAAAGGTCACTGGTCAGCAAATATTTAGCTGAAAGGGTACTACTGAACCGTCTATGTATACACCCTGCAGTAAGGAAACATTACAATAAAAACGCAAGATAGGAGCTTTAGAATTTTTTTAAGCATAGTAAAACAAGATCTGCAAAAAAGAGACTGCAAATATAAATGTCCCACTAACAGATTAGCTGTACAAATACAGGATCTGTTGGCCAAAAGAGGAATCCTTTGGGTGATTATGGTACTGGTTGTCCAAATCCACTTACATCCTGTTAAATCCTTTGCCTTGATAGACAATCTGTAGGTTTGTGTCTCTTGGACCTTACAGTTGTATATCCTGAATTCCTTAGTGGGAAAAGGGGGTTGCAACTCTTATACTAAACTGTGCTTGGAAGACATATTTTTCAATCTTAGACATAATTCCAGGCTTGGTGTCTTGCAAGACAAGTTTAACTGTTTCCCAGACAAAGGAAACTTAGTGCAAGTGTGGGTGAAATGGTCCTGCTGGGATGACACAGGGCACAAAGATCTCCAAGCTCCAATATAGGGTTCATTTCAGCTGGGAGAACTGGTCTGAGCAACAACGCTGTGATGCTGGGGCAATCTAGAGCTGCCCTAGACTGTGCTCTAGGCCAAAACCTCCCTGAAAGGCTATCAGGATGCTAACAGCTTTACCTATGTTAACAGCTGTATGTTAAGAGTGATTTTAGCCACTGTTGACCTCTTCATCTTCTCCACTACAGCAGAGGCCTGAACTTCTAAATAGCCATTAAAAATTCAAAAGAGCATTTTAAATGGTGCCTCTCCCTCCCCAGGCAGCAGCAGTTAAAAAAAAATGCCCTGGGGTTCAAACTGAGTGCAGATGCTGCTCTTGGCTGGTGTAGTATTTCACAACCCAAGGAGCTGTTCTGTCTTCTGAAGCACATTTGACTTCAACTTCTGGTCAATAAATGTAAAATATGCAGTTACGGAAAAAAAAAAACAAAGGGTGCTTCATCATGTTTAATTATTTCAACAAAATGAGTTCCCGATATGCAAAAGGGAAGGTTCTTTCTCTCTTTTAAAAGGTTTTTATGCTCCAGTTTCTTTTAAGTTGCATCCAGCACTTGAGAGATGACCTTTAAAAGAATCACACTGGGTGGTCCCATTGCAACAAGCAGAGAGATGCTATATCATCTCTGGTACACCTAGGGAGTCAGCATGGGGGAGAGATTTAGCCCAGGCATTTCACATTAATAGGTTATATTTAACCTCATTTATCTTCAAGACTTTGTCTTCCATAGTGGGCTCATTTTTGAAGCTTTGTTCTTGCTGTAGACCTATGGAATACTTATTCAAAATCACAGTATCTGCTTGCCTTGCTTCAAAATCCTTCATTTCACCAACCTTGAGATATAGAATTAAAGCAGGATTGTTTAATTAAGGTGTATATAAGTAGCGTATTTTCCATTATCTCAGAGGAAGTGTTAGCATCAGCCAACCAAAATACAAACAAACAATAAAAAAAAACAAATCAAACCAAAACAAAACAAACAAAAAAAAACCAAGATAGAGCTAGTGGGTAAGAAATTTGCCCCAAAAGGACTTGTATTAGCATAGCCTGATTAACTCCAAATTCTTTCTCTACTCCTCTTGAAAGCACACACACAGTTCACATCCTTGGATGGGCCTTGTTATCTGTACTAGATGGAAAGTACTTCTAGTACTAGTACACTAGATGAAAAGTACTTAGCACGCATCCCAATCCTCTTCCTCCTATCACATTTCTTGTGTTAGTAAGGAGGCTCTGAGGCTGGAGGAACGGAAGCCGGGGGTCCTGGTCAGAGCAGTAAACTAGGGCACAATCCTTAGCTCTGTTATTTTGAAAATACAAGCCTGCTGACAGTAAGCAAAAATATGTGGACCAGAAGATAGATAAAAAGGAAAGAGAGGACCTTTCATTGGCAGTTAAGTCACTCTTACTGAAACGTCAAGGTTAAATATCCCAGTAGTGCTGCTGGTTTTCAAATCCAGGTAATTTGGGCTGCAGGTAAATTTACAGCTCTGTGTAAAAATGATGAACCTCACTGTGATGGTTCCAGCCCAGGGACTACAGTCAGCAGAGTTCTGTAAGTAGCACAAGCTAAGCTGGTTGTGATTTCTACAGTAGCGAAGCTTTATTGCATGTCTAATCAGTGTCTCCACAGGGAACCACACTGAGCACTGTACATTCACAATTTCTAAATTACCTTGGATCCCAATAATATCAACAAGTGATTTACCATTAAAAGTAAGGAATGTAAGCAGAGAGTAAGCAGAGAGCTTTTTGTGATGTCATCTTCGCTCCCCAGTAAGTGAGGATTCCCACTGGCTGGTTTAAGCTCCTGCTTATCAATGTCTTCCTGCAGTTCCAAGCTCCAGAAGCACTGTTAAGTGCATCAAGGAAGCAATAATCACACAGAAGAATAAGTGTTGTGTTACATATATAGTTTTTTTTGTTGTAGACAGACATCTAAATGCTTCCAGAACTTTTGGTCAGGTTATGCAGATTTCTGATCCAGGACTTCCCTCTTTTGGGTCCTTTTGAAATTCTTCATCATAAGAAAAACATTTATTTGTGCTGCTAGAGCTTAAAGATCAGTACCATACTCAAGCTTATACTGCCAGTTCAGAGTAGAATATCTCTATTTACTTACGTAAAAAGCACTTCAGGAAGTTGGTAAGTATCATTGTTTAGGTTGTAACAGGAACAAACAATCATAGAATAAACACTCAACTATTCAAAACAGATTCTGACCTCACTTTTAAACAAGTAGAAATAATCAACATTGTTTTATAGCAGAAGATTTTGTTCCAGGAGAAAGACTCCCTGAGCTGTACAGACACTCACAGATGGAGTGCTAGTTACAAAAAATAACTTATTGTAAACTTTTGCATTGATAGGGTAGTGCTCACATGGGGAACAGGATTTCTCAAACAGGGCTGTCAGTCACTAGGCAGATGGTGCATGACTCCGCATTGCAATGGCATCTTCCCTGGATCAGATGACAGTCCCTCAACTGTCTTGAGGTGAATTTTTACAGCCTGGCTGATCCTACTAGGGTTATAAGTGTCCTGCTCAGTCCTATTAGCAGGACAACTACTTCAGCAAGTGCATGATCCATTGCTATGGGCTATTTTTTAGCACTGACAAGACATATTCTAACTATCTTAACTGTTAACAAAAGGGCTATCCTACCTTACCATTCCTACATATGCAGGAACAATGCCTACTGACTATTCAAACTCTCTTATCTATGTACATTTTGGCCAACTCCTTTTCCTGCAGGAGGAACTGCCTGGGGCATCCCCTGGGATCAGGTGATTTCTCCACCCAGGGTGTTGGCGGACACATCTCGGCTGGCTGACCATGCCTATCTCTCTGCTGATCTCAGCCCTGCCTGGGAAGCCTTGGCACCCCTGGCAGTCCAGCACATGGAGAGATCCAGCACCAGTCAGGTAGGTGCTTTGAGACAAGTCAAGCTAGGGATTCAGTCAAGTCGTTTGTCACAAGTGAGTCCACTCTCTCGTCTGCACAGAGGCAGGCTGTGAGGTTCCCCTGCCTACGTGCTCCCACCGTGCACGTGGGCTCAGCCTCTGTATACACAGCCCTTGCACATGCCAGCCACACCACAACCGTAACTACAGGAAGAACTTGAATTTCCTCCTTATACCACAATTGTACATTAATCTCCATGGCATGCCACACCTGCCTTCACAGAAAGTGCAATGTGCATACATTACTTTAATTCACTTTCTGCCTCAGAGGTCTAATTTTCAAAACAGCCATGACTGACTATCTTGTTGAACCTGCAGCATTTCATCCTGCAAGAAGCATGTTGACACAGTTGTACCATCAAAATCAGTTGTCTTTATACCATCAATAGGCGCTATTCATGTGTGGAGCAACGACAAGTGGTATTGGAAAGATTTCTAGCATACAAAAAAGTATAATTTAGCAAGCAGAATGAAAAAAAAGAAAGAAACAAACAATAATCAACAAAAGAAAACCCCAAACCCACTGCCGAGAAGCAACATGGTATGCTGATATTTCAGGACATCTTTGCATGGGACAACATTTACATATTGATACCAGTTACATTTCTATCCACATAAAGTTAGAAGAAACAATCCAAGTGACAGATAGCAAATAGATATATTTTTTTCTCTCAGTTAGGCTAAGATTATTATATCCAAATACTGTCTATTGATGAAGATACTTTAGCTTAATTAAGACCATTTTAGATTATTAATACATGAAAAGACAGCCTTGCAAGCCTAATTGCATTTCTGTCTTTAAGCTTATGTTCACGCAGAGGCTCCTACCTGCAGATGGTCAAACTCTTTCTGCAACATAGTCATTGAACCTAGATAAAATTTCTATGCTAATTAAGTAATTTCCTATTAGTATTTTTTAAAAGAATCCTGCCTGTCACCCTTAAGTGTAGACCTTTCTTCTTTTATTTGGGTTTTGTTTGTTCTCATTCTGTATTCACATGAACGTGCTATGGAAGCACCTATGTAGTGTTATTTTCTTTTACTTAGCCTGTGTCATATGATTGAGATACCACATAAAATCCTACTCCCTTTGGGGTGATCTCTTTGAACTCCCCTGAAGTTGCTGCTAATGTCTGAGAATCAGCAGCTGTAGGATTCCTGTTGTTTAGCCTTACACAGGTATTGGTCACAAAGTAAAACACAACAGCCCTCAAAGGCCCTTGACTTCTCTCAAATAAGTCTTTCCTCCCAAATTCCTTGCATTTGTTAAACATGAAGTTCTTTGACATTAATGTTTCCCTCCTGTCAAGGGACAATTTTAGGACAACTGGGATGCATGAAAAAGTTTCCTTTCTACTGACACAGAAAACCAAGGAAGTGAATAGTTTTCTCAGCAGTTAGTCTGCTCAAATATTCACACAGATTTCAAAAGTATCTCAGAGGGAGAGCTGGGAGCCAGCATAGGCACTGGAAATATACAGAGCAAGAGGCTGTGACTAGCGTGGACGAAAGACTGAACTCACAGTAGAACCTTTCGCATCCAGCAAAAAGTTGAAATTATTCTGAAAATGCTGATGGTTTTCTCCCGCCAGTTATCTATGCAGCACATTCTCCAATATTCTTTATGAAAGAATTAAAAGTATTCAAAACAGGCTAGATGTCATGTCTCAAATGTTAGATGCTCTGGACTGTCCAGGCTTTATTCTCCATGCCCCCCAACCACACCCCCTCCCATTAGCTTACCTAATTTTCCAAGAAGTTTAATAATTTCTTTTCTTTCTTAGCAAAAGACTTCAGATGAAGGAACAGAACAGTTCAATCAATACCAAAGTTTTATGAGCGTATGTTTGTACAAAAATGGCTGCAAAAACACATGTTTCTTTAATAGCATTTCCTGTCACTTTGTACAGAAGTAAAAGGTTTTTTTAAATGGAGATGCAGGGGTTTGTCTACATATTTCATCCCACTTGACACCATTCTGATTTTTTCAAAACTATCTTTATCTTGGTAAGAACTTTTTATTTTCTGCTTTTCCCTTAGGAATGTAGGACTAGTACCCGGGAATTTTGAAAAAAAAAAAAAAAAATGTTATCCTTTGGTAAAAATTAAACCCTAAGTCAGATTTTCCAAGAAAAGTGTATGTTGAGGGACTTTCCAAGAAAAGTGTGTATTTTAGAGATGTAAAATGTGTGAAAGTGTTTCTTTCCTAGAACACAGTAACTCCTTCCCATCATGCTTTATTCTCATGATACTATGGAGTTTCAGAGTTTATCTTTTACATTGGTAACCTAATGAAAATGTTTCTAAAAACTGAACAGGCTATAGTGCAAATGCATGTACCTTGGATATTATAGATACTAACAAAAAATGGCTTTTTGGTCCGAGTTTTTTCAAATATGGAAAGAGCTTTTTTTCACTCAGAGAAGTCAGCAGAGGTACATGCAGGACTGGCTAAAATACATGTCAGGGGATATAGCAAAAAGTAAAGCAACTAATCTTCTACTTGCCAACCATTTGTGAAAGATAACCATGCTTTTCTTTCACTCACCTTTCCTTTGAGGAGCAAAATCTAAACAGCAATATAGAATCATCATAAAAATACTTGTCTGTCTACAGTTTTTCTCTGAGTCTTCCCACAACTGTTATGTGATTTTTTCTGGCTTTCATCATGGAAATCTCAGCAACTTTTGCAAAAATTTGCATAGAAAAACATAGGCAGTGATTGCCAGAATAACAGCATCTCTGGAAAATCTACCTGCTTTTTGTCATTAGGCCAGGATTGAAGCTGCTCTGCCCACTTCATGGCCTAGCTCTTTTTCTATTAGAAGTCACAGGTTACCTAGGGCATGTAAGAAAGATTGTTCAAGATTTTATATCAAGCTTTTGAAAGTTTTACTAAAATGTTCTAGAAACCATTGCTGAGTAAAATTAGCACAACTATAAGTAGTGAATATGATCAATTAAGTATGTAAAAAAATTCAAATTTTTGAACAATTGTACAAATCCTAACTATGAAGTTGCTTCCTGCACTCCAGCAATTAAAAAAATAGAATGACCTTACTCTTTCCTCATACTACTGCTTATCTTCTCTATGTACCTAGTAAATTATTAAGACTCGTACTGCTATGTATTTGCCTGCTGTGTATACAGTAAGTGGTGTGTTGATGAATATTCTTGTATCAATTCTTATAGGACACAAAAAAAAATGTTTCTGGCCTCACCAGGCTGCATGACAATTTCAGAGCAGATTGAGCATTGCTGTGTTGTTATCTGATGTGCAAAAACGCTCTGAATGCTATTCCTTGCGACTAGGATTTCATGGCAAAGTTCCTTAGCATTGCTGTGGGAAGGTTTTATTTTGCTAAATAAAAGGGTTTTTTATAAGCCGTAGTACTCTTTTTTTTTTTTTTTTGCTACTCAGATCTCTGTGTATATTCTGTGGGAAATTCTGATATTTGGTGCCAGCACAAAACTGCCTGTAAGATATCCATTTATACCATTCCGTATTACTTTATAGTACAGATAGGAACATTTTTCTCCATTACAAAACGTAAAGTTCAGTTGAAAGCCTCCCCTGCTAGCAACATCTCAGGTTTCCTTTACCTACATTAGAATCCAAGGAAAACAGTTTGAGGGGGTGATGCTTTCTGCTTCCTTAATAAATTTATGGGGAATGACTGAAAACACTTTTCGTGTTTTGAGGAAAGGATCCAAGAGAATAACTGTTCTATAAAAACTTTTTTAAAAAATGTTTATTCCTCAAGTTTCTTAATTTTCTGGGTTTCAGTCGTATATGTGATAAAATAACAGTGGTTCATTGTGCCAGCTGCCAGCAAAGTCGTAAAGATACACAATTAAATTTTCATTAGTCCATATCAAAAAAGTAATTTTGCATACTTATTGTGCTATCGACCTTCTTTTGCAGATTGCTGTTTTAATACAATAAACTGCTTTCCTTTCCTTTCCTAGTTTCTCAGGCATGCTAACCAAAACAGCAGCATTCTTTCAATAAATTCATAAACTTCTACTATTAAAAAAATGAAGTGAGAAGCACCCAGGAAAATTATATTTGTGTCTTCAAGTTAGAATGAATTTTCTCTATGAATTCTTCACCCTAGGAAAAACATTCTCATCTACGTGTGAAACCCAGTGAAAGAATTGGGCTTTTTGATTGGTCTTCCTATAACTAAGAGAAAGACAGTCCAGAGTCAATGTATAAATACCGGGATGGAACATAAAGTTTCTTAGTGCTATTCTTAGGAAGCAACTCTTTGATTATTGTAAATTTTACTCTCTGTTAGAATTTTGGCAACATGTATTTGCTTGAGCATAGCACTGTTAGTCAAATATTTTAAAAACACCCTAAAAAATAACAGTGGGAGTCTTTAATGCCTTCATGTAGCTGGAGGAATCACATAAGTGGAAAACAGATGTCCAGGCTTGTTACCAATTGAAATGGCAGGATATAACATCCTTCAGACACAACATTTCTTGGAAGCCCATGTCTTCATGTAACATGTGTCCATATCCACAAACAGGAGGAAGGAGTTTGCTGTAAATCAAACAGTAGACTGCTGGCTGATGCTGACAAAAAATACCAGTTCCCACCTTTTGTTTAACTGCATGGTCCTTTGTCCACAGGGAAATGGCATATTTCATGTTTTCTATAGTGGGTTCAGGATTTGTCTTTGATGTGTGAAGTTTTTTTCTTTCAGTATCCTGTGAGTTTACTAACATAAAATATAATTCAGAGGAGGAAACATTGCACTGAAATGATCAGATCAGTGTTATTCTGACACTTTTCAAAGAGAAAACCAGTCCTAAAAATGATCTAATGAGTTGTCAGAAGAAGAGGAACAACAGCACAAAATGCTTGTGTCTTGGTGTAGTTACCAGGGGAGAAATTTCTTCCAACCATGAAAGTGCAGACTACAGATTTTAGGATTGCAGGGGCTGGATTTGAAAATGATTCACTGTCTTCTTTCCTCTGCCTTCCTCCTTCGGATAGTAAAAATGTGTCCAAAACTGTCAGGAGGAGAGAAGGAAGAAAGGAAGAGAGAAACAGCTGAGGAATACAGTAATCAGCAAGCAATTTCATCAAAATTGTTAAATATATTTGCAGCTATTTTTGCTGGTGATTAGTGTGCCCAGAGAAGCAATTAGTCACAGAAATTGCTCTACTCACAGGGCAAATACAAATAGCAACAAACATCCTGATTTCAAAACCAGGGACATCAAAAAAGACTCTGAACACTGAAAAGCAGGCTATATAATTAAATGTCATGTGCTCTTTACTGAAAAAAAAAACCAAAATCCTAGTCCTCCTTTTTAGGCAATAGTTATGAGATTCAGAGACCATATATTGCAACTGTATGATTTATAATACAATTAAACAGAGTGGAAAGATTCATCATTTTATTTTTCATGTAACTCTTCTTTATTTCCAATAATATATTCAGTTACGCTAGTCCATTCTGATTTTATTCCTAAAACAGGACACTTTTTTCACTCTTTCACAGGATGAGGCAAAACTCGTGACATTTTCAATCCTCATGTAGAAAGTTACAAATTTATGCACCTAATGAGTATAAATATACATTGTTGTATTTCAAACAAAGAGAACACTCCCTCATTTTTTGTTGTCCAGTACCTAAAGGGGGCTTATAGAAAAGATGGGGAGAAACTCTTCAGCAGGGCCTGTTGTAAGAGGACAAGGGGTGATGCTTTTAAAATAGAGGGAAGTAGATTCAGATTAGACATCAGGAAAAGTATTTTTACAATGAGGGTGGTGGAACACTGGCACAGGTTGCCCAGAGAGGTGGTGGATGCCCCATCCCTGGAAACATTCAAGGCCAGATTGGATGAGGCTCTGAGCAACCTGATCTGGTTGGAGATGTCCCTGCTCCTTGCAGGGGTGTTGGACTGGATGGCCTTTAAAGGTCCTTTGCAATCCAAACCATTCTATGATTCTATGATTCTGTGAATAAAGACAAAAATTATGTTCATTCAAATCCCATCTGACATTAGTGTCCGTAACAGTGCTACTATTTTCAGTGAACTTACACAGAACCAATTGTAAATACGAAGTCCATAGGCAACCGAAAACATGAATAAAAGACCCAACTGATAGTTCTAAGAATGTAACTTTGCCATACTGCAAATAGCAAGCCTGAAAACCTGTATTAGAAAGCTCTTCAGTTAAAGGTGAGTAATCTGAGGATAGATAACCAAATGATCCCTGCAAGATTTGGCATGCCAACTGAAAATTCATCACCAATATTTGTTGGAGGTTTTCTCTTGCAAGATGAAGCCCTTAACCACTATGAAGACAGAGCCATGATAACATCACAGAAACAGTGACTTGAGAATAGCTTGTAAAAAGCCAACTGTGTTGACCTGTCAAAGATCTGGGTGGAGACATTTTCCCCCAGGCAAGTAAGGAAAGCCACAAGTCATATAAAACTACACACATTTGCCTTTGGGATCACCCAGAGATACCTCTGGGTCCCGCAGGGATCCTCCCTTCTTGTCTGAAGAAACACTGAATGCATTTTCCCACGCTGGCCAAAAGGGGCTGTGCCAGGGGAGCGAGAAGGTGGAGCTATGAGTGAGGAAGAGCAATCCAAAAGTGCCTCCAACTAACCAGACTTCGAGTGATACTCATCGACCCTGTGATTGGATTAATCAGGTGCCAGCTGCTATCACCCTGTGCTTCTAGCAGCTTTCAAAGTTCACCCAAAACTCTCCTGCCCATGCTAGGCACATGGAGCTAGAGGAGACCAGCCGTCATCAGTCAGGAGTGCAGAATTTGGCTTTCCAGGTAAGCACGGTTTCCTTTGCTTTGTGGGGAAGAGAAAGGACTTAAGAACAATGAACAATGCTTACTTCAGTCCCTGAACAAAGAAAAAGCAATTTTGTCTCTCTGCCTGCAGATATTTTACAACACCCCACATGCTTTGCACTGATATCCTGCCAAAGTACAAGGCTCTTGAATAAAAAGCTGGAGCACAATCAACACATTCAGGACTAGGCTCTGCTTATTGTCTTCATCTCCTGCCTGGTATACTGGTATCTTTGAAAAGTCTCCCGACTCAATAATATTTCATAGTCTGATGGATCTCACAACTCAATCCTCCAGCTCTCCCATCTGCTGTATCAGTTGTTGCTTTTTCTTGAGGATAGGGAATTCACAGTTCCGTTGACAAGGAGGTCATCATTACACAGTAGACACGTATCTTATCACAGCAATGTATGTTGATAATATGAGAAAAATAAAATGTAATCACAGTGGGACACATCTTCTTTCTGCCACACATAAAATAAGTGCAATTGTCCTGTTCTGCTCCCAAGAAGAGCAAAGAGGGAAGGTAAGGAGCTGACCCAGAAGGTTCTGCATATTATGCGCATAAAGTAATGTTAACAGCCATTTAAAAAAATCTAGATTTCAAAAGTGGAAGCACCAAAAAAAAATGTTAACCAGGTAGTTATTTTTTCTCAGTGCACAGCATCCCTGCATTTTCATAGGGATCAGAGCAGGGACAAACAGAAAACTGCTAACCCACAACCAGGCCAATTCACTGTACTTGTTACTGAAGTTGCAGGAGAGACAGTGTCTGTAGAGACTGTTGTCGGAAAGGTACCTCTTGCTCTTCCCTGCAGCCTCTAGTCCTGACTCTGCCCCTGAGCTCAGCTAGCACAAAGGCTAACACACAGTGGGTGTGAGTATCAGTGTTAAAATAACACAGAAAGGTCCTTGCACACTCTAAGTAAGTGCTAAGTAAGTGGAATGTTACACAACACCAGCGACATCCAACCACTCTGTGTATTTATTCATTGGGCTATAGAGACAGACAAGCAATAGATTGATTTGATAAACTGCCAGTCAGGGAATATTTGTGGAATGTAAGGAAGTTAGGGTCAAGTCCCTACTCCAGTCAGTAGTTAATAATTCATGCTAAGTGGGACAGCTTCAAGAGGAGACAGAGAGATAACTCATAAAACATGGCAGCCCAGTGGTTATGGCATTCTCCTGGGTAACCAGAGCGCCCTTGACGCATCTGTGCTTTGGAGCAGAGACACATGCAATTTGAACTTGGTTCTCCCTCAGTTCAAGTGAATGAGATAAGAGAGGGCTTCATCCTGGCTGCATTTTCACACAAAATGTGTGCCTAAGATAGTGCAGTCAGCTTCCAGAGTCTGTGCCTACAAACCCATGGAGGAGAGAAGTTCCTCCCTAGCTGCAGAAGCCCTATGCCAAACGCTCTGGAATGACCTAAGCTGAAGACCACCTCTTTCCTCAGCACAGTACAGTGCTCAGGATAATACTCTGTCTTGTGTAGCCAGCTTACCTGGGCGATGTGCAGGGCACCCAGGTGCTCCTTTCCTGTTCACTGCAGAGCTTTGCAAGACCTTGCAAATCCTCTCTGATTTAAATAAACACAAAGACTGTCTAACAATGAAGCCTGGGGCCCGAGTCAGGTTTTCTGTTTACTTTTTTTTTTCCTGAATCACCAGAAGGTGTTCACATTTACATTTACACTGTCTATCCCTGACTCAACAGATAAGTCACTCCCTAGAGAAAAATCAGACAGTTCCTAGGAAGGAACTAGGTAAACTTCTGCATACAGAAAAGTAAATCCCTTTTCCGTGGAAGACACTGAGAAAAAAACAATCTCATCATTTTTCTGTCTTCTTGTATTTGAGCTTTTTTTTTGCACAAAGACTGAACACTTTTCCTCCTCCAAGATAGTGTCTTCTAGTAATAAGCAATAAGTGTCTTCCTTAAACCACAAAACATAAGAGTGTTCTGGAAAGGTATTAATTTAAGCCAATTTAAGTGTCAGTGTAGAATTGCACTCCATAGGTACCTTCAGATGTACCTGAGACATTTAATGATTAACACACAAAGAGAATAGAAAAAATAAGACAGGGACAAAGTAAACCCAGGTTACTAAGTTTGTTTTATAAAGTAAATAAGTTAAGAAAACAGCTCTCAATGTAATTCAAAGCAGCTCAAGGCTAACAAGTGACGGATGAAGGATCATATCAAAGCTTTATTATGTCAAGAATGAGAGGCATTGTGCCTTCTGTTGTGGAGAGGTTGCAATACAGAGTAATTTGCCTTTTGAGTAGTCATACAAATGGTCAAAGGGAGATAACTGTTGAAGCTCTTCTCAATTTCACATTGGCTGTTGATATTTAAACACACAGATCTTTCTGTACTGTGATAGGATTTTCCCAGCATCACAGAAGCACAAAACTTTCAATCGTACTGTAGCAGACCCTCAGAAATCAGTTACCCAGTGTTCACTTTCATAGAAGGCATGCATCCATGCAGTGTAAAGTTCTATTAACACTATCAATTTCATTTTTAGAAAAATGCATGATCCTGCAACATATCAGCTACTTCTATACGCTATGCAGATTCCACTCACACTGTTTACAGGCATAGGGACAAAAACTGCAGGTCGTGCATTCTTGCCTTGTGATAACAGCAGTACCTGGGAGACCAGGAGCAACTTTTTGCCTTATGAGCAGATCAAAACGGTCTCAGAAGAAAAGAGACAACAAAACTAAAATGTACAGTTCTGCTGTACTTCTTGTTCTCTCTCTTTCTAATATTGGGAACATCTCACTTAATAACAGTCATTTGGGTGTATTACAACGAGTAAGTTTCTTGCATTGGTTTTAAGAAGATACACAGCTCTACCCACACTGCCAGTCTTCCCAAGCACACTCTTACCCTTCAGTGCAACGTAACCTTAGAAAAACCCCAATGCAATTGTTAAGACCTACGTGCTAAAGTTACCTGCTTTGGATGCTACCTTACAGCTAGAATCAACAGATTGCTGCACCGTTTATACCAAGACATTCAGGTTTTTAATATTTTTCTTCCTATTAAATATGTCATGTAATTTAAGGAACCTAAATCATTATGTTTGTAGTCTCATTGCTATTCAGAAGATTGTCTATGTAAAGTGACTGGATGCCAATGTAATACATTCTGTATCTGTTCTACAATAATGTCATGCAGAATGTGTAGAAACACTACCATGCCTCTTGCATGAATGTAGTTTGTTTAACTTTTCTCTTATGGCACCAGCTGGAGGATCACTGCAGTTGCCAACAGAACTTCCTGCTCAGAAAACCCACAACACTAACAGTAACCTTAAAACCGAGACTGGATTAATCTACCCCTCACTTAAGAGGCAAAGGTTTTACGTAATCAGTTGTGATGATTCAGATCTCTGCTAATGATGACATTAAACATCAAGTCACACTTATTCCTCAAAGAATAAGAACTGGCTCGTAAAAAGGAATGGCAGGTGGGACAAAATAACTCCCTGACTTTCAGAAGGAACTCAGAGATAAACATAAAATAAATGCAATGCAAAGGGAAGATAAAAGCTCGTAAATATTTATTATTCACTGGCCTCCTATTTTCAGTGTTATGATTCATTAAGCAGTTGGTACTCGTTTCTATAGCAGAGCACACTGTGCTCTTAGGAAGCTGACCTGAGGAAAGATCCCCTTTAAAATTCTACTTTTTACTTCTGCTACATAATGACATTGGTACTGCCATAACACATGCAGCTTTTTGTACTCCATCTCAATCAAACAAGCTTATATCCTAAAAAAATTACTTTTTTTTTTTTTTTTCTGTGTGTGTTGCCATTCTCCACAGCTTCCTAGATGCTCTTATCTGGTTGGTTAATTAAGACTATAGGGACTATTAAGAATTTAGATTTCATGGGCATCGCTGTTGCAATTTCCCTTGGAAACTATGAAGGCATTGCACTGCATAACTCCATCAGATCCAGGCAGGACATTATGCAGTCCTTTTCCACATTTTCAAAACTTGCTTTCCACAGCCATACTTGTTCAAAAAAAAAAAAAATTAACTGTAGCGTACTACCCTATCTCTTACAGGAGACAATGAAAGCTAGTTATACCTTTCAGCTCTTTTATTCTCGGGCTAAGCAAATATTCCTTGTGAAAACCATTCTTGGGATTCTTGTCCTTGCCATCCTCATCATGTTTCTGCTTGCCATCGACAGTTGTCTTGAATGTCGTAATTGCAGGGGTCATGTGCACCTTGTTACCTTCTCAGGAATGTGCAGATCTTTTTTCCCTGTTTTGTTTTTTCTGGATTATGCTTTCTGCCTCTCAAACATTTTACTTCTCTTAGAGCAAGTGGATTATCTTTTCTTTTTTTTTTATGGCCATCTTATGCCACTCTATCATTTCAACTTGTTTATTACTCATTTCAGGACACTGTCCAATTATCCTACTCAAGACTGACACCTCAACCTTTTAAAGAAAACATTAAAGTACTCAGAGGTGGGTGAGCCTAAATCACAACCCATTTCAAAACACCTCATGAAGATTTATCTAGCTGAATTTAAATCTGGCAGTACATGTTTCTTATCTGCTGTCTCTGCAGCTCATTTACTGTAGTTTAACACATGGATAATGAACATTCATTCATCCCTCCTGTCCTGAACACTGAATTTTATCAGTTGACAGGAACTTATGAATGCTATGGTTATTGATCAAAAAAAATATTCCTCGGTACTTAACTCCTTCAGAATCATGACACTCTGGCTAGGAAAAGGTAATAGTACATGGGGGAAAACTTAGATGAATGGTCTTCAATTACGCTGAATGATAAAAGAACAGCAAACTTTTGGACCGTAAATCAGATGCCTTCATTTTAGCTGACTGAATGCAATTCAAAATCCAATGAAATCCAACATGGTAACAGAAAACATTTGCCTTTGAAGCATCTGTTTTCCCCTGTGTTCCTTAAGTACCCTGATTCTAATCTCCAAAGCTAATGTAATGACTCCCCCCCCCCCCTTAAACCATAAATAGTTTAAGCAGCTGCCTGGATGCTCTGACAGCCAATCTTTTTCCATCATCTATCGTCAAGTGTGTGCTGCTGTTAACAGCACAGCTGATAGAAGTTACTCCTCCCAAAAGCAATCCTCCCTCCAAAGGCAGGGAGAACATAGCTCCGAGCCCTTGCCATTTAATCAAATATTTTATAAGCAGGAAATTCCAATCAGTAAAAGTACATCAGAGTGTGAAAGCAGAAGCACAACCACATAACACTTTTCAAACCGTCAGCATTCAAAGTAGATGGATCAACTCTGTAATCCTTCACGTGTGGCCTAAAGGGAAGAGAATTTGCCCATCCAAGCTCCTCTAATTTTTTTTTAATTTCCCACTTCCTTATGTCACTACAGACAGAGTAGGTTCAGAAGTGACTTGGCGTGTTGCTGGATCTGGCCTGTGCTCATAAGAGGGCTGTGCTGGCTGTTGTCCCTAAGGCTTGAGCTCCCATTTTCTGCTTCAATGTTTTGTTCTGCATACATTTCCAGGAAGGTGGAAAAGGATACTGAGCAAATGAGTTAGAAGGTTTTCTGTCCTTGCTGGGTGCTTAGGTAGCAATCTGCAACAGGCAAATCGACATTTTGGTCATTAGTTCCTTCAGCAAACTCAAAAAGACTCTAAGCAAACAGGAAAAAGGAATAAGCAGTTTTATTTGTCCCCTGAATATTACTATTCTTATGATAAATTAAAAATAATTATTTTTCTTCAAGGGGTAGGGTTAAACAACATGTGTTTTCACCAAATAGATTTAAGAAATTCTATATAGGGGAGGACGAAGAGGTTATGCTTGAATAATCAGCTGTGAAATATTACTCAGCTTCATGGCACTCATTCAAAGACTGTTCTAGTCAACAGAAGTAGTCTCTTACCGAAGTAGACTTGTTATCAATAGCAATGAACCAGTTTCTACTGAATATGGAATATGCCAGAAATGTGGTACGATCAGCTGAAATTAGTGCTTTTTATGCTTGCAGAAAATACCACAAATCTATCATTCTGCAGTGCGGGCTGTTTAGAGTTCCAGCAATCATGTGATGCTCTTACTAGTTTTCTGTTACATTACTCATACATTCATATATTTTAATTACTCTATAAATGAAACTCTTTTATATAATAATTGCAGTTGAGCAGTGCGTTGGACAAAGTGACTTCTAGAGGTTTCTTCCAACCCAAATTATTCTGTACTTCTGTTGCTTGTAGACACCAACTCTCATGCTTACTGTTTTTCATATGTTGGCTGACAAAAGTCCTAAGAAATCTCTGCTTTTTCTTCCTCAGCAACAAGTATAGAAATCTTCAAAGAGACTGTCCACAGGCGGGTGGGTGTCAGTTACAGAACTGCACCACTTTGACTTCACTCTGCTGTCCTGTATAGTATTTTTAATATATTCTATCTCAATGCTACAGTTAAGCACTGCTTTCTGTAATACTGGGGGGGGGGGGGGGGGGGGCTGCCCTGTATGGAGTGTTCAGTAGAGGTATTCATTGTCAACTACAGGGACAGCTATGGCAAACTCTTAAGACAGCATGCTTAGAAGACAAATGAATAACAGAAGTGCTTTTTGGGAAAGAAATACCTCCCTCTTAAGGGAATGAAAAGATAATCTTATCTTAGAAGGAAGGGAACTGATGTATTGGCATCTGGTTTATCAGAGTCATAGCAAGCCAATCAACAGCTTCTTGCCACTCCCTTCTCTTCCCCCAGACACACAAGTTTCCAGAAACACTTTTATGGAAATGGATTTTTTGGAGAAGTTCAGAGGAAGATTATCTTTAAGGAAAATATGTTACTGAAGAGTGTTCTGGTTGCTTCTAAGGTCGTGCTTCCACCAAAAGGCAAAGTTTAATCTATGTCTGGTAGTACTACTTACTCCTGCCTTTATCATAATTTACTATGATTAAGCTTATTTTTTATTGTTCTTTTGGAAATGATAATTTTCTTAGAAGGTACTAGTTTACTGTGTCTATTACCATACAAATAATGAGACACTTCATGCAGTAAAACACAGTGAGTTGATCATACCTTAACTGCTACATAAGAAATCACTGAAATATAAAACATCTACATTATTGTGGATACAAGTTATCTGACATTTTGTTTAAGCAGGTTTCTTATGAAACCAAAATAAGAACCAGCCCTTCAAGGATCATTAGTAAGAAATAATGTACCCTTCAAATCTTTAAGAAATGAGAAAACTGAACTTCGGAATGAAAAACAAAAGTAGAAATAATGGAGCTGGTTATGGTTATCTTCAACTGTCAGTACACTGTGATAAAACATATACCAAAGAGAATTAATGTAGTAAAGCTAACTGCTCTGTTTAAAGATACTCTGACAGTTTTATTCCAAGAGCAATAGAAATACATATTTTTAAAAAATACGTATTGACTGCATATGCATAAGGAGCAAATATACTGAAGCAAAGGTACTAACAACTTGGGGAAGGTCCAAAGAGACTGTTTTGCCCTTGGCAGGGAGAAGGGCTGGATTTTTGTAAACTTGTTGAACCAGTCCTGAGGCAAAGGGCAGCAGCAGGAGGATATGCGAGTTTGGGTCAAGGAAACAGATTTGCATTAGTAGAGCACCATCCATGACTGCCTCAGCATTGTGTAACAGTGCAGAGACTGGAACACTCAAACTCTATACCCTGAGCTACTGGCTCCTCATACTAGTAAAGTAAAACATGGAAGCACAGGCATCAGGCTATAAATCAGTTCTTACAGCACATAGAAAAGCTTTCAGCTTTTGATTTGAACTGATACAATTTCTGGTCTTGTCATGCCTCAGAATGACAGCGGAGGTGTGGATGTCATAAATCTGAAAGGTCTCGGAGACAATTCACAGAGAATCAAGAATTCACAAAATAAGAAACCCGTACATACTAATCAGGTATGGTTTTTTCCTTTTTTTTTCTTTTTCCTTCTTGAATAACCTTATGTAAATTCATAAGCTTCAAATTCAATGTCAGTAATCGGCTGTGATAATACATCCAAGACAGATATTTTAACAAAAACTGAGTTACATTTAAAATTCATAAACTGACAGGGAAGTAAGTTCTGTTCTCAGAAATACATTAAGAAAAAAACACAGAAAATCGTCAGGACATATAGGATTCAGAAAAATGTTTTCTAATGTCGTAATAGCTTCATACAAGATAGAAAGGAGGCATCAGAAATGGTGATCAGAGGCCATACTGTGGATGAGAAGAGGATGCAGAAGCATTTTTTCCTGAGAAGCTGGAAAAATAGAAGTTGGAAACATGGGGTTTAGTGATACAATCTTTCAGTCAGACAGAACATATACATTATTAAATGCCTACTCATCCAAAATACAAGAAATGTCACACAAACACAAACTGAAGGCAACAGCTCTGACATACAACTGACCAGAGAAAGAAGAGGAGAATACAGTACAGATTACTTCATAATAAACACATCCATTTTGGCTTCTTTTGACTTTATGTTTTTTTAAGCCCACATACTGAGTAGTCCACTGTGAAGACAGGAGAGTCAGGTTAAAAAAACCTACATATATTTTACTAGTGTCATGTATTAATATTTTCACGTTGATACTCCAGAAATAACCTGCCACTCTAGAAGTTCCGTTAAAAACTTCTGGTACTTTCCTGTTTGGTAGTCATATTTACTTGCCAAGTTTGATGATGCTATTTGAAGCAGCACATAAGAAATTGAGGTCTCCTGATGCTGTGGATATTCTTTTCTATCTTACAATGTTTTTTTGATATGATCAGAGGCAGCAAAGGCATGCTGCCAAAAAAAAATGCCTCAGCTCCCAAATTTGAAGTGATTCCAAATTTACAGTGATAGAAAGGATCATTTGGACTGTTCTAATATGCACTGCTGGGAACTAGACCTGGATCTGAAATCCTAGAAGAGGAAGATAGTCAACAGTGTCTATACATTCCTGTTCAAGAAAGCCAGTAAAAAGGAAAATGTCAAAAGAAAAAGAATAAAAGGTCTTTCAGAACTGATTGAAACTGTTGAAAAATGGAGGACAGTAGTGGCAGTCAACAAAAGCTTGAATGTAATCAAAGAAACAAATTTCCTACTGAAAAGGTTCAGCCGAAAGCGTTCAGCCACTACTTTGTGCAAGTGTAGTGGAGATACATTTTCTCGGCACACTGTGACTGAGGCAGAAGAGTTTATTTCAAGGCTCTGCAGAGTATGGACTTCACTGTGCCCTTGCTGGCAGAAGTCCACATGCTCTACACAGCCCTTCGGTTAGCTTCAGCAAGGGCCAACAGTCCCTAGGAGCCAGATTTGATATGATGTTTGACCATAAAAAATAGAAGAAAAGCGGTTTGGATCCATTCTTTCTTTTCCTTGTATATCTGCACAGAGCTAGACACAAAGTGATCTTTGGTTTCAGACTTTCTTAATATCTTTTAATGTAGATCCAGGAAAGCATTTGTGATAATAAAATTGCAATGTAATAATATTCTAAGCATATTTAAATACATTGTAGGCAATGTGAAAAGACATGCATTGATGCTTTTTATATTGAAATACTAAAAAAAAAGGTTACATTTTCAAGACAAACAGTATATTTCACAAATTCAAAGAGCCAGAGTGTAGCTCTGGGTGATCCAGGTGAGCCTCTGGCCTGAGGAGGATGCTGTAGCATGGGGAAAACTATGGGGAAGTACGGTCTGGCATTACAGCATGCACAGCGGGGGCACCAGGGATGGTGGTAGGGATGAAAGCAGGAGGTGGGGGACATGAACAGAATGGAGGACATGGTGCCACAGGGAGTGCAGCTGCCTGCAGAAGTGTAAGCATGGCTTTTCAAGCCAGAGGGCTGAACTCTCCTGATTTATAATATAGGTTCAAAAATCTGTGAAAAGCAATGGCATGCAATATATGCCAGATTTAAGCCCAGGAATAAGTGGTGTTTCAGTACTATCTGCACTCAGTGTTCTTCAGTTGAGAAGCCCAACTGCTACAGCCACTGAGAAGAGCGGTCTTGGTTACCAAAAAACTAGCAAATTAGTAGGTGGCAGTATCTGCATTTTCCAGGTTTGCTTTATTTCACAGTCAAGACCAAAAAGAGAAAGAAATTTAGTGTAGCGAAAATGCAGTCTTAAGTTACAGTGCAGCTCCACAAAGCCACACAACACCCAGCACCAACCCCCTCCAACAACTGCAATCAAAAGGACTGAGAGGCTCCTGTCTGTGACACACTGGGCTTTCTCCTAGGGGAATGAACAGCAGCTTCTATGTACATATTCCTCTGCACCATTTTGATTACTGGCCATGTGGTAATTTTGCTTTTGAGCTGGTTCAAGTGTCTCACTAGGAACTAACTGAGGGCTTTCCAGGACTTTCATGGCACCCATGGCAAGCAAGCCAGATTGAAGGCAGGGGCCAGGGCAAGGTCCACAGTAGGCCTTGCTTCACACAGCAATTTGGGTAATGCTGCTAGCATAAACAATAGCAACACAAACACGAAAAATAAACTCACCTGCAGCCTGCCACCGCTCCAAGTGGCTGAGCACAGCAGGCCAGCTCCTTGAGAGAGAGTAGGACATGAGCACCAGCACAGGAAAACACAGCCCTGAGGAGAAGGAGACTTGGGGGTACTGGTGGACAAGAAGATCAACACGAGCCAGCAATTGTGCACTTGCAGCCCAGAAAGCCAGCTGCATCCTGGCCTGCATCCAAAGAAGCGTGGCCAGCAGGGTGAGAGAGGTGATTCTGCCCCTCTGCTCCGCTCTGGTGAGACCCCAGCTGCAGTGCTGCATCCAGCTATGGAGCCCCCAACATAAGAGGGACACGGACCTGTTGGAGCAAGTCCAGAGGAGGGCCACAAAGACAATCAGAGGCCTGGAGCACCTCTGCTGGAGGACAGGCTGAGAGAGTTGGGGCTGTTCAGCCTGGAGAAGAGGAGGCTCCAAGGAGACCTTATAGCACCCTTCCAGTACCTAAAGAGGGCCTACAGGAAAGATGGGGAGAAACTCCTTAGCAGGGCCTGTTGTGAAAGGACATGGGGTAATGGTTTTAAAATAGAAGGAGGTAGATTCAGACTGGACATGAGGAATGAGAGTTGTAGAACACTGGAACAGGTTGCCCAGAGAGGTGGTGAATGCCCCATCCCTGGAAACATTCAAGGCCAGGTTGGATGGGACTCTGAGCAACCTGATCTGGTTGGAGATGTCTCTCCTCACTGCAGGAGAGCTGGACCAGATGTCCTTTAAAGGTCCCTTCCAACCCTAATGATTCTATGATTCTATGATTCTATGCCACCCTGGTGTGGCAATAAAACAAGGAACGAGGGCCATGAGCAGTTACGCTGCTGCCTTTGAGTGGAACGGTCACCTGCTGCAGAGCACCAGCCCCTTCGGAGGTCTAGCCACAAATATGGAGGTGTGTACGCCTGCAGCAGGCACTTTCCCTCTGCCCTTCTGGACTGGGCCAGGGGACATAATACAGGGTGGGTACTGCAGCTTCCACCGGCGCACCAAGCAGCTTCAGGGGGCTGTGCTGCTCCCAGCCACCTCAAGGACAGTCTTCAAAGACGGTGGAGGTCAGACTGCGGTTGTTCAAAAGTTTTAATTCAGCCAGGCTTCTGGTAGCAAAAAGGCATGTTCCTGACTAAAATGTGCTGTCTGGCCAAATGTCAAGTTTCTGCTACAAAGCCCACATATGCTAGCTCTCTTCAAATAATTGTTATCTGTTATATTTTCTCAGCAGCTTTTCTTAAGAGTAAATTTATTGTCCTAGTTAAATTTTAAAAATAATAAGCCCCCCTCTCCTGCTCAATTTAACTATACGTAAAATTTCCACATTATGAAAATTCTGCAAAGAGAGAAGCATCAAAAAACAGGGTGTCATCAACAGGAGGTGCTGCATAAGCTGGCTAATTAGCATTTCTACCATCCCTACCTGTAACTCTCACTTTTCGGCGTGTCTGCAGTGGTACTCTGTATCGACGCCCTCCCTTCAGCTTTGAGTAACACTGGTAATTTTTTTTCCCCTTTGTTTCCCCTTTCAAATAGAGTGGATTGCTTGGCAAAGTTCATAGCCATGGTCTAACCACTGGGTTTGCCTGATACTGATCAAAGCGTTGGTGGCAGACAGGAGAGCTGGAGCTGCGCACTCAGTGCAGATGGGAAAGTCTTGAGACTGCTTCAGCCATCTGCTAGCGGGGATCTGTTTTTTCACACCTTACTTAGTAAGCATGCACCCCTCTCACAGCCTCGGCACTGATCTCTTTTCCAGGAGAATGAAGACATCAATATTGGGAGTGAACTGCATGGAGACGAATGTGACTCAATACATGATGAGCAACCACACTTGAAAGGGTAATGTCTTTCGGATGAGTAAGTTTTCCGCTCACTTCATCCGGGTTTAAGCAATTAGCTGCCAATGTTTCTGCCTCTGGAGTGACAACTCTTAAGTTTCACTGCCATACCCCTGTGCTACACAGATATTTGTATTGCCCAGCAATTTATGCAATACAGAAACACATTGTATTTAAAATTATTATACCTTTCAACTGACACGTGTGGTCTAGGAACTATCCTTCTAAAACCTTGTAAATTAAAGGAACAATATTTTTTTATTTTCGTACATTAACTACTTTTGCAATATTTCCATAAGAGCCTTTTTTAAAGAGAGGTCTTAAACAGTGATCCCTTTCAGTAAGTTAGAGATTCACTACTGTCCTTTGGTTTGCATAACTATTTACCCCAGTGCAAAATAAGAATAGTATAGCTGTAAAAAAAAAAAGCCATTTTGAGGGAGCAGAATTTTTACACTTCATTAGCACTGGCGCCGAATGACCACACAGTGAAAGTACACATCTACATTTTTCTTGAGGTTGGTTTTTTGGGGGAAACTCTGAGTAAGACATAAAAAAAAATTAAGATACAATAGTAATGTCTTACTATTTTTCTGTCATATTGAATCTTCATATAAACTTTCATAGAAATCATACTGTACTTTTCCCCTGATTTCTATGACTGCATTTTGTAACACAGCACACCATATCAGCTTTGAGCCTGTCTTTCTACCAGCAGATTCCAGCAACTCACTTACTGGTTATCTCAAATCAGAGTTTGTCTCACTCAAACTGGACTACTTGGAAAGACCTCAGGCTTGTAGAAATTACACACTTATATACAGAAGTAGTTGTGAAAGTTTTAATCATGCTTTTGAATTGCACACACAGAACTTAAAAGATTTGTTAATATGATCAGTTCTACTGATGTCATCGTATTAAAATCCTGCTTTAGAAATCTAGCAAAATTATCTAGAAATCACTTAAATGTTCTCTCATTTCTCCTCTCTGTTCTTTGGAGATTTGTCATTCCTCTAGGAGTACCCAACGTGAAACACTTTCTTATTTAAAACATTTAGGTTGTTGTCTAGCAAAAACAGAAGCTGAGATATGATAGATCAAACATCTAAGTTGGATAAGCCTCTCCAGTGGCAGGTATCCAGCATCTCCCCAGAAAAAAGCTAGTTGCATAGACAAGTGTTGGCACACAAATGGTTGTACGAAGTTGGTGGGTTCTCTCCCCCTCAAACCTGGGCTCACACAAGCCACTTAAAAAAAGGCATCTCTGCACAGAGATGGATTGAGTTGGGGCAGAGATGAAGCCTCTGTCGTTTTGGTTTTTTTTTGTTGTTGTTGTTGTTGTTCATTCTTGTTTATTTGTACTCCCCTGGAGAGCTGAGGGATAAATTCGTAGGTCTTACTGTTTCTGAGGTCCCTGTGTTCTTCCATCAGCAGCAGGTACCATTGCCTCAGGTAGTGAAAGTTCCTCGTAGGCAAGAAGCTGAAGGGCACTTTGCTCTATTTTGATTGCATTCAGGCTACGGCTTGTTCTGTGCTCTCTGGTTTTGTGCCTGGGTTTGTACTTTGTCTAGGTTTATTTTTATGTTGAGCACCTGACAAGGGCAATGGCATCTCTACACAGTTATTTTTTGTAAATTAGCTCCTAAAAGCAGGCACTAATGTGATCTAATGTTTTCCTTGCATCAGCTCAAAAGGGGCATTCACAAAGCATGCCTCAATTTTCTTTGAACAGATAGTACTGAGTAGGCTATGGTCTGACACAAAACCCCTTTGAAAGATGAATCTGTTGACAACAAGGATTCACTGTGTTCAACGTGCAAGGTGTTAACGTTCACTTGTAAAGTACATGCAGACCAGAAAAAGGATTTCTGTGTCGCAAAATGCAAGCAAAAATAGTTTTAGCATATACAAGTATTTCACATTGAAGTTCTCCTTTAAATGTGCCTAAGTGAGACCTGCTTTTTCAATACCTTTGGTTAAGTAAAAGCCCTCAGCAATGTGCTTCACTTTAAGCCTATAGGAACACCTTTTAGAAAGTAATGTTTCCTTAGTAAATAAACCAGATTTCATAAGGAAAAAGGTTTTTTTTTCTGCCACCTTTCAGAACAGAGCTGCATATTTATGACACATATGCCTAAACATTTAAGGTAGCCTGATACCAAAGTGATCATCACTTAAATTTATAAAATAACAAAAGAGAGTAAGATGTTAGAGCAAAGAAGAGATTACAAGCAATTGTAATTTTAAAATAACAATTTTAAATACCAAAGGACTCATAAGTAGCAGTAACAGATAGTAGATAATATTTTTTCCTTTTTTTTTGGTTTATGGATAAATAGTAAATTTGATAAAGTAACTCTGGCTTATTCATGCATCTGTCTCTCATTTCTCCTTTTCTTTCTTTTCCTGTTGTACCTAATCTCTCTGCTGAGACTGGGTAGATAACCTAATGTTCTTATAAGTAAAAAGAAGGAGCTATGATTTGTGAGACAACAGGAATTCCCAGAACTAAGACTGAAATATCAGAAGCAATAAAGATTTCTCAGAGACCCTATTACTGCTGTTCTGAGTGCTGAGATGAATTAAGTTAATATTCCTTATTTCTCTCCAATTTCTTTTTTAATTAATTGATTTTATTTTTAGTGCAGAAAAGAAGGGTATTCAT
The DNA here is from genome assembly GCA_009806455.1 of Tetrax tetrax. Lineage (NCBI taxonomy): Eukaryota > Metazoa > Chordata > Aves > Otidiformes > Otididae > Tetrax > Tetrax tetrax. The sequence continues at coordinate 559,596 of WHYT01016241.1, forward strand.
GCTGAATTTTGGTGTGCCTCTGATTCCAGCTGCATCTGGTTTCCAAACAACTACAGTTAGGATAATTAGCATCTCTAAATATAATGTTGCTAGGGTGTAGGGTGTGAGGCACCACTTTAGAGAGACAGAGCTATAGCTGTGATTTCTTTTTCAGCTTTTACAATATGAGGGTGTTTATTTAGCTACAGCTTTTGTAACTTAAATACGTCCACATCACCAGCATGGAAATCTGTTTTGACTTAACTCCTTTAACTGCTATTTCCCAAAATTTCAGCCTCCTCGTGAAATCACTCTGTGTTACCCTTAGTGAGATGAGAGAACAAAAGTGAAATATGTAATAATTGGAAAACAGATACTAGAATAAGATATTAAAATATAATAAATTATTTTAGCTTCCATGGACTGATGAGTCTTAGATTAAAAGTTAATGTAAATAACTACCAAATTGTCAATTATCCAGAAATATCTATGCACACTGTAATAAGGCTTTAGATTAATATTGATTATTTTGCACACACAATTGCAGCCTTCAGCCTTCAAAACTATAGCAACACTATTGCTCCACATAGCAATATTGAGCTGGCTGCATTAACAATCTTTGTGGGTCTGGTACTGGGCATTGAATCTTATACTACCTACCAAGTCTGCACTAAACCAGCTAACAGATGTCCTCACAGAAGAGTTGTATTTCAGAGGCTAGAAGAACTGGCCTGCTAAGTTCATCCAGTTAGATAGTTGACAGATTGGCCCATTAGGTATCTGCCGGGTTTTATTTTTCACTTGTCAAACATCAAACCAAAGAATTTCCTCCCAAAAATTCTGCAGATGTCAGCACAATTTTCTTTGGCACTTTGGGATCCAAATTTAACTCATAACAAGTGCAGCATACTCCATTGGAGAAATTTTGATCAAGTTGACCCGATCTTCCTGTGCAAATTACTCTATTATCTACAACTTAAGTTTCTGATTTGTTTTTTTGTTGTTGTTTTGGTTGTTTGGTTTTTTTTTTTCATTTTCCTAGGTATTTAGAAAAGAAGTATGATAAAGTCTGTGAATTTTGCAAGAAACATAAAACCAGAATTTACTATGTGATCTATGGACTTGCAATAACAGGTAACAGTCTATTACACCTAGGGTTGCTGAAGTCTTATTTATTTACCTATACGAGATTATAAACTGTGCTTGTCTTCCATCTGACAAAAAAAAAAAACAAACCTCTTCTCTTAAAGAATGCCTTTCAAAGGAGGTAAGAGTGAATGTAGCCCCAGAGAAAGCTCCAGATCACAAAAGCTGCACTCATTCCCAAATTTAATGAAAGCACAGATCTTGCTACACGGCTCCTCTAGCTTGTTTCAACTTTGACTAGCAATTATATTTGGGATACTTCAGTCTTTGTGACTGCTGTGTTACCAGCCCCTTTGAAGAGGCCTGTTAAATTGCAGTTTTAGCAACTTGCCCAAAACCATGAAATCACATTAAAAAGAGCAGGCACCAACCTAGACTGAACTTAGGCCAGCAGGCTGGAAATGAAAGTTTTCTGTTCTGACCCATATCATTCAATATCCGCAGCAAATGTTCGCTAGAGGACATGCATGTCAGCATGCAATGCCAGAGTCATTCAGATATTATTCTTTGTCCCTTTCCTAATTAGCCAGTAGGTTGGTTTGTTTCCTTCCACTTCTCCAAGTTTTTTTTGAGATCCTCCTACTTGAACACTGAGAACATGTAGACCTAAAATATGTCTGTGTGATAGGCAGCAGCGTACTATAAAGTGGTTATAAAAGGGCCACCTGCATGCTGAATATACTGCCATCCTAGCATCAGTTTATCATGTGTTGCCATAGTACAGACATATCCTGGCTCAAGAAAGCGAGTGAGTTCTAAGGATATGTCAGAGTTTCATACGTTAATTCCATAAAAAAACAGTAGTTCTTCTTCCTTATTTGCCATAGACAAAATCAGATTACTATTTACAAGAACTTAATATTTCATTGGCCAGTGCAGATTAGCAATTATTCTGCCAAATGACAAACAATTTCACAGGTACTTTAGAAAATAAACTACTTCTAAGCTTCCCAATTACTTGAGAAGGCCATCAAATCAGGCAATTGACAAATGTTTCTAAGTGTTTCTTCTACTTTTCTTGGATAAACTCATCCTCCTGTGAAAGAAGGAACAAGACCCATTGTTAGTAATTGATAGTTTTTACACAGGAAAAAGCTGTTCTTTTGGATTTTCCCAAGTGATTAACATGTTTGGTATGAACTTGGCTTGGCTCTGCCTTGACAGGGTAAAAACCACCTTTCATATCAATGAGCTTACTGTAACTAACAACACTATCTATGAAAGAAAAATTCTTCAGAATTTAGGGTAAGAGTCAGAAAAGCACTTAAAAGATAAACATAGGCCTGTCTTTAACCACATCCTTTAGATTTAAGATTTGATTCTGTTTTTAAAAAGACCAACCTGACTGATGTATATATTCTTGTTTCTGTGACAGCATACTTGGCAGCACTTATTGCAGCCTGCATCTTGAATTTTCAGAGAGCCTTGCCACTCTTTATCATCACCATCCTAGCCGTCTTCTTCATCTGCTGGGATTTTTTCATATCTATGTATGAAGACAGAATTGCTGCATTCTTTTCCCCTGGAGAAAGATATCTGGAGAAACAGTGGTTTTGGCTGAAATGGTAAATCTGAATTACTTCCTATTTATACAGAAAGATTACTTCCTATTTATACAGAAAGATAAAGCATTAGTCAATTTACCCCTATAATTTTATTTCAGCTTATACCTCCATAAGCACAGGAAATGGATCAATCATACAAATTACAATAAGATAAAGAATACATACAGAATAATTCAATATTTTCCAGTTTATAGATGTCAGGCACCCCTTAAAGATTGCAATATAGTAGCTAGGTGTCAAAAATCTTGACAGAAAAGCTAAAAAAATTTCCTCAAATTGAGATAGAACAAGTTTGTGGTTGCAAGAGGACATGTTCACAGAAGTTCAAGTGTGTTGTATCCCGCTGCATTCATTCTGCAAGCCAGAAAGTGCCTCACTGTCACTTGTTCAGAGAGCTGTGAGGTTTGTAAAAACCTTAACTCTAATATACACAAACTGCTAAAGACTGAAGCATGTTATCTAGATACTACTTGTTCCCATATCCCCATAGCAATTTTTATTTGGCCTTCAAGAATCAAAATATGCCAGTCACATTTACTATCATAAAAAGGTCATACAATCTTACTTGGAATGGTAGACATTCATCTGATAGATAAATGGTGGATACTTAGATCTGGTAAATACTTATTCCAAGTATTTCCTAGCAGTTGTCGGGAATACTGAAGTTATTCCTGGGAAAATGAGAAAACAAAGGAGGCTCATAGGCCAAAGAAAAGACCATTAAAAAGGAAAAGGAAATTAGCCAGCTGCCTTCTATCTCAGCTAGGTCACCTTCTATTTGAGAGAGAAAGAGCTCTAAGGAGGAGTCATTCTGGGTTCAGGAAAATGTCCCAACTTATTCTTAAGATTTTTAAATGGTTTTGCCACAGGAGCAGGCATTTCTAAGAAAGATGCTACAAAGATTGTGGTCCTTCTGCTCAGGAGCCACAATAGAGAGCAGTCACACAGGGGCACCTCCATTAGACAATCTGTCAGCCTCTTTGGGGTAAAGAGCAAACAGAACAGGAGACACCTGATAAGCAGATGGAAGAAGACGGGGCAGTAAGTTCCGTATTACCCTGGGTGCAATCCTTAAATTGCACATATCACAGATTAAGTACATAACTGTTGGTCACAGTTATGTGACCAAGAAACAAAAGCCCAAGAAACAGAAAGTGTCTCAGGTGTAGAAAGTTTTATTCAGCATTCCAATGGCCAAGCCATTTTGTTGGCCAGCAGTATTTTTGATCCAGGTCTAAGTATCTAGGTACCACTGAAATCAGTGGAAGTTAAACTGTTAGAGACAAGAAACATTAAAGATCTGGCACTACGTCTAGTTTTCCCCACTGTAAATGGGATCTATTTCCTTGCCTCTGAGACTGTTGTTGTGATAATCATCTTCAATATGCAAGCTGAACATGGTTCTGTGATAGTGGGGACCATAGAAACACTGAATACAGATAACACACATGGCTCTTGTCATTGTTTCTGAGATAGCTAAAATTGTTGTGCTTAAAAGTTATTTTTCTAAACAGACTGAGCTGGTTACAAAGAATTAAACAGTTTATAACATGCTCCTCAATAGTGTGTGTTTCATAGGCCCACCAGTTAAACTGCACAGTGCAATTCATGAAAAACACAGCCTGTCTTGCCAAGAGTTAAGAAAAGATTCAATAAAGAAGACAGGAAATGAAAAGGAGAATGGAGTGAGAAAGGAGGGTATCTTCTCACACTTCGTTGAATAGAAATACCGCAAGAGTGACAAGAGACACTCATGCTTTATTGGGTTTGCCCCACACTCTGACTTTGGGGACATGGTTAGAGGATGTTTATTCTGGATGCCACCAAGGAATGTTGTTGTCACAGTTGCATCAGCAAAGGCAGGTTCCTACATGTTTCATCTTAATACGTTGCTCAGGGAGTTCATTCACAGACAGAGATGTAAATGTTGGGGCAGGGCAGGGGAGGGAAGGAATATCCAGTCTTCTTCAGGATGTCATGCCTGACACTTTTTTTTCCCTAGGGTGTTGTGTGCAGCTCTTATTATAACTATCGTCCTCTGGCTCATCTTTGACACAGCAAAACAGGGATCTCGCCAGCTGATCTCCTTTGGTGGGCTTGTGATATATGTTCTCTTGATGTTTATCTTTTCCAAATATCCAACCAGAGTGAGTATTTAGTCCATGTTGTATCTTTTGGGGATTTTTTGTTCAAACTGTATTTGCCTACCCTAGCACCAAGTTCACTAAGAGTAACAGGAAACCCGTGAATGCCAAAATATAAGCTTGCCAAAACCGAGTAAAGTATTTCATTCCTGAGGAAAGTAATTTTGTTCTGACATCTTGGGGAGCATGTGTGGGTCTGTCCTAGCATCTGGCTCTCACTCTTCTGGGAGGCCACTGCCCATCCTTTATTCTGGCCCTGGTGCAGATTTGAATACATTTGCTCCTGGAGCATCAGTGGAAGCTGAGGTAGCCCTGCTCCATGCTTTCCACCCACAGGAGGCTAACTGCAGTCCTCAGGGCATCACAAGCACTTATTTGAGGACAAGATCATGACATCAACACAAATCACATGAAACTGGATACATGCTTCCCTCGTGTAGCTCTTAATCCCTCACAAGTCTGATTCTTATTGCAAATGCAGCAGCCGAGGCCAAGCTGAGGCCCTCAGTTTTCACTAACCCACTCCCATAGGCTTGTCAATGCCATTTATAGGGGTAATGGATACAAAACAGAAGGAGGCAGATTCCAACTGGACATAAGGAAGATATTTTTCATAATGAGGGTGGTAGAACAGAGGAACAGGTTGCCCAGAGAGGTGGTGGATGCCTCATCCCTGGAAACATTCAAGAACAGGTTGGAGGGGGCTCTGAGCAACCTGATCTAGTTGGTAATGTCTCTGCCCCTTGCAGGGGCGTTGGACCAGATGACCTTTAAAGGTCCCTTCCAACCCAAACTATTCTATGATTTGATGATTAATTTAAATTTTCCAGATGAGATGTTCACTCTGTACTGCTGTATTATTACAAAAGGGTTACTTCAGCCACCACAACTCCCACCTTAGCTTTTACCTAGCACACAGCACATGCTTTCGTTGGTCATATATTAATCCATTGTCCACATCACCAAGTTTTACCAACACTTTTTCAACACTCCTGCATCAGCGCTGAGACTGGCTTAATAGAAAAAGTCCCCTCAGCAGGGATGAACAGACCTGCCACTCCTCATCCTTTGCAATTGCTGCTGTCTCCAACTGACGTGAAACCTCATGTGCTCCAAATGCTTTGTGTGCTCCCCTGGGTCCTCATTACATCTAACTGCCTTGTGTTATTCAAATATCATCTGTATAAATTAGAGTGCCATCTCCACTCTTTGCCTTGTGAATAATCAGATTCAATTTTCACAAAACAAAGATGTTTTCTGAGGCAGCAGAGCAGAAATCTGCAGTGTAGTAAAGTGGAGGTCACAGGGAGCCAGTTTTTCCTGCAACTGCCTTTATGTTACGTGAATTACAATATCTAACTGTGAGTAGTATCAAGTATCAAAGCTCTTTAAAGCTGGGGAACAGACACAGAGTTGAAATTTCCCAAGCACACACACAAAAAACCCTTGTAGCAAAATCTCCTTATTCCCAGTCCAGATATGTAAAGAATCCACATGGTCACTTCCTTTTTTTTTTTATGTTTCCATTCCAGTTTAAAAAAAAAAAAGGTATAATCATGTCTGCTGCCCTCATGTATGTCTATTTCATCTGTAAACTGTAGAACAGGAAGAACTGTCTCTCCCTTTCCTACTACTTGATTACTTGCAGTCTGTGATCGTGAAAAGAGCATGTCCATATCTACCTAGCTAGGCTTTCAGCAGCAAGCTCAGATGGAGACATCCACATTGCAGAGCTCTCGAACAAGAAGAGATGGTTCATGCTCCAGGTACCCTACAGCCTGTTGAAATAGCTGCTGCTATTGTCCAATATAGTCACACAATCCCCTTACATTATTTTAAAAAACATCTAAAGTAAATTATTTAAATAACAATTTGTTTATTTGTTTTTATTTTTCTGTCCACCTAGGTTGCTTGGAGACCAGTATTTTCAGGAATAGCAATGCAGTTTATTCTTGGGCTTCTTATTCTGAGGACTAAAGTGGGGTTTGATGTGTTCAGCTGGCTAGGCATTCAGATCCAGGTAAGCTACTGGAGAAAAAAAATATTTTTTATATAATTTTTTGTCTTGAGACTCTTACATAACAACCAGGCAGTTCAAGGGTCTATCTCATAGAATCATAGAACCATAGAATCTTTAAGGTTGGAAAAGACCTCCAAGATCATCTAGTCCGATCATCAGCTTAACATTACCATGCCTACTAGACCATGTCCTGAAGTGCCACATCTACACTTTTTTTTGAACACCTCCAGGGATGGTGACTTCACCACATCCCTTGGCTGCTTGTTCCAGTGCCTGACCACTCTTTCAGAAAGAAGTGCTTCCTAAAATCCAACCTAAACCTCTCCTGACATGACTTGAGGCCATTTCCTCATCACAAGTTATTTGGGAGGAGAGACCAGCACTCGCCTCCCTACATCTTCCTTTCAGGAAGTTGTAGAGAGCAATGAGGTCTCCCATCAGCCTCCTTTTCTCCAGACTAAACAATCCCAGTTCCCTCAGCTGCTCCTCGTAAGACTTGTTCTCCAGACCCATTACTAGAGGGGATAACTGATCTGGCTATTAAAGACTGAGACAAAGAAGGCATTAAGTATCTCAGCCTTTTCCTCATCCTTGGTGACAATGTTCCCCCTCCCCCCCAGAATCCAATAAAAGATGGAGATTCTCTTTGGCTCTCTTTTTGTTGTTAATGTATTTGTAAAAGCATTTCTTATTATCCTTAACAACAGTGTCCAGATTGAATTCTAGCTGGGCTTTCGCCTTTCTAATTTTCTCTCTACATGACTTTATGTGCTCCCTGTACTCTTCTTGAGTTGCCTGCCCCTTCTTCCAAGAGTGGTAGACTCTCATTTTTCCCTGAGTCCCAGCAAAACCTCCCTGTTCAGCCAGGCTGGTTGCCTCCCTCGTCAGTTCATTTTACGGCACACGGGGACAACCTGCTCCTGCACCTTTAAGATTTCCTTCTTGAAGAAGCCTGGATGTTTTCCCCTCTTGAGAAGAACTGGGTTCTCAGAAAGGTAACTGGCTATCTGAATTCAACCTTCTCATTTATTTCTTGTCCATTTAATACAAGACCATGTGGGGCAGGCTGATGAGTAACAGCCAGACTGACCCTGTTTCTAATGACTTTATCATCCTTGAGCTGAAATTATAACTTGCACCCTCCAAACATAAAACCGCTATTGTGCCAGAGAACTCATTGAAACTCTCAGAACTGGCCCAACTCCAACGCATTGTTGCAATAAACCTGATGTGCTGAAAAGCCATGGGATTTAGCAAGGCAGAACCTTCATTGTCTTCAGAGTAGCCACAGTCCTGGTCTCAAGGGCATTTCATAATTCTCATTATATACAAGGACATGAATTTGCCTACAGGTGGCAAAATCCACAGCTGCAAGCAGTGAAGGATGTCTAGAGGGGGGACAGGATCCATACATAGGTGCCCCTGCAGGCAGTCGGCAACCATGTAGTTTTTTTCAAAAAAAGTCTACTAGCATAAAATAATAAATAAGAGAAATCCAAAATGTAGATCTGAGAGTACCCACTGAAGGACATCCAGCCCTTTCACCCCAGGGATGCTATTCACGCGGCTGTTCTTCACAGTGCAGATAATTAAGCACATTAAAAACAAGGCAGCGCAGAACATACTGTCTCTGCACAGGAGCAAAGGCACAGTTCTGACGTCTGTCTGGCTGCTAATCTGCAAGCAGTGGGAGTCATCTGGGTTTTGTCACAAAGTTCTCAGTCTCCTCTTTTGTCTCCAACTGAAGCAGGTCTGGTGCCCCCTTTCGTTAGCTCCATATGGCTTACGATCACTCCTGCCATAACTCATTACTCTAGCTATTACATCTCCATTTTAAACTGTATCATTAACTGCATATGTTGGCATCTGAAGTATAAAAATGCACCACCATATCAAAATTAAATAGTAGAAGATTTTTTTTAGACTAGCTTTTGGCTACTCCTTTCAAAAGTCATTGCTTCAGCCATTAAATCTCCATTTTAAACTATTGTTTATTACACTTATTTGCACGAGAGGGAGTGTAGAAATTCACCACAGTTTTGGGATTCAAAAATAAATTCTTCTTTTAGCATAGCTTATGGCCTTTGTCTTGTTGGGTACAGCAGGGAAATGTGTCCTATACCCTTGCTGTTTATCTGCGTACTCTGAAGTAGCCTGCACTCTTGGCAGAGCAGACCAGACACCCTCGGTTCAGACAGACCTCGGTTCAGCCTGGACCCATTCAGAGCAGAGCACAAGCTCCTTGGACCTCCCCGGATCACTGCAAGACAACTAGCAATATTTGCATCATTTTTTGTCAGGGACCTGATGTTTATGGCTAACTTTCTTTGCTTTCTGTCCCTAGACTTTTCTGGAATACTCTGATACAGGTGCTAAGTTTGTGTTCGGTGAGAAATATACGGATCATTTCTTTGCTTTTAAGGTAAGATAGGCTTTATATGTACTTTATGTGGCAGACAAACAATAGAAAAAGGAACAGTATGGCTGGGAAATAAATTCATTGTGTCTTGTGATACCAGCACAGACACCAGAGAAATCAGCTAAGAGGTAAACTACTCCTTACTGTGTGACATACTGAATAGAAAATTTGGGAACCTCACGTAACACCCTTCATTTATTGCCATACACTGAGTTAGGTTACATTTATTATACTAAATAATTATAACAACATATATTACAAGCAGACATAAGTTTGTTATATGTTTCTATAAGGAATAGGTTAAAAGGCTCCTACCTGGTCATTGAAAAAAAAATGACCTCCAGCCTGTCTTACCCACCTCTCCGTGAGTAAAGGTGGTATACCATGCTCTGCTGTTCTATAGTAAAGGGCTGGGCAGACCACTGCCTCACAGACATTGCCCCTGTAGAAGTGGAAAGACTAGATGTATACTTACACCAGGTAGAAGAAGTAGAAGCTGCCTGTGCATAAGCAGGAAGAATTACATTACATTGTTATTGCATTAGTAAGATCGCAGGAAAATTTCCCAGCTGTCCCTTAGGAAACTCTGTTGGAAAACTGCTGGAATAGAGCTTATGTGCTCTGTGTTTTCTAAACCGCATCGGCATCCCGTCTGGTTTTGCTCCCACATCTAGCCCATGCCATAATACCTGCTTAGGCTGGAATTAAGAACATATACAGAAAAAAAAAATTAAAAAAAAGAAAAAACAAAACCCTGAAACAATAATGAGAAATTTATCAGGACTTTCTCAGAGACCATTCTTCTATCTGATATTTCAGACAGAAGTCCACATAACCAGGGACTTACACAACTTTTGTCTTCTTTTTTTCCTGGAGGTGATATTCCAAACTGGATGTTCTTCACACTTAGCTCTTTCACTACTACCTGTAAAATATGCTGCTCCTAAGAACAGTCAGAGCGTGTTAGAGGGAAAAAAAATGAAGTATTTCAGCAAGAAATATGAATTATATTTTAATTGTAGTATTTTTGTACCTTTTATTTCACTTTCCAGTCTCCTCTCGCCTTTACTCTATTGAGCACTCCAATGACAATTTGCATTCACAGTTACATATTTTGGGGGTAACGTGGTTTAATTCCCACTCCCAATGCCATTTTTTCTGTCTTTTTCCACAGTGCCTTATGGATATGATATCTTAAAAGTTATTTTTTTAATGCTTCAGTGGTTAAGCAAAATACTTTCCTTACTAAAGCCATAACTGGGGACCAGACAGTCAAAGGTTTGCTTCTGTGTATGCACATATCCATCAGTATTATTCTATGGAATAAGCCAGCAAAAGGCATGTGGAATTTCTAGAAGTGGTTAACAGGTACAAGTAGGTTATTTTCACAGTGAAAAACAAGAAAACAAAACCCATTAGTTGATTTTCAGAGCTGTGTATGTCTTGCTATGGGAACATATATGGTAAACAGAGGGGCAGTCAAGTTCACAGCAACACCAAAACATGCTCCATATGCTTCTCCTGTATCAGTAAGCAATAGCCAGCCTATTCTCTCTTGAAACACTTGTTGTTTATTTAGAGATTAAGATAGTCTAAAGTGGGTTTTAATATCTTTTAGCTATTTTATGAGCTTTGCATGTAGTGCTGAGCTGTACAAATCTTTCCCCAAGATATTTCAAAGTGCCCTCCAAAAGAGAAACCTCTCAATCTCCAGTTAGTTCTCTAGAGACAGCAGACGGGTGATAGAGTAATGCCTTTGCAGAAACTGTCAGAGCCCAGCTGTGTCCACAGTGCATCCCCAGTGGTATGCAGAGACACCTGAGTTTTCTGCTAACTTAGGTGACCACAGTTACCAGAGCAGACATATCCCTTGCATGCACCCAACGGGCGTTCTGACCAGTCCTGCTACAGCCTTTGAGCACATAGCCTTGGAAGCACTAATTAATCATAAATACATACATTTGCGTGCATAAACTGGGTTATTTATTTCAAATGCATATTTGTGTACGCAGGAGCAGAGCTTCAGAGTTTGAAAAAACTGCTTGCCCGTATAAACAAGCACACCCAAGTACTCAAGTAGTCGGAAAAAAACTCTTAGTACTAAGTCATCTATCCTACTGATTATGAAAGGCAATGTCTGCTTTGAGCAAGCAGGGAATTAGATTTCTGTTGTGTCAGTAGCTTCCCTTCCATGCTAGGAGGATTATGGCTCCTTGAGAAAGGCTATGCTTTGAACGTCAGGCTTTAGGAGTGTCTGAATCCAGGATGTTTCTTAAAAATCAACAGCAAGCTCTCCTTTGAAGAAACATAAGGAAAAAGCTGACCATTGAGCAACAAATGGGAGAGAAGCCAACAATTTCCACTCCCTACCCTGCATGTAGCATAGGCAATAACCATGGCTGGGAAAGTAGCTCTTTAGTAAGGTCAAATTATATTGCAGAATTTATAATAAATATGAAATAACCCGTTTTACAAAAAATACCAACTAAAGAATTTATTTTATTAGACGCTGTATTATGGGAAACATTAACTGCAACATTTGTAGGCCATATAAATGTAATTCTAAAGAGCTCTTTGATACCAGTTCTCCATTGAAATGTGGGATTTTTCAGAGTGCTTATTAAATTTATGAGTTAAAACTTGACTATTTAAAGGTACGTAGTAGGTATTAGGAGCTATACATATTGGAGACAAAACTTCCATACAAATTTGTCCACAGAGAGAAATATAATTCTAGCAGTTTAGCCCTGTAGGTGTAATTACACAGCAAGACACATCCACTACTCTCATATGAAAACACGCTAGCCCTTTTTTAGGAGTAGGCTTCTGCTATAGCCGAGATGCATCTGCCTTCCCCGTCACATTTCCTTTTTTGGTTCTCTCCCCACTTTTCTCAGAGTTGACAACTATCTCCACCTACAGGCTGTAATGGTGTGTATATACTCAAATTAAACTAGTGAATATTTTAATAGCAGAAGCAAGCTAGACGCCGTCTCTTTGTCACCCTCTGTTCAGAGTACCCACATCTTTAAGGCAGACTCTTGGGCTCAGACAATAAGGGCACTGCAGCAGAAAGAAGGAAGTAGGAGTCCCTGAGACAGAAGAATGGGTTTTAAGAGCTTTTCTTTCCCTAGAAGCATTTTCATGCAATGAGTACATGGGTTTTTTTGAAAAAACAAATGGGACTCTTGACCTTTTATTTCCAAATACATTTCACATTTAACCAACAAAGGAAACACTGCCAGTTAAGGCACCATGACCTCCCCATGCTGTGTAGATATTCCTAAACACACAGAGTACACTACAGCCCCAGCTATTCTCAGCTTCCTTTTTCAGTCTTGCCTCCACATACGTATGCTTGTTCTTCACTTCCCCTAGCCCTTCAGACCCTTCCTCAACTACAAGGGCGTATAGGGTCTTTACCACTCCTTATCTCCTCGGATCATGTACTCACAGCTCGAAGGCTGGGCTCCTTCCACCTTCCCCAGACCTGCTCCTAGCCTGGGCTTCCTTTGCTCTCTGGGTGCTTTGCCAGACGCCTGACCCTGGAGCACCACCAGAGCTTTCCCCTCCCTCTCCCATAGAATCATAGAATCACATGGTTGGATGGGACCTATAAGATCATCTAATCCAACCGTCTTCCCGCTACCATTGCTGCCACAGCTACTAAACCATATCTTGTAGCTCCTCATCAAGCCGCCTCTTGAACACTGCCAGGGACGGCGATTCCACCACCTCCCTGGGCAGGCCATTCCAGTGCCTGACCACTCTTTGTGAGAAAAAGTTTTTCCTCACGTCCAACCTAAACTTCCTCTGGTACAACTTGTGGCCATTACCTCGGGTCCTGCTTGTTGCCTGGGAGAAGAGGCCAAACCGCTGCTCCTCACAACCTGCCTTCAGGAAGCTACAGAGTGCAATGAGATCTCCCCTGAGCCTCCTCTTCTCCAGACTAAACAATCCCAGCTCTCTCAGCCGCTCCTCATAAGACTTGTGCTCCAGACCCCTCACCAGCTTTGTTGCCCTTCTCTGGACACATTCCAGGGCTTCAATGTCTACAGCTCTTTGCCATCAAGGCATTGCCCAGACACGCACATCCTGCTGCGCAAGCCCTAAGGCCCTCAGAGAGAGCCCTGTTGTTGACCCAGTGCCACCTACTCCCTTGGTTTTTGTACTGCAAAGAGGGGGAAGGAGAGGATGAGGAGCAGGAGAAGATGCTTCTGCCTTATAAATTTTTGCACTCTTGCAAACTCTTGCCCACTCTTGTGGGCCCAGCATGAAGGCAAAGCTCCTCTTGGGACCGGTGGAGAGGAGGTGACTGCTCCATATAGACATGGGACAGAAGCATTTTTCCTGAGGCTGTTCTTTCTCCCAAGTTTCAAAACCACTGACTTAACTCTTCAGTGTATTAACACCGTGGGGAACCTTTCTGTAAAAGAGTTTTGGTTTTTTTGAGTTCAACTAGTTGTTTCATGTTAAGGGCTTTCCATTGCATTTATCTCTGCAGCCAAGGCAATTGAAAACCTGCTGCAATGCACTGTGTTGCAAGTAGCTTTTTTACATTCTGCTTAGTTTAGAGTAATAATTTGCCAGTGTTTTCCACGTGATTTTGTTATGTCTTAGGTAAAAGCTTGGCTGGAGATGACAATTCATTACAGTTACTTACCTATTAAATGGTTGGTACGCTTTTCTGATGAAGACAGAACAAAATAGGTGCCCCATTAGTCACTGGGGATTTAAGCAGCAGGCTTTTGTTATAAAATGGTCTCCAACTTCTTTGTGCAGTCAAAGCACAAACGGTCACAACTGGAAAACAGACTCCCTGTTTCATAAAGACTAATGCTTCATCCAGAAATGCCTGCAACCGCAAAAATGTAAAAGCATGTTTTAAAGTTATCTAAGGTATTTTCAGAGGAATGTGCACAAGAAACAGGCTGAAGGGTGCCAGTTGTCACCCAGCATAGACAGAACATTGTCTTCTTGCTCCTTCAGTTAAAACCAAGCCACTGCTCTCAAACCTAAGACCTCTTCTCATAGAATCATAGAATCATAGAATGGTTAGAGTTGGAAGGAACCTTCAAAGGTCATCTAGTCCAACCCCCCTGCAAGAAGCAGGGACATCCCTGACTAGATCAGGTTGCTCAGAGCCTCATCCAGCCTGGCCTGGAATGTTTCCAGGGATGGGGCATCCACCACCTCTCTGGGCAACCTGTTCCACTGTTCTACAACCCTCATTGTGAAAAATTTTTCCTAATATCCTATCTAAATCTACCTCCCTCTATTTTAAAACCATTACCCCTCATCCTATCACAACAGGCCCTATTGAACAGCTTCTCCCCTTCTTTCCTGTAGGCCCCCTTGAGGTACTGGAAGACCACTATCAGGTCTCCCCGGAGCCTCCTCTTCTCCAGGCTGAACAGCCCCAACTCTCTCAGCCTGTCCTCATAGGAAAGGTGCTCCAGCCCTCTGATCATCTTTGTGGCCCTCCTCTGGACCCTCTCCAATTGGTCCACATCCTTCTTATGTTGGGGGCTCCAGAACTGGACACAGTACTCCAGGTGGGGTCTCACCAGGGCAGAGCAGAGGGGCAGAATCACCTCCCTCGACCTTCTGGCCACGCTCCTCTTGATGCAGCCCAGGACGGATGCAGCCCAAACTGCAAGAGCACATTGCTGGCTCATGTTGAGCCTCTCGTCCACCAGCACTCCCAAGTCCTTTTCCTCAGGGCTGCTCTCCATCCATTCTCCACCCAGCCTGTATTTGTGCCTGGGATTGCCATGACCCAGGTGCAGGACCTTGCACTTGGCCTGATTGAACTTCATGGGTTGGCACGGGCCCACCTCTCCAGCCTGTCCAGGTCCCTCTGGATGGCATCCCTCCCTTCGAGTGTGTTGACGGCACCACACAGCTTGGTGTCATCGGCAAACTTGCTGAGGGTGCACTCTATCCCACTGTCCATGTCGCCGACAAAGATGTTGAACAGGGCCGGGCCCAACACGGACCCCTGAGGGACGCCACTGGTGACCGGTCTCCACTTGGACATCGAGCCATTGACCACCACTCTCTGAGTGCAGCCATCCAGCCAACTCCTTATGCACTGAGTGGTTCATTCATCAAATCCATGCTTCTCTAGTTTAGAAAGAAGGATGTCGTGCTGGACAGTGTCAAAAGCTTTGCACAAATCCAGGTAGGTGATATCCCTTGTCCACCAATGCTGTCACCCCGTCATAGAAGGCCACCAAATTGGTCAGGCATGATCTGCTCTTGGTGAAGTCGTGTTGGCATCCATTTGAAGTGAAAGATGGGAGGACCCTCTCTCACGATTTTTACCGTCCATTATAGACAGTTGAGCTTTGCCTATCTGCCCACTTCCCCTCCAGATCCGTTTCCCTACAGGAATTGTGGTGGTGCCTACTTGTGCCAGGGTATGGAGTCATCTGGGAGCCAGATGGTTCTCCAGCTACCACATGCTTAGGGACAGGGAGAGAAAATGGCAGGAAAGAAAAGGCAGGGGAGAAAGGTGTTACTTTTACTGAACTAAACTTTCTACTATCACTGCATGGCAAACCACTCTGAGAGGATTGCTAAAAGGATCAGAGATTCAAACTAGAGAAAGCAGCCTTATATTAACTTGTTGAAGAGCACAACGATTTCTGTGAATTGCACTCTCTCCTTTCAGTGAAAGGGTCTGATCATCTAAATTGAGTTTCCAAACCTTTATCAAAATTGCTGGTCATACTAACTCTCCTCTAGAAAGGCACAGCTTCCATTTACTAAAAAGGTCTGAACTAACAAAGTGTTTTGTTCTTTTTCATTCTGTCCATTGCTTTTATTTATAATGCATTATGCCCTCAGTTGAACACACATAAAACCTTCCTAGTGTCAGTGGTACTGTTTTAACTGAAACTCATCTATCTGCCTAATTTTGGACCTTTTGGAGAGATTTTTCTTCCTGTTGTATACTAGCATAGAAATGCTGAGATCCTGTGTATTTAACATTCTTGAGAATCAAGTGATGTTAGTTTTATTCAGGATGAAAAAACAACATATTTAATAATCCACCAGACATGAGTTAGGCGTTCATGCAATTCTTTTAAATTGTATGTTTAAGGAAAATGTTTTTCCTTCAGTCTCCACTGAAAGACAATTATATTCACTTTTTGTACTTAATAAATATAGGCCTGTGTACAGTTACAGAGCTCTTGAATACTCCACATTGGTGTTATAATCAATGCTATAAATAGGGCAGAATAAAAGAGAATTTTTCTACAGGGTGTTATTAAAAGGCAGCACACAGTATGGGCTTTCTAAGGAAGCTGCCCTAGATTCTGTGAAATCAAGTCAGCTACAATCCAAATTGAAATCTCTTCAACTTCTTCTTACAAAGTGGTCTAAATCGTGTTTTTTAAACGCAGACACAGAGAAGTGGAGCCCTGATTCTACACCACGGTTCCATTGTATATGTTTCTGTTCGTGGTTTTCAAAGTCTACAGATGTATATATCCAAGTCTTTGTAGGTGCCATTGCCCAGTAAATCTTTGATCTAACTTGAACATGGCTATAAACTAATGCATATCATGTTAAACCAGACTTCAAAACTTCAAAACTGTTGCTGTCCTGTTAGACAACTATGTAGGTACGTGAAAAATACTTAATTCCAGCACAAACATGAACAATTACTCTAGAAGGTTAAAAATTTTACAGCATAAGTGTAAACTTAGTGATGGATTTTCAATGCCTTTAACTGTATCTCCAAAAACATGAGCTTCTTTTTCAAAAATTAAAGAATCAACAAAAGGAAGAATCACTCTAGAAGTGTTAACAATTTTGTGTTTCCAAATCAGGTCCTGCCAATTGTGGTTTTCTTCAGCACAGTAACATCTATGCTTTACCATGTTGGATTCATGCAATGGCTCATTGGAAAGGTATGAATTTTTGCCAGTAGGTACTACTGTGCCTAGTAGGGGACACTTCTTGAACACATGCAGCCAGACTGTAGAGTCGTCCTGACCAATCTGCTCAGGGGTAGATGTATGAAAACTAGTTGTTTATTTTTAACTTGGAAATAGTTCCACATGTTACCACTTCAAAATCCTAATTGGCATCACATAGCACAGTTTCCTAACCTGGTTATATTGTTGACGTCATAGTTAGATTGGCCTGGCTAACTTTAGCATTTCTTGGATGCTGTAAGTGCTTAAATCTTCCTTTCTGCTTGCCCCTCTCCCAGTCCCCAAAGTGCAGGAAGAAGGTTACATCGTAGACAGTGGATTTCTGCTTTCTACTAAGCACCACAGTAGCATATACCTTCCTATCACACACCCCCAGAATAAGATCAGAGGTTGGTTCCTCACCTCATGCTCTAAGTGCTCATTCCTGTCAGAACCTAGGTCCAATGCCAGTGTCCACTAAGATACAAGCAAGTCCACAGGAAGTCCCCTTCCTACCTTGTCCACCCAATGAACTCATATAAGGGAAAAGATCTTCCTGCATGGTGGTAGTTAAACCTTATTTGAAGATACCCTTAAAAAGTCCTCTGTCTTTCTTAATCAGAGGATTGTTATATAACCACCACAAACTTCACCTAGCTGAAATACTGTGCTATGAGGCATTTTTAGCCTTAATCTAAATTTCACTTTTTTTTCCCCTTCATGTGTTCCAAGTTCCTTTGGGCAGGTATATAAGTAATAAGGACACATCAAAGTATCAGCTTTGATTAATTTAATTTAACATTTTAGTGCCCAGGAGGAGCCTGAGGTACTCTCAATTCTGTTAAATTGTTCCTCCTCTGGATTATTTCAACATGCTACTGTTAAATAAATGTGCCATATCTTGAAGCTGAAATCATCGACTCAGGAAATATTGTAGGGGGTTTAAGAACTCTTACATTGGCATGATTAATTCAAGAAGTGCATGGAATAGGCAGACAGATGTGTTTGGTTTTTTCTCTTTTTTAATCATTTTAGGTTGGTTGGATAATGCAAATTTTCATGGGGACATCTCCCATTGAGTCTCTCGTAGCTGCGGGTAACATATTTGTGGGACAGGTAAGTTACATCATAGAAAACCATGGTAGCATAGGATTACTGAACATTGTGAAATATTGCTGCTCAGCAAGCATCGGTGTATTAAGAATTTCATCCTTTCATATGAAGCTAGGACTGCAGTACAGCAGAACTGGTCTTGATTTCCAGAATTCCAGTATGTTCATAAGTCAGCAGTGATGCACAATGGGGTGGGGTTTGGGAACCATATGTTTTACCACCAGAAAGTCATGCATAAATATAGGTGATAGATGTCCCTTAAAATGACTACCAGATTACTGCAAGGCTATGAAGAAATAACAATTTCAGGTTTTTTTCAATTGAAAATGCAAATGGGATGAAAAGAGGGTGCACGAAGCAGGGAAGGGCAGGAGAGACAGACAACGCGGAAAACTAAGATCCAGGGCTGTCTCTGCAAGGCCTTAGCCAAAAAAAGCATGGGACAGAGTCTAACAGTCCACTTTAATGGGAAATCCATTAAGCTAGCACTACAGCAGCATCTGTCCTAGGCTTCAAAGCAATGTGGAAAGATCACCACGTAGCATCCAACTCGAAAGCAACATTAACATATCAGTTTTCTAGCTGTATCACTGTATTACACTGCTTCAAGATTTAAACTTGTGCCTGCATGACACTGCCTCCAGGATGTGCTCACACACATGACAGAGAAGCTGAGAGCTTTAAACTGCCCATAGTGGACTAGTACGCATGTTTCACCTGACTCACAGGCTCACCTGCAGATCAGACCTGTGGCTGTCCCTATCTCACTTAGAATTGGATTAGGATTTCTTGGCAATTTCATTGGAAATTCGGGCAAGATGGTAAACCAGCAAGAATTATCTTCAGATGAGATGTTGGTAAAATTTTCCTTCTTGGGATAAAAAACCCCCAACCTATTAATATTAAGAGCACTGAATGAAAGCACATTAGCACTAAGATTAACTAGTCAAAGACACCTAGAAAGTGTGATGCAACCGGTCATTTTTTCCGCCCTGTTAATAAAAGAAGTCTCTGAGGGTTTATTTGGAAGTTCTTAATTTGGTAGCTGTTTTTCACTTCCAGACGGAGTCTCCTCTCCTGGTGCGGCCATACTTACCACACATCACCAAATCTGAACTCCATGCAGTCATGACAGCCGGATTCTCAACTATTGCTGGAAGTGTCTTAGGAGCATATATTTCTTTTGGGGTAAGATGGGGAAAGAGAACTAGAAAACAGATTGCTTATCTGAAATTATTTAAGTGTAGAAGCTCAGCAAAATGCTTTGGAAATACAGCTGAGTCATTCCCATCTTTTTTTTTTTTCTTTTTTCCTGAAGGAATTAACCACAAAAATCCCCTGTCTTCCAACAGTAAAAAGGATACTAAGATCTGATCTTGAAGATACTGTTAAGTAGCACAAACATGTACCTAAGTAACACAGAAAGACTTCCTGCCATAACTGCAAGGAAACAACCGATTTGTTCAGTTTTGTATAGTCCAGAAGAACTGACATGTGGAATATACTAACTGATCAACCCTCTCGTTACTGTGGCAGTGATAAAGTCCTTCAGAAACCGTTGCTAGCCATAAAGAGTTAACTTGCAACTGAGGTTCTAGTGGTGCTGTACAAACACAAGTAGTAAACCTCTTGTCTGCTAAGGGGCTGGCAGCACAAAGCCAGAAAAACAGGGCTGAAGATGTGATTTATGATCAGAGTCATTGGGGATGGTTGATAAATGTAGTAGTTCCATGTCTGAATAAATATAGTAGAGAGGCAGAATCAAGAAAGGAGGATTGGACAAAAAGAGAGAGTAAGAGAAGAAAAGGAGAGGTAGATATACTGTAGAAGCTAGCAAAGAAGTAGTTTTGCGTAGAAATTTGTGGAAAAGGTAAAAGGGGAATAGAAGATTTTATGACAAGCCATGTAATTTTTTTTTTTAAAACACAACATCAAAGCACAAAATCAATTTTCTGCCACTGCAGGGTGTACAGGGGTTGTTAAGGAAGGCCGGCTCTCACTCACCTGCTTTGTTATTGCTACACTCAGCTGTACTCGATGGACTTGGCTTTTCTGTTTGTTTCTTTTGCCTTCTGGCTTGCCACTAGGGAGGACTGAAGCAGTTTGCCTCTTGGAAAGGTTACTCCATATGATTCATTACTTGGATTTTTCCTGTCTCCAGTTGGCCTTCTTCTGTATTGCTCATTCTCTTTTCCTTGTGAGCAATGATCCCCTGTAGAAAGATCATCCAAGTATCTAATCATTTTAATTACTTTTCTCCCTGTTTGTGCATGATGTGGCTATCACAGCATATTTTCTGTCACCTGGAATTCTAGGTTTCTGCCTCCCACCTACTGACTGCTTCTGTCATGTCAGCACCAGCATCATTAGCCACCTCCAAACTATTCTGGCCTGAAACTGAAAAGCCTGTAGTAACTCTGAGGAGTGGCCTAGGAATGGCAAAAAGGTAAGCTGATCTAGGCTGTATATCATGTAAAAATGAGATTTGGAAGAATAACTCCTTATGCATAATCTCTAGGGTTAGTACATGGTAGATGTCCAAGCTGTAAATTAATTACACACCAAGATTTCCCAAATAAGTAGTTTGTGAATTCAGGTGCACTATGCCCTGCTACAACGTACAGAGTTATCATTCCCATTGGAACAGGCACAGAGATGACAAGGACCTGGGCCAGGCAATAAACCCTCCAAAGAAAGAGGGAAATGCCTACCTGAGGTTAGCCACCAAGCGGTTTTACCATTTGATTTGTTACTGTCTTTGCTTTGTAACAAATCTGTAAATGCAAGCATACAAAAGCAAAGGTGGAGCAATCGTTTCAACAACGACAGCAGCAAACTCATTGCCCACCTGCAGCAAGATTCATGTCCCTTGAGAATGACAGGGAAAGAAAAAGGCTTGTAAGGAGCTGTTCCTGAACAAACCAGGCATCTCTGCAAGGGCTGCCTGGAAGATGAGCAGTGTCCACTCCCCCATCCCAGTGGTGCCAGAGGTAGTCACAGTATTGAGATCCGATCCGGAGCATCCCCAACCCTGAATGTGCCAGAATTCATCCTTGGGGCACCAAAAAAAATCATACCCTCCCAGTGGCTCTGATGAGAATCAAGAGAAAAACCTACTTCACCTCATCCTTATTTTCCCTACAAGTAAACAGTCAGCTTTGGTAGTAGATTTCTAATCAAGTAATTTTTAATTCTGTGATTTGTTCTTGAATTAAAAAAATGTTCACAGTCTGGGTTTTTTTTTTTTTTTTTTCATTGATAAAGTGAATCAAACAACCTGCTGGAAGCAGCCAGTCAAGGTGCCTCTACCTCCATCCTGCTAGTGGCAAACATTGCTGTGAATCTGATCTCCTTCCTTGCCCTGCTGGCTTTCATCGATTCAGCCCTCTCTTGGGTGGGCAATATGTTTGACTATCCACAGCTGAACTTTGAGGTATGGTCTTCAGGTCCTTTATGCAGCTTATATCCATGCATAATTTGTCTTTCTCAAAGAAATACGAATTGCCTGTGTGGTTTTGTTGTGAGGTGGTTTTTTTTTTTTTTTTGAGTTTCTTTTTAAATATGATCTAAACATATATTTTTATGTGCATATTCCTGAAAAATGTCTTTACAGCCAAAGGCAAATTGTTGCCATGTAAATATGCCTGTATCCATTAGTCCATGTATAGCTTCCCTCTGTGGTCCTCTTGCTAACCAGCAGAGTATGTTTACAGAGCGTTGTATGATAATATCTGCCTCCTCTAACCTGGCAGTGCAGCAGCTCAGTTGGTTACACGCTTGCCACGCCATTAACATCTCCTTCAGCACAAACACAGAAGAGACTTTGGCTTCAGAAAGGCCCATCAAGTCCATATTGCTCACTAGCTTCACTTAGATAAGGACACTGGGGCAAGGCTAGACATGTCTGAACCCACACTTACTCAATGCTACTTAGTTCCCGACACAATTAAATTGTAAACCAAAACACTCAGCTGAGCAAACAGGTTTTAAACAGGACTCCTTACCCAATCTTGGTTTGATGGTTTTGGGCTTTTTGTTTTGCAGTCTCCTAGCTGTTCACACAAAAGGGTTATGTGAAATACAGATATAACGTTGTGATAAAGGTGCTGCAGAAGTGAATAGGCACTCACAGCACGTGTGGCTTCAGCAAGATCAAGATGTTACCCTGCACAGCTTCCACAGATTGTTCCACTGCACAGACACCCACAGCAGAGGAAAGGCACAAGTATGCATACCTCAGCAACACTTTTGCAAGGGCTGTTATGTTAATAGCTGCTGGATGGAGTAAGATTTGGACAGACAGATAACCCACAAGGAACTGAGACCTACAGATACATTGCATTCAGCAATATACCCATCTTGAGAGATACTAACCTCTAGCCTTTTGCGGGCAGAGAAACCAGCCAGGAATAGTAACTGCTTAAACACCATAATTAGTTACATTCACTAAGGACAATCTTACCAAACTCTTTCACAGCTGGAGCTATTTTCTCTTTTATATAAACATAAGATATATTATGATATGGGATTTTTTTTAAATTTACATAGAACTTTCAAACCTAGCAAAAGGTACAGCTTTAATTATGTCAGATATACAGTTTTTATGTAGAGAGAAGACTTTTGTTTACACCAGTTGGAGTTCAATAGCCTGGTAACTGAGCATATTCATTAACACACTTGATTTAATAAGCAAAAGAACCAGACTTCTCAATTTTCTCCTGAGCTCTTTTAACTGAACCCTCCTTCTTTGCTTCAATCTCTATGCCCAATCTGAAGCGATTGTTGGGGAAAAAAAAGTCACAGAATTTTTTTTTACTTTAGGTGTAAAATTAGGGACATAGCTAATTACTTTGTTATCTCTAGATTTTGGGTTTTAAAAATTACTCAAGCATACCTTACTATTAAAAACCCTTAATCTTCCAGAAGTGTTAGCAGTAAGAATTCAAGGTTAATTTTGCTCTGCTGAAATAAAACCATCCTTATTTTAAGTTCAGAGAACTTATTGCATGCCATTGTTCTTTGACCAACCATATCTTTTGACCTTCTTTGTCTTACATATTTTGCAGAATATTTGTGCTTTTGTCTTCATGCCATTGTCTTTCATGATGGGGGTTGACTGGGAAGACAGTTTTATTGTTGGTGGACTATTAGGCTACAAAACTTTCTTCAATGAATTTGTGGCTTATGAGCGCCTCTCCAAACTGATTCACAACCGAAAAAAGGGTGGTAGCATGTACATTAATGGTGTGAAACAGTATATGACTGTAAGTAATATTTTCTAATACTTTTCTGCTGAAATCTAACTTGTTTTTTTTCATATGGGCACAAAGGGATAGGGGTGGCATATTACTGTAAAGAACGTTTTCCAGTAACAAGAGTTCAATTATGAAAATCCAGCATTGCTTTGTGAGGCTGCCTTGACTGTCACCACACTAGCTATCTCAAGCAAGCCTAGTGTTAGGGAACATGCAGTGTCCCACAAGACACTGCACACAAGACCAAGGCTTTCTTCAAGGAGAGTTTCTTCTTACCTCATTCTTAGCTAGCACTTCCCCATGAGATACTCTTCCCAGAAAAACCTGGGCAAGAACTGGGGGATCCTTCTGCCCGCAGGCATTTAGCTAAGCATTAAGCTTCAAGAGAGGCATCCAGCAAGCTTTAGCTGATGGCATTTCAGATACCACCAGCATACGTCTGCCGGAGGTTTTTGTCCTTGTTGCAGAGGGGAGCAATACGAGACATGCATTACATGGCATACACCTCCCTTGTCGCACTGAGTCCAACCAGCTTGTTTCAATTGCCAACAAATGTTAGTCTGCATGAGGATTTCCAGCCAAAGCCTGGGCTCACCTCTCATTCACAAGTCCGCCCAGACTGACCCAACAGGATGCATAATTCCTACTACAATTCACTGAGGAAGAAACCTAGAAGTTGGCAACACAAAGGGTTTGCTAGGTGTGTGCACAGTGACCAAGGGTCCCAGTGATAAAGGCTGACCTTTGCAGCCATCGCTGCTCTCCCATCTGGCATCCACACACATAACCTGTGCTGAATTTGTCCTCATCCTAAGCACTGGCAATGAAACCCATGATATCTGGCCTTACGCCTGCACTGGCCTTTCTTCCTCAAACCAAGACAAATTGTCACTGTAGAGGATCCTTAATTAGGAAGCATCCTTTTGCACAAATTTTAATCATCATTTACTCCAGTGTGATGCTGTGGATACCTGCCTTATATACAAAACCAAAAACATGTTCTTGAGTGCTTGCATTCCTTGTCACCAGAACATATTTCGCAGGTGGAGGTAGAAAGCTAGGTGGTCTGATCAAATACTCACACACTTGCCTTAACATCCATTACCAGTGTTCCTAGAATTCCTGGAAATAGGATCCAGGGCTAGATGTACCTTTGGTCTGCCCTGCTATAGTCATGCTACATTCTACAAGGGAAATATGGCTTTGAATTCCTGAAGGAGTGAAAATATATATTTTTAAATCTGGAATTCAGCCTTAAAATTCAGATCCCATCAACTGTATTTCATTTTTATTCTTTTTTTATTTTTTATAAGATGTTGTATAGAACTTACATGTTGACTTCTAATACCTATATAGATCTATATAAGATTCTACAGTAAAAAAAAATCTGAGATATAAGATAATTTTCATTAATAATACTACTACAAATTGCCCAGTAACCATTTTAATTATGGCACTACAATTCAGGTGAGAGTGTGCTTGACTTTGACCTTTAATTCCTCTTTGGCTCCAGAACTCTCTAGTACTTCCAAGCACATATATTCAGTCAGAGTGAGCAAACAAGCCGTCTTCTGAACTCCCTCACCTGAGTAATAACAAGGCTTCCTGTTTTCAGGGCTAGGAAAGTGCAAATGAAAGCAGGGAAATCACAGTACACGAAGCTTTTTCTAGGAAAAGCAGGTAGAGTGGGTACTTGAAAAGCTTTTTCCTGCATATGTGCAGAGTGACTGAAAATATCTACAAATTGGCTTTTATAAAACAGGAATGGAAACAGAGAAACTTCTAATAAACAGGAAAGCGACTAGAACACTCACTCAGGTGACTTCAGCTTGGGCCTAAAACACAGTGAATAGGAGTTCAGAGCTGCCACGGGGACAAAAATCAGTTTGCTGAGATATGTGCCCTCCTTTCCCAAGTTGTTTGAACTTTATTTGTCTCAAGGTTTGCAAGATTTGTAGCCTAATTTCACCCAAAGTAATTTTGTGTACTGTGAGGAGTCCTTCCATGAGGACAATGGCCAACCCAACCTTGTCTTTGCTCAGAGGTCCAAACTGAGCTGGTGTTGCCCAAGGAGGAGAAGGTGGCTGAAGTCAGGAAGGAAATAAGCCACTATTGGGGATTCCAAAATTAGGTCCTTCTGCCTGTTATTTCATCAAAGCACCCACTCTCTAGGAGACCCTTTTTTGCCTCTGTGCACTGTGTAGAACACACACAAAGCAGGTTTGCAGATGCTCTGCTTCTTCAGGGACAAAGAAGCAAGGGATACATGCCAAAACTTGAGGTTTCAACAGAGTGTTATAGAGGCAGTACAGCTACGAACAACAAGTTAAGTTAAAGCTCTCTGAGTCATACCCTCAAAAAGCGGCAGCTAAATTGTCACTAACAAGATAAGAATTATGTTTTGTCTTTAATTAGTAGCACTGAGTTCAACAAGTCACAGCAAAATACATGAAAATCATCACATGGTTTTAGATTCCTCACATGGGCAGTGGATATGAATGCCTGCACCTTTGAGGAAGAGAATGAGCCTACCTTGCTGAAAGCTGCACACCGAGGCAGCAACCAAGCAAAACAAGGGTGATTTCAGTACTCACAGCTCTGAACCACAATGCCATATTTTTAGACCTCTAAATTAGCACGAGCTGCCTCAAACCACTCAACATGGTGTGTGTTTGTTTTCCAGGTTCGCTCTGAAGTCATTGCCACCTATGCTCTTTGTGGGTTTGCCAACTTCGGCTCCCTGGGACTGGTAATAGGAGGCCTGAGTAAGAACTTCTCTCATAGACAATTTATTTGGCAAGCAAATCCCAAAGAAAACACCCACAGGAAAAGGCTGTGGGTGAAGCTTAGCAGCATTAGGGGCTGAGCAGCTGCTCTGCCAAGACCTGGCACCCAACTATGCTTGGAAAGGCTGCCAGAGGGGTGCAGGCTTTGGCATGGAGGTACTGGGAGAGGGGCTGAAGGCAAGGGGAGGGGACTAAACCCTGATGACAGGCCTCCCTATCCAGCCCTTACACTATGATCCTTAGCTACTACAGCCCTCAGGCTCCAGGAGGGGCAAACCATCTCTCTAGCCTGCTGGTTTGAAAGAAAAAGTTGGTTATTTCCTGTAAATGTCACATATATGCAGTAGGTTTCTTTGGGAAAGAAAAAAAAAAAAAAAAGGAGGATTTCAGATCTTATGGGGAAAGAAAAATTGCAAAACCATCTGGATTCCTCACTGGGTGGCCAGAATTGCTGGTGGCTGCCTTTACCCTGCAGGCCCGGTGGGCTCTATAGCACCGGGGCAGCATGGAGGAGCAGGACCCAGCCAGACCCCTGTGCCATATCTGGGGTTTCCATCCGAAAGCTGCCAGCAAAGATGTGCAAACTACAAAAGCAAAGAGAAGGCACCATTTTATACAGAAGCCACCTTCTTAACAGAAAGAGTCAAGCTTGGCACTAGGCCTTCAAAGAGCCTGCTAAAAATGTCTGATTTTCCCTCCTTCTTTCTCCTAGTTCAAACTGCAGGATGGGAATTTCCTCTCATGGTGGGAGACCTGGCACCTTCATCACCTCTATATGTGTTTATGTTTGACACATACTTTCATTTTCTTCCTAGCAAGCATCGCTCCCTCAAAAAAAAAGGAAATAGCTGGTGGTGCTTTCAGAGCAATGATTGCGGGAACTGTCTCCTGTTTCATGACAGCCTGTGTGGCAGGTACCATACTCAAGTTTGGTGTATCTCACAGCCAGGGACTGCGAGGTGACAGGGCATCGGTACAGGGGGCACTGCTGAGCCACGCCTGTCACTCACACACTTGTATTTTCGGGTTTGGCAGGATTAAAAGTCAGCATGCAATGAAAGGTTCCTGAAAACTAGAATAGGAAAAGGTTTATTTTATGTCTTCCATTATATCTTATCCCTTTTTTCTTGTTAGTCTGTGTGTAACATGTGACTCAAGAACAAAGAAATTATAGATGAGTTACAATCTGTCTTTCACACTGCTGGCTACAGAAATACAGGAGTAATTATGGAGCAGAAAAGGAAGAGTGGAAGGAGAGGAGACTGTAACAGAAAAGGAGCAAGGGCGAACCGGAACAACTTTTTCCCTTAATGTTAAATGGATATTTTGGGCTGACAGTATTCCCACAGAGCATTTAAGTTAATGAAACTGTCCTGAGGTGGGACTCAACAGCAAATCCTTATTTTCAAAGTCTCACCTTCAAGCTAAGTAAAGAATTAGAATGCAATAGCCATTTTAGGAAGGAAATTAAAAAGAACATAATATTAGTGATTAAAAAGATTAATTAATTGACCAGATACGATCCAGTAGGTAAAATTTATCCCCAGTATTTAACAATCCCTTTCCTAGCTTTCTTTTCTGAGCATGTGATATGCAGAATTGAAAGATGATGGTTAAAGCATTCGTATCTCTGCAGTAAAGAAATATCTTGGTGCTTTATGTAGCTGAAAACAGCATGTTTGTTTCTATCACAGCTTCACTATCCCTTTGTGTTCACTGCAGCAACAAAAACATATACATTTTAAGGATAAGCTCACACTATTTTATGAAGTTTGTAGAATTAGTACACTTGAAATGTCATTAGTCTCATAGTACTCTATAGTATTTTAGTACATGACACTGCTCTGTATAACTGAGGAATCAGGAAGTCTTACTAAAATGTATAATTCCACAATCCTGGTCTTAAGAGTAAAACTGTGAACAGCCACGGGGAGATAACAAAACAAATAAAACAATAAAATCTACTTTGGAAAGAAAATTACATTCCACCCACTCCTGCCGTGGCAAATGCTTTCCTTATGTCCAGAAGAAGGTAAAAGAGACAAGCAATTTCTACTGCTCCAGTTAAGATAAGAACATATTTCAAATGTGTCTGGATTTCACAACACTACATACAAAAAGGAGCTGTCACTTTTCATATTTTTGTGTCTCAGTTACTGCAACGAATGCTGACATTACTATGTACAGGAAATTTTGGAGAACATCTAGCAAAGCAAATGTAAATAAACCACAACTACCTCAATTTAAAGCAAAAGAAAAGGTCCTGTATTTACTTGCACTGCTATAAATGCAGCTTAGCTCCATTTTAGTTAATGAAGGCACACTGACCCAGCAGTGAGAAAGTCATTAGCATAACTACTTAGCAGCATTAAAAGGGTCAGAAAAACAAAATGTCCTAAGTGTAATAAGTTGCCATAATTTAATTTCTACTTATTATCAAAACGTTTGTGGCCACTGCTTAATCTAGTTCTGTAAAATGATAAGGATTTTTTTTAAAATCCCACAATTCAAGGGTTTTAATCTTGCACCTTTTACAGACCATCTCAGAGGGTGATTTCGTATCAGCCAGAACATTTCATCTGACCATGCCCCAGTGACTGACATTCCCAAGTCTTATCTTCCTCTTCATTGCTCACTAAGAAAACTCTTGTTGCTTACTTCACAGGAATGCTGACCGTCCCTAGTCGGGAAGTTCCTTGCCACATCTTATTGGGAAATGCCTTCAGCTCCACAGGTTTCCCTGCCAACAGCACAAAGCTAGTTGAATGCTGCCAGCAACTCTTCAACAGGTATTGAAGAACTCTTTATCCTTCTGTTAGCATAATTTAGGGAGCTCACATATGCTCTAAAAGCCTAATTTTACTTTTAGTATTTGGCTTTTTTTCTTAGGTATCTGCTTTCCATGAACTTGCATCTTTTAAAGAAGTGAATATTTTAATGCTACTGAATTGTTTTCTTTTTCTCAGGCATTTCTCTGTTACATGCCAAATACAAACAGAACCAACAGAGAACTCAAAATATTTTTGTCCAAACCCCAGCTTCTCAAAAAGCTAAAGATAGATAGACTATCATGCAAAGATTCAGTGGTCTAGTTCAGGCTCATCTCAAATATTAACAAAAAGTAAATAAAATATTTGAACTAGCACAATGTTAACATAATATTTGAGGATAACTCTAGCTGAAAAGAGCCAGAAGCTTTTCCTTCTGCTGTCTATGAATTTGCCTGAAGATAATAGTAATTGCGTCTATTTACATAGAAACCTTTACAAAGTAAATTAGAAAAGTATTCTGAGGTAAATTGTATCTGATAATTCTCTATTCAAAACAGAGAAGAAAGAAATTATGATATTAAATAAAGAATATATTCAGACATTCTTAACACTTACAAAGAACCAAAGACCTATGTATTTAGATGATGGCAAGAACCTTTTAAATTTGTCCTAATATGCTTTTTTTTTTCCATTTTCACATCTAATTGCTTTAGAAACAAATACTCTACTTCATCTTTTTTCCATGCTATTGAAAATAGAATAACTTCATACATCTCTACATTTCTTTTAGCAAAGACAATGTTCTAAGATTGAGCATTTGTCTACAACAAAAATATACGATGTAAATGAAACAGTGATGTTGCTGTAATCTAACCTGCAAGAATTATCTGGACAAAACCCTCAAATGGGAAAATTTTTCAGAATTGTATTGATTCCATTGGATCTGCCTTCACACCCCCTCACTTAACTAAAACAAGTTATTTGTATGTGTAGTAGACAGGTATCTTGTTACATCTTCTTTGTATCAAGATTTGTGTCAACTTGAAATTTTTAGGATGTTTAACTCCTCGTGTTAGGAATCAAAATTGCAATTCTAACTCTAAAATCTAAGGACTTTTTTTTCCTGTATTATTCTCTGACACATATATTTCTTCCTTCCATGCCTTGGTGTAAAAGGTACCTGTGAATATGGGTGTATGCAATGAGTAAAGTGGTCTTATTTTTATGGTAACATTTTTAGATTTCAACTATTCAGAAAAAATGTCATTTAAAAAAAATTATTCATGTTGGTATCAAGATAGCCAACTTCTGCCTGAGTATCAGCACTTGCATATCACTGCAAGGAATTTCTGTTCCTTCAACCTGATGTTTGTGTTTATCGTAACATTGAATCATCATCAAAAACCTTTTTGCACAGTAAAAATCATCTATGATGTTGGGTTCTTTCATTCATATCTCTTCATCACTCTAACTTTTCTTCATGACAGTAATTTTCACACTACTAGTTTGCTATAAAGACAGTAACTTGTTCTGTTTTCACTGGAATCAATGTTAAGCAAATACTTCAAATATGCAAAAACCTCCAACAGTGAAGTGAAACTCAATCATTTCAGTTATCTAGGAAGATATACCCAAGAGACAAGGGCTTTATACAGAAAACCAGGCATCACCCCAGTAAAAAGTGAGAACATCTGGTCATAGCACATGGCTGGTATTTGGAAGGTCTTCTCTCTCTTTAATTTCTTATGAAATATTTGCAAATTCAAAGTTGCTTTGGAGAAAGTGTATGTGTGTGTTTGTATGTGTGTGCATGTGTGTGTGCATATGCATGTCTATGTGCACGTGTGTGTGTATACTTGTATGTACGCAGTTTTATATATGTATATATATTTCCAGAAGAGAAAAGGAATGTATCTGATTTCTGCTTTTATCTCTTTCCCTAGTGTAAATGATTCCCAGATGATCTTCGCTGGAGGAAACTACAGCCTGAGTTCCTGGAAAGGATGTTGCCAAATACTGCATCAACCTGCTTTTAATTGCACTTGGATTAACCCTTAATTTTGAGCAGGGGATAGATCATAAATAAGAGCTGTGTAAAGGTAATAAAAAATTTCGTTTTCCACAACAAATGTGAACTGCGTGCTCAACCCTCTATTTTCTGTCTCTTACCAGTCCAATTCCACCGACTTGCTTGGAATTATTCATCAATTAAACTGGGATAAAGGCAAGACATCTCTTGCTGCAGATCTCCCATTACAGATCAGAAGAGAAGGAGAATATTTCTGAGCCTGATTCTCCTGATTTCCTTTCTACCCTGAAACTGGTGAATCCATAGAATTAAACTGCTGTGGACAAGAAGAAAATCAGATTCAGAGGATTTGACTGCCACTTAAGAAGGTTGTGAACTAGAAATAATATTTAGAATTCCAAATATTCCTAATAGTATTTCTGCTCTTTTTGATACAAAAGAAGTGTTTTTACTGCATGAAGATAAATGATTCTGTTCTCAGAAATCTCTGCACATTTCTTCTAGTAACTATGGCTGCATGTGAACTGAGCTACTAACCTGTGCACCTCAGCAGCTCGGTCACTGAAGCACCCAAATGAGGGACTAGCCACTGTCCCTCCTGCCCATAGAGGTATCCCCCTCCTGCCCATAGAGGTATCCAGGCCACATCTTGATCCAGTCGGTTGGTCCCTGTTTAGAGGTAACTCACATGAAAGGACATGTCCAGTCTCCAAGGAACGTTTTCTGAATCAATTCTTCTCAATCTTTGTTGTTAACAATTGTGAAAATTGATCCTGAAGTCACCAACCAGGAGCTCCGAGCAATATTTCTACTAGAAACAACAGAGCTGTACTGCAAATCAAATGTGACTAAAAGCAGGTCACAATCTGACTACTCCCTGTGCAAGCAACATTAATGGATCTTGAAGACCTTTAAAAGATCCTCTTGAAGAGGAAAGTCTGTTATGTTTTTAAGCTTCAGACCTTTCATGGACTCCAAAACTGTAGAGTTATTTGCAGATTGTTTTGCCGAAGATTATGATATAAATATTCCTACCCCTATGGTACAGCTATTTTCAGAGGGCATTTATTTGGACTTATTGTAAAAGATGCTAGTTTCCTGTAAAACTCAATTTATTAACTTAATCCTCTGAAAAATTATAAATGCCAGTATTACTACTACTTGTGATTTTTATAATGGATTTCATATTATTAGGTGTTTTTCTTTGGCCTCATCCACCTAGATCTAGGAGATGCATGTCAGTCTCAGTTTTCAGTGCTTTTAAAGAGTGTTGCTAATCCTGATTATATGGCTGATATATGCTCGAATATTTCATTAAAACCTGTCCTAAAGGCAGTGCATGGGTTTGGTCCACAATTTTTAGCCAGCATCCTGGTTATAGCAGAGTTTAGCTTTTAGATAAGTTTTGACTCCACAATAGAGAAATGTATTATTTCAAGGCAAATTAATCAGAAACATTAACTCTCACTGTCAAGCAGAACACACCTCACAACCACTGTATATAAGGCATCACTGGCATTCCCCCTCCTTGCTGCTCCCTAGCATGCTTTATTTAATATCAGCCTTTTGAAATGGCTGCTCTTCCCATTCCCACAATTGTAAGCTGGTTAAAAGACCTACTCTGGCTAGTAAGCACAACCATGCATTTCTCCCACAGAAGACATGTGGTGTACTTCTTCTCTTTTATAGAGTTACCTGGAGGGTAATTTTAGCAGAGTATATGACATTGAGCTACCCACACCTGATCAAAGAGATGCCCACCTGGTTTGCTGATGGCTTAATCAAAAGATAATATAGATGGGACATTGCATCCTAAACGTAGCAAAAAAAAAAGCAGCAAAAGTAGGAAGGGTTTGCTAACAAATACCATCATGCTTTCAGGTGACTATTTTCCTTCTGTCCTTGTGATGGTGCTAGGAGTTCTGTGTATAGGTCTCTGTGTCTCTCTCAACACAAAAAGGGAACTATGCATTTCACCCCCTTGCAGTTAACCTGGCAGCTTGGACCCTGAACTATCAGCGCCCAGGAAGGCATATCCGACAACACGATAGCTAGCGACAATAAACCTGCAAGACAGACCTGTGAAGAAACACTTGATTTCATCAAATGCTTGCTAGCACTCCAAACTTGTTCAGATTTGAAGATCTACAGGAACATTTTGGAAATAATGTATTAAATAACAGATGAAGCCTGTGTGCAGGTAGCCCTGTTTCAAAAGCCTTGCTGAAAGTTTAACCTGCTTTGCGATTACTGGCATGGCGGTGCAGGACAGGTTGTAACTAACGGAGATGACTAGTTAATGAAGCACAGGTGACGTGACTCAACCTGTCACTCAGCAGCTACCCACTGGATGTCAATACATATCTAATAGCCTGGTGGAGCTTTGTACTGTAGCATTCACAGGGTGTTAGTTAGTCACTAAAAATCACCGATAATAATTCCAGGAAATGTTTTACACAGTTCAGGGTTACAGCAGTTCCAGGAAACATACTGTGTAGCCCTTATCATACTGAGAACATATGCCATCAAACTACGCTTAATGTAAGAGAAGTTCTCTCTGGCCCCAATCTAGAAAAGCACCGAAATATGGAAATGAGGCAAATCTGGTAGGGAACAGGAATATTTCTATTGGAGTTGGCTGAGAGGCAGTTGGAAAAACTCCTCTTTTTCCAGTTCTACATACCATGGCAGCACTTGCAACCTATATACTTTTGTGAACATGTGAATAATTGACCATGTTAAAGCAGCAAGTCGTATACAGCAGGTTATGGAGCCAAGTAAGTGTTCCCCAAACCAGGTATTGCCTCTTTCTCACAAAAGCCATGAGCAGAGAGAGGCAAGATGCTAAAGGGACAGAATATGAATACTAATTCTTTTATTCTGCAGACTGAAACAGTTTTTTGCAACACAGTGGTTAAACTGCTTCCCACTATACAGTGCCATAAATCCATAGTTCCCAAATTTTGTGAGTCTGATCACCAACATACCTCCAGATTTCAACTAGATACGGGTAGCTTGAAAGTCACTTAAGCATGCTGCTCAGCAGTGAAGTGTAGCTGGGCTGGTGGGTCTAAACCTCAGCCCCACCAGCAGTGGTAGAAGACGAATCTGTGTCTAGGGCATGGGTGCAGGGCAAGGGGAGCTCTGCCTTTGACAGGTACGTGGCAGGAGGAGCACAGAGCCTTGCTTGGGCACAGATGGATGTGGCCTGGGGGCAGCTGGTGTGACCCCCTGAGCTCGGAGTTTGTGGACACCATTTACCCATGTGGTTCCGTCCCAGCTCTACAAGCAGAATAGGCAAGACCCCTGCTATCCTAAGCTGTTACCTCATATCAAACTTAAAAATAAGTGGCAGGTTACAAAACTTTTCTGTTTGAGAGTCTGAAGCAAATTCTCTTCTTGTTTACTTCAATCTAAACTTGGGGGATCTTCACTGAAGCTGGAGCTACCACATACTTACACCAGTGTAAATCAGTTGAGAACTTCTTTCTTCGCATTTGATTCTGATTTCAAGCTGGTTTTAAAGTCTTATCACTCCACAAGAGCCAATGGAAGAACTTCAATTTATGCAATATTTTGTAACAATCAGTGCATCTGTACACATGCTTCTGTTTTGCCTCATGGAGCTCTGAATCAGAACTTCAGAATATTCAGAAAAACAGACCAATGAAAGTTTACTCTTTAGCTCAGAACTACTTCATGATGGTTTTCAGAAGAAAAAAAAATCAAAGCATTTTCCTGTTGCTACGGCATTCTGCAGCATAGGGGTTTGCTATAGCAACCAATGCACTGCCTAAAAAGGCATTGATCAGAATGCACAGGTTGCTATGGTTGCCTTAGTGAAAACAGCTATTTTATTTTTGCTATATTGATTGATGCCTTTGGCCTCAAGTGGCTGGAAATGTCAGGGAGATGGGAGCACCCTACACAAGATTGCTGTGTATTCCCTGGTGACAAGTATAGATGGCAGTTCAGGACTACGTTTGTCTAGATGAAGTGAGTAAATCTTGAGCTTTTATGTGCAAAATCTTGCATATTACCAGGATTAAATATATGTAAGAAATATTATACTTGGGTCTTGTTGCTTACTTTTTTTCCACATGCTAAGGAAGTGTTCCCACCTCAGCAGCAATTGCATTGCAACCTTTGTAGTCCCCATGTTAGGGAGAATGGCCCTGTGCATAGGATAATAAACCTGGATTTGTGTCCAGTTGTGAGTTTTGCCACAGGCCTCACGTGCACTGTGCTCTGTGATGTCTCTGCTCCTGATCTGTAAGATAAAACAGTAGCCTGGGGGTGTTGTTAGCCTTTGCAGTACAGGAAAAATTGTTAGCAGAAATGGGAGAGCAGGACTTTCGCTGTTGTAGGATTATACACCCTGGAGCTCCCTCCAGCCTGATTCTGTACTGAAAAGTAGTGAAGAACTATGCATTGCATGTCTAGTTTTTGTCAGAGGCTCTGACACATGGATTGAAATAGATACATCTTCACCAATCTGGCACTTTTCCTAAACCAATAGGTCTGGTTCAAATAAAGGAAGAAAGCTGTGGATAAGTTCATAGAAATATTATTTCCCTTCTCTAAAGAAACACTATTGCACTGCTGTATCATCTGAGTTCAAATAACAGTAGAAACACGTAAAAATGGGTGCCCATACCAAATGACTGCTGTTACATCACACCATCCCAGCTACCTTTCATAGCTGCTTTATCATCTCTATGACCCCAAATATTACAAGTGTCCTTAATTGCTGACTGAACTTGTTCTGTGAAACTCCCATTTGACTCTCGTGGGCTATTTGGCCATATTGGACCAATTATTATATGGGGAAAGACTCTGAAGTCTCTTATCTGTATATCTTGACTCATTTCTGTGTTACAGGTACTTCCCCAAGAAGCCACCAAAAAAAAACCCCTTTATCTATTTTCAGTTCACAAACACCATGCAAAAGACATCCAGCCCCCACAGTTTTTTGAATAATTATGCCCAGGCATTTCACAAAAATGAATTTGTCCTTGCAGTTGTACACTGTTCTCGCAAACAGCTGAAGTCAACTGAGATACTACTCTCTGTACTACACATTTGCCTTGAATAAGTGATGGCAGTACCTGGCTTCACCTGAAACCTCCTAGGAAAACTTGCAGAACTCAGAGCCATCAGCTCTCTCCTGGTGCTACTCTGACTGTCATAACAAAACCACAGCAGAGACCAGACTGAGATTTCAGGTCCGGCTTCATTTCCCAGGTAACTGTTATATTCCCAAGCATCGTGCTTCACTCCATTCTTCTTCTGACCGCTGCCTGGCTTTACAGTAGCAGTATTCACATTTTGTTTGCGATATCTGCTGCTTTTACTCTTGATCACCTTTGTCTTGATTTCATGCATCACCAGAGGGGTGCTGGAATTTTTCCTTCCTCAGATCACTAGGTGGCAGAAGACAATCAGTAAAAGCTCTTCCCAAGAAAACGCATAGGGTTACAAGTATCTAGCCTTTTTATTTTTATATATGGCCTTCTTGGGGTACTTGTTGCTCAAACTTTCAGGTTAAATACTTTTATTAACTACCTTCCATTTTCAGGTAATATAAAAATATGATATGCTTTGGCCACCATGGTTTGATTTTAAGGGATCACTGTGGGCACTTTGAATAGCTTAACTTTTCAGGCCACACAGACATCCCCGAAAATCATCTTTTCCTGAAATGCTGCCTGCTGATCCCCTCAGATTTCTCATTACCTTTGTAGATTGTGGTAAGGGAGTGTTAATGCTTGTCTGTAGTAACCTTGGTGAAAGTAGTAGAATGGATTATGGAACAAATAAAAGCTTAGATATTACAAAAACTTGCAAGAGGTGGTGGTGTGGAGAAGACAGTGGTATGCACCCTGCTACAATATCCCCATTCTATTTAGCTGCAGTTAATGTGGGGCTAAAGGTTTCCAGAACTCATGTGTGGCCCAGAATAGCAACACCGATAACAGTACCGAAGTCCATTTTATGGTAATGTCCTCCACCATCCCAGCTCTCAGCACGTCCTCTGCCTTGGGCTTGCTGAACACAATGGCACACTGTTATGGTTTCCCTTGGTTGCCTTGTAGAGGTGAAGGGGTAGCAGGAGAAATCAGATCATTGTGGTAAAGAGGGTCAAGAAAAAACATATTAAAGATAACATACACTGTGATTAGCAGCCCTAGAAAATGGTATGCTTGAAGAAGTGAGGGGAATAATGTATTGTGGAGAAAGCAATGACAAGACACACTTGTGAGATATGACTCAAGTAGATGGCTTCTTTCTGGAGTATCAATTGTTGCAGTGTTTGGCAAATTATTTATAAGAAAGAGGGATGCGCAAAGAGCCTCCTTTACTTTCCAGAGATACTAGAACCACTACTCAAGAGCTTAAATACTTACTGCTAAATATGGCAAAGTAATCCACTTTGCAGAACTGTAACCTGCTCACAATGAGTTGCAAGAGCTTGCAGAGAATTTAAAAGGCTCTTTAAAGAGACTGGATGGTTATAGTCTTCTCAAAACCTAAATAAGGATGATCTCTCCGTTACTTTCACTTCAATTGAGAAAAGTTTCATCAAATAACACGAGACAGCAGAGCACTTGCTACCTACTTTGGGCTGTTATTCATCTCTCAGATGTGTGATTGAGTTAATGGGAATATTCAGGAAAGGGATACACAAAAGCAAGAGCACATGAGCACCCATCCTTCAGAAACCTGAACTGGAACTGTCCATAGACCATTTCAAAAACCTAAAGGGCTCAAAGCTGGAGGCAGTGTGGTGTGGAGACAGTCTCAGATAGATTTTACTTTCTTACATCAGCTTTTCTTCATATTTCCCAATGTCATTCTATGAAGGCTGTTGTGTACCCTCACAGCCAGAGTTAACCAAAGCCCTGCGGGCAGTAGTGGGGTAGGTGGTGGTGTTGCTCTTACCAGCAATGCTGAGCTTTGAAAAGGCTCTCTCTTCTGGAATGTTACTGATAAAAGCATTTTCACTTGTATGAAAGGGAGTATATTCTCCAGAGAGAGTTTCAGCTAGTTCCAAAAGGTACATTTTTGTATTGTGAATTTTAACTTGACTGTTTCCAATAAAAAATTTGCCAAGTAATGGCCAAAAGGAAAAGATTTAAGTGTTGGTCTAATTAACTGTAGCATTTCCTGTGTATTCTTTTACTTTCCAGGGAAATGCAAGACTTTAAATAGTGATTGCTTTCCATTCCATGAAGCTTGCTGCCTAAAATTCCTTAAAAATATTGGTGCCAACTGGAAGGACTTTCTTCTCCATATCTGAGTATATTGCAATAACTAGAAAAAGGTAATTCTTTAACTGTTCATTGCTATCCTGTTCTATAGAGACTTATGCTTTGTAGTTCCCTGAGAATTCAGTAGCATGCTAAAATTGTACAGAACTTGTTCCTGTATTAGAAGTCACCCTCACCTCCTTCTTCCTCTTTAAATAGTAATTGACTACCACTAAAACTATATGAGGCTGTCATAGTTCAGCCCTGATCGGGACCAGACTACGCAGTCTCTCTCTCACTCCCCCCACCCTCCGAGAGAATAGGGAGAGATAATTTAAGAAAAACGACTCGAGGTTTGAGATAAGGACAGGGAGAAATCCTTACCGTCACGGGCAAAAACAGACTCGACTTGGGGAAAACTATTCATTTATTACTAAAACTAGCAGGATAATGAGACAGAGAAACAAGATAACCTCCTCCACCCCTCCCACTTCCCGAGCTTAACATTATCTCTACTACCTTTTCCCCCCCCGAGCAGCACAGGGGGGAAGAGGGAATGGGGATCGCGGTCAGTCCATTATGCATTGTTTTACGCTGCTGTTTCACAGTTGGGGGAAGAACTCCTCACATCCCTCCCCTGCTCCAGTGTGGGGTCCCACCCATACGCCACAGTCCTTCATTAAACTGCTCTGGCGTGGGTCATCTCTTCCACAGAGTACAGTCTCTCCAGAACGGCTGTCCCAGCGGGCCCTCCACGGGCCACAGCCGCATTCAGGCATCCACCTCCCCTGGTGAGGGGTCTTTCACGGGCTCCAAGCTCCAAGTGGATCTCTGCTCCTCTGTGGGCCTCCATGGGCTGCAGGGGGACAACCTGCTCCACCATGGTCATCACCACAGGCTGCAGGGGAATCTTGGCCAGGAGCCGCATTACTCCTCCCCCTCCTGCTTCACTGACCTTGGCGTTTGCAGCTGTTTCTCTCACAAGAAAAGTTCATTCTTCACAATGGGCTGGCAGAAGCCTCAAAAAGCCTCTCAGGATCTCTTCACCTTATTCATCCCATCCCATCTCCTCTCCACCTCTTGCAGCCAGACCGGGCTGAGTTGGGCCCAGTCGGCCGCCTGGCGAGAGGCCAGAGGGTGAGGCCTGCAAGGCCCCAGAGGCCTGCGCCTCCCCCTCTGGGCCTCTGCCCTTGCTAAGCTTCGTCACATCTTCTCTCCTCTTTTTTTTTCCAGTTTTTCCCCTTCTTAAATACGTTATCGCAGAGGCGCTATCACGGGACATTCTGCTCCCAATTGGCTCGGCCTTGGCCAGCAGCAGGTCCGCCCTAGGCCCGGCCGAGTCCACTGAACAAAGGGGAAAAACTTCTAGCAATTTCCTACAGAAGCTGCCACCTTAGGCCCCCCTCACTAAGCAAAACCACAACAGGCAGCAGCAGATAGTGAACTGGATTCTTTTCGTCCTCTACTCGTTCTCAGCTACAGCTTCCATACATAGTATGGTTATTTCCACACAAATCCAGTCTGGTCATTAGTCATTAACTATCAAAGAGAGAAGTAGCCTGATTTCTGAGAACCATTTGACTTTGCAGCACTAGTAGTCAAGAAAAAAAAAATCTTATCTGACAAGCTGGTATCTATCAAGGAAAGTTCCAGTTGAACTGGATCTGATAGTGCTGGCCAAAGCAGAGGAGAATGGTAATTCTCCCCCTGGTTTATTTTGAGAGGGGACATAGAGGAAATCAGTTTTCAAAAGGAAAAAAAAATCTTCTATTTGCAGATTATCTTTGCCAATATAGACATTTCAGAGATGATACTGAGTCCTGAGGTCTTGCTACAAATGACTCAGGAATGATTCTGGTGGCACTGTGAACTATTACCACTCTTTCTCTAAAAATTATTTAATATTCTTGGAAGAGCCTCTGATAAGCCCCAGAACAAGTTGCTTGTGGATGTCTTTTTCCTGATTGTGATAAAATAAGATTATGTTGATGATGGCTGTCTTGTTTGATGGCACTGTTTCTAGCAAAACATATTCTAAAATACAGTAGGTATAATTCTGAGTGTATTACTTTCACAGGGACCATGAACAGACACTAATCTCCATTTCACTCTGCATTGTATAAACAGATAGACCAAGCATTAGAGAGCTTTTGATCCAATTTTTATGGAATAAACAGAAAAAGCATGTGTAGAGATCAAGGCAACAACAGAGACAGGTGCATAGAATAGTAATCATATCAGCGCGATCACAGAGAAATTCAAGGCGTACAAATTAAGCAGCTATTAATGATATAATATAGAGCACAATACAAATACAACCAAGCCTCTTTTCCTAAGCAAGAGTATGAATATTTTATGATTTTATTCTATTGTATAGTGTAGTCCTCAACCACTGGTAAAACAATAAACTGCAATCAGATTATCTCTTCCTTTCACTGCTGTGCCCCACATTTAATGGTCCATAGCGAGGTCTGTGTTGGTCGGCTCCACTGCTGGCCATGGATAAGAGACTAAGTTTTCATTTGTTATCACAGATGTGCCCATGGCGCTTTGTTTCCACCACAACAGACAAACAATGCCCTCTCAGTGGGTCCGCCCTTGAGTTTTGTATACATGTATCTTCTGAAAAGACCCATGTATTGGTCTAGCATTGGTGAGAATGTGTGTGGGGGAGCGTTTTGTTTTAACCAGCCTTAGCACCAGCCTCTTAATCACAAGTCTAGAGACCCAAGACTGAAAACATGTATGTCTGGCGCTGCTGCTGATAGTGCCTGTGGAGCCAAAAAGGGGCAACAAGGACAAACTTTTCAGAAAAGTGTTTGTAAAGGGAGGGGGAAGGAGACAATAGCTTTTTTTTTGTTTGCTTAGCTCATAAATAGTCAGCTTGATAATGTTCAAAAGTGAAAGAACACACTGGATTTGCGATACCTCACTGAGCTCTCTGCTCTACATTGGGCCTAAGGACCGGCCCACGATGTCTAGGTGGCTCTGCCAGGTGGGTGACAGCTCTGTGCTAGATCTCCAACATAAATCAATGTAGGTGACACCTACAGGCTGTACCCCGTGGAAAGGACCCACACTGGAACAGTTCTTGAAGGGTTGGAGAGCAATCTTAAAGCTACAACTGTAATCTCTTCTGGAGGCAAAGTCAGCACCACATCAAATCCCAAACTGCTAAAGGAGCAGCATGGGCTAGAAAGGAACACTTTCACACCTCTTTGTTGCAGAAAATCCTCACTTGCATCTAACTTTCCTTTATAGCACGTGAGAAGCTGCTTTACTGCTTAAACATAACTTGGGCATGGTTCCCTACCTTGGTAAAGTACAAAAGGTAGGTCTTGTGCTATAAGTGTGCCTTACAATGGCAGTAATTAATGAAGTCCCTATATAAGTTTATATATATTTCCATATATAGAAACATAGACAGCCTACAGAAAAGGTTCAGGCTATGAAACTTGTCTGGATGCCCCAGCAG
This sequence comes from Tetrax tetrax, assembly GCA_009806455.1. Classification (NCBI taxonomy): domain Eukaryota; kingdom Metazoa; phylum Chordata; class Aves; order Otidiformes; family Otididae; genus Tetrax; species Tetrax tetrax. Next base: position 601,476 of record WHYT01016241.1, read on the forward strand.
GCTGGACATGAAAAAGAAAACAGTAAACAATCCAGTTCTAAGTGCTGTCTGTTAAAAAAGAGTCATGAACACTATAAATAACACTAATGGAAATATTACTAGCCTATCACCTTATGCTAACCTCCTGTCTAATTTGAAATACAAACCAACCCTGTTTAACTATTATTTAACAAAAAAAAATGAGCCAGTCTGAGCCTTCTAGTTAATGTAATCATAATCTATGTTATTTTTCTCATTCTTTTCCTGCAAACTATAAGATCATTCAGGGATAAAGATCATTATATTTTGTTTCAGCTACTTCAGCTACGATGTGTTCTTGCATGGCTGAAATCTACATGGGAAAGTCTGAAGAAGGAGAAGGACATCTGCCCAGGCAGCCTTTATTTCCTTTCCTATACCAGTTTCTACAGGGCTCAGCAGTGTCATCACCAGGGCTGGTCTGTGCTTGCACCCTCACGAGGACTGGGCACACCAATGACAGAGGTGACCGAGCCTGGCGCTGACACACTGCTCTGAATATATTGAATGAGCTGGGCTTGGGGGACAGCTTTTCAAGCATATCACACTTACAGACAGCTTTCTTGTGCTCAGCATCAAGCTCCTTGCATCCTGGTACGTGTGACCAAAATGGCCAGAGGGCTCAGAATCCAGAGTCTTGTACGTCTTAAGAACCTGCTTCTTTTGTGATGCTGAAATGGGATCTGAGCCCCTTCAAAAACGACCAGGTACCAACTATGTCCTCTGGGTAAGCTCTTCAGAACAGAGTCTCCATTAGTACTTAGGCTTGTGAGCTGTCGTGGACTCTGCAGCCAGTCAAGGTCTTTTTCAAGTGTACCTTCCTTTCCAGCATTCTTTGGCTTAAAAATGCTTAAAAGTTGCTTCAATTTACCAGTGCATTGTAATCCCATGATTCTTCCACAAAAGTATGTCAGGAAAGAAAATAATTTTAAAGAACAACAACAAAAAGAAAACCCAGCAAGGATGGCATGGGGCGTGTAGGTTCAAATAAGGTTGAAAGGTCCGTGTGACTCTTTTCTGCCTCTCATCCCTCAGTAATGGAGGATTTCCAAAAGAGTACTGCCTCCTTCTCTGGGTTTCAGGTCCAGGCAGGGACAAAGCAGTAATTAACAGGGTTTCTGAAGGGAATGTAGAGTTTCCCTAAGTTACAGAATTTATTATTACAGGATATGCTCTTGAGATGACTGCTACAAATGAAAAGCAAAGTATGAAATCACCAGATTGAAGGATCCTAACTACTAGCATCTCTTATGTATGCTTTTAAGCTGTTTTTAGCCATTTACTACAAAGATATGAAAAATCCTCCCCACCCGCGCTGTTCGCACTGTGACATCGTAGTGACCTGTATGACATCAGTGACATACTGACATATGTTGTGGCATATGTTGTGAAAACATATGAGCCGCAGTCCTCCCCTAAGGAATAAGAGGATGGAGAGGCGTGGAAGAATGTGCATCTCCAGGCATGACAGATGCCTTCTCCTACTTGAGTGTTTGCATTTTTGGCAGGTGTCTGCAAGTCTGTGGCATCGTTTTGAGATTTTCAAACATCTTTTCTGCCCTTCCCCTCTGCTCTGATCCCTTTGTGAAGGAGCTTGCCAAGGAGGCTATCATGGCCCCCCACACTGTGGGTTGGTGGGCTTGATCCTCTACCCAGCACCCAGGGGATGGCAACTCCCCTCTTCCCTGCACTGTTGTCCCTCTGATACTTTTCTGCCTCTTTTCTGTTCTCTCCACTGTGCTTCCTTGTGTCTTCCTGTTCCTCTTTTTGGAGGCCAGAGTGTGTTGCTGCCTCCCAGGCAGCTGCTTTACCTTTGGGGGACAGGAAAGGGGAGAGGGGTGCAGCAAGTAGGGAGAGGGTGTAGGTGCAGGAGCAGCGGGATGCACAGTGTCAGGCAGGGAAGGCTTTGTCCACTTGTAGAGCACCAAAATTCAAAGCTGTCTTTGCAAATCAAAGCCCTAAAGCTGCTCACAAGCTGAGGACTGTCACACCTCAAAGAGGATTTTCCATACTCTGTCCTCTGGGTGTACACAGAAGTATTTACATTTCTTGCCAGTCCAAAAGATAAAAGATAGAAGATGAAAACACTTAAGAAAGCCTGGAAAGTGGAGCTGAAAATAAAAATGCAAAACAGTGGGAAATCAAAACCTTTGAGTAGTTCTTGTACAGTATCCATGCAACTATAATCTTCCAAAACAAACTTTTCAGAACACACTTTGTTTTTCTGTATGGGCTAATTTTTGCTGGTGTTCTGTGTCTGGACTTCCAAACATTAAGAAATATACATATGTCACACATCTGGCATATAACAGGTTCATTGTTGTTAATTGACAAATTCAATTTATTTAAAGCTGTATTTTTTCATGAGGTGAAAGGAAGCAAAGTTTGCATTTTAAAACTAGCTTTCAGACAAAATGTTAATAATAGGCATGTCCAGAAAATGCATAATAATTTGCATCAGTGTTGAAAATTTGACTGCTCTGTCTCTCATCTGGGCTGGACTAGATGACCTTTAAAGGTCCCTTCCAATCCAAACTATTCTAACTACTCTATGATTCACTGTGACTCTCTCATAGATACATATATTTAATTTTGTCGCCTGATGTTTTCCCCAGCCCTAGTTTTGTCTATTTGCAAAAAAAAAAAATTGGGTTTTACAAGAAAAAGAGAGAGAGAGATGACTGGGAATATTTTTCAGAGGTAGCATTCATTTTTCCTCTGTCAACTTTTTTAATTCACAGGTTGGTGGAGGTTTTTTTTTTTTGTCTCCCACAACAATCCTCATGCAGCTAGAGTATATCTCCTATGATGAGGAGCACTCTAGAAAAGCTTGAGACTGGTTTGTATATGAAGGCTAACCGCTCTGGGGAGTCATCTCACTCTGCACTTCCTGTTATTTCATTATCAGTTTTCCAAGCTCAGGTTTTCAAAGCATCAGAGAGCTAACAAACACAACATTTGAGAGAAGATGATGGAATATGAAGTGCACTCCCTTGTCATGGAGTAGGTTTCCTGCAGTAATCATTCTTGACCCCAAAGAGGCCTATAACTGAAAACATCCGTCACTAGGAAACTCTCAGCTTCAATGTGGCAACTAAATAGTTATTCCAACTTTTGTCTAGGCTTCAGCAGAACATGCTTGCTCTACTATTACCTTGTCACCTCTGATTGATTGAAAACTCATCTCCATGCTCTTCATTCTCTGAGCACGATGGGAAATTTTTCTACTTTAGAAACTACTGCCACCTTGTCAAATTTCCTCTTTTTCTACCTATTGCCTCCTTGCACCCCTTCCCTGGTTTCAAGCTACTGTTCTTCCACACTCATGTCCTACTGACTCAGCTGTGAGCTGTTTCTATGGTTCCCTGCTTTTAGAATTGCTTTTCTGAGCCGGTCAGCTAGTCCCTTCTCAAAAACCTGTTTGACAGTTCACCCTTCTGGACAATCAAGCACGGGTTAGGGCTGTCTAGCCACGCTCATCCCTTGGTTGTGGGCTTTCCTCAGCTCACTGCTGAATTTCCTCCTTCTCCTGTTTTTTCTAGTCTTAAACCCAGAGCACCTTTGAATGAGGAGTATCTGTAAATATATGATTGAACGTCTATGTAACTAATGTCTGTCAACAAAAGTGGGAGCAGGCCAAGCATTAGGAAGTTTTCCAGTTTACTGCCCTGTCACAGAGTCACAGCAATATAGGGCGTGTTTCGAAGGCAAGTAGAGTTGGTGGAAGTCACATCGATTTCAGAGAGCTTTTGGGTTACACGGGGCCTGAGGTGCCATGTGTTGTTGTAAGACAATGAAGTGATCTGTATACGTAGAACTTTAAGCTGCCTGTCGTTTTATAACTCCGCAAGCACATGAATGGAAAAAGTGTAATGCATGTGGTTCTCTAGACATCACTGCCAGGAAAAGCTGGAGTGAACAGGTTTACCTGTAGCAGGTACAGTGTAATCTTAGATGTTTGGCACAGCCTTTCCTAAGTCACTCTGTGGTGTGATTTAAAGAGCCAGCAGTAAATATGCTTTGACACAACACTAAGCAACTGACATATTCTATTAATTTAGCTACATCTAAATTAATGAATAAAAACTTTGTTTTTCCTCTTTTTCCCTGGAGAAACTCAGAGAATGACATCAAGATCTGAAGAACAAAGCTTCCAGGGCTTAAGTAAGAAGAGCCCTCTCTCTTAGGTTTTTTTAATGTAACTTTTCAGGGGCTAATTATATTTTATTGAAAGAGAAAAAGCATTACTGGGAGCTGTAGCAGTGCAAAAGCATATTGAGGAGTTGATGACATGGTAACCACAAGAGCAACTCTCAAGTGGCTCACCACACTGTGAAATCCTGAGAGGCTGAATGCATGTTGCTGGCCTCGTTGGCAGCGCGGTTCATGGATTGGTGGCTTTTGTCGTGCTTCAAGAAGAAACACTTGTCCCTCTTTCCTCTAATGTGAGCTGTAGATATAATTCCCAAAGGCCAATTCAGTCTTGTTACTGTAGTTTGCTTTTGCCATTTCTGCTTTTATTTTTAATTCTGTTTGTCAAAGGATCTGAGTAAGCTGCTCATTTAGGCAAGGACTGGAAAACCACTGTGTGTATTATCCGTGGTGTTTTTGAGTACAGAAAAAGCATGTCAACTGAATGTTCCTTCCAGAATTATTGGTAAAAAGAAAGTTAATAATATTGATACAAATAGTTTCCTTCAGGCATCAGACCTCTCAAATGCAGTAGCCCGTGCAGTGCCTGTTTTGCTTTACTGCCGGTACAGTTTGACCTCGTGCCACTGGCCACATTCAGTAGGTATTTCCAAGGCTTTCTTCATAATCACAAGTATCATACAAGTCTTCTGCAAGCTCTAGGTTAAGTTGTCACCTGTCAGACAGTCTCAAATATTTAGAAAGGTGGGAAACAGCTTTATTAAAAGAAGACTCTATTAAAAGAAAAACAGTACGAAAAGCATACAGATGCTTGTCATTTGGACAGCATAATTTTGCTCCTCTTGTGATACACTGGTAATTTGGGAGCAGGAGGGTGCAGGGCAAAGAAGAAAGTGGCAACAAATGTGATGATTGCAGTGCAGCTTTACATCTTACCAAGAGAGAAGAATACAGGAGGGCGCGCGGATAAGGGAGACCCATGTGAGCTGGAGCATAAGGAAAGGACTAAAGTCAGAAGGCAAGAAAGGAGGAAAGAAAAACAAACAGAAGAGAAAGGTAAGGAGTCAAGAAAGACAGAATAATGAGAGGGAGAAACAGAAGCGGGTAAAAGAAATTAAGACACAGAAAATAAGCAGGGAGTGGGAACAGAGAAAGAAAGAGCTGAGTGAAAGAAACAAAGTGGTTGGAGTGACAGAAAGGTTGAAGAATGCGTAAGAACATTAAATTTATATGACTAGGCTCATGAAGTGGAAATAAAAATCAGAGAAGAAATAAATAAGGACATTAAATAATTCAAAACCCCAGGAAAACAAAGGCAGGCTTCAATTACACAAATGGATTTTTTTTTTCCAATGCATTAATCTTCTCGTTATGATTGTATTTCCCTGTGAGGAGAAAAATAACAAAAGGATAGCAGATAGTCCAGATTAAGAAAACCTTGTGCCAATCTTGGTGTACACAAAGTGAGAGGAAAATCTTCAAACTCTTGCTGTGGACCATCCACAGATCAGTTCTCAGTCCTTGTAAGAAGGCTTGTCTCCGGGTTTCAGGGGCATCTTTCTAAAGGTGTAACTGGGAAACACAGTGAAAGGATTCAGCCTGGATGCCCTGCTGACATTTTTCACGCTTCAGTCAGGGGAGAATTTTGTTCAGGTCAGTATGCCCATTTCTTGGGCATACTTCAACAATCTATTAAAACTGCCACTCTACTATCTTGTACTTTGCATGCTAATGGAAAAGACTAGATTTTGCATTTTGAACAGACTATTTTGATAATTTTGAAACTTTTCCAAACATTTTTCAAGCTCAGGAATTTGTTGAAAGGAATGCTTTCCTAGCAACCATTTTTGTTTTGAGCAATTAGCATTTTATGCGAGAAAAAGAGTGCTTTGACTAATTCCTGGCTCTCTGTACTTAAGGAACAATATTTCCTTTAAAAAATCTAATGTGATTTGCTGATATAGATGTAGAAGCCTATTATCACTGTTTAAAAGCTAAGGCATTGCCACCAAATCATTTTTGTGCTTCAGGAGTAATGATCCTTGTTATTTACTCTGATTAATACAAGAAAGGCATGAATAAGTTTATTAATAATCAAATAATCACTGTTAACAAAGTTTATCTAATTGTGATTTTCAGTAATGGGAAATACAGATTCAAGCCCTTTGGAAATGGCTTTGCAGATGGATAAAAGGATGCTGGATATGTGCAGTCTCAACCAGAATCGTGCCAAATGCCTTGGCTTGTCACCAAGGTGTTCAAAGGTTATGCTGAATGTTGCACAGAAAATGGACCTCTGAGTTTCTTTAAAGACTTTATAGAATTTATGCGGGAAACCATCCAAGCCAGCTGGTTTTCCATTATTTAGGGAATTAATAGTCTCCTCAACTAATGCTTTTTTCTAAGACATCCTTTTGTGTATGTAGCCATGTGAGGCATTTGGAGGCTGTTAAGGAGTCCATTATTTTTTTATATGCATCAAAGTAGTCATTTTCCAAGTATATATCATCACAGACCTGCCTACAGGCTTTATCTTTTTGTTTGCTTAAAGTTACTTTGCTTTATCTTGAATTTAAATGGAACTTTATTATTGTTGCTTCATTTTCTAAGTGTACATTCCCGATATTTTTCCTTTCCTGCTCTCCATTTTCCAGTGCTATTCCCTTAAATGCTAATGTACAGTACACTCTGCATTGGGGCTGAAGACCGTTTTTACCTGTAAAAGCTGTAAAAAGGAAGATTCATCCCTCCAGCACAATAATGTATCCTGAGGTTTGATTTTTCACAAATTACAATTTATGGATCAATAATAGTTGGCATTTCTATAACAATTTGCATTTCAGGAGCTAAAAGCACTTTAAATAAAAAACATTACCAGAGCCTGCAAATGCCCTACAAAGTTTTAGTAATTCTAGGGTGTGTTATTTCTACCACTTGCTGGGCTATGCTATACTTTGGAACAGAAAGTACTACTGACAGCCCCTCACACTTTGGCTGTGGTACTGGGACTGAAGCAGAAGATGCTGACATGGTTGTCCGTAATCCATGCACAACGCCTGAGGAGGGGACTGAAGAGGCTCATTGGTGGGGCTTATGGGGAGAAGAGGTTGCCAGGATCGGATGCAGGAGCTGCGGGGTTTGGATCAAGGTTATTATATAACACTAGCAGAGTAAGAGAAAGCAGTTATAGAAGAAAATCCTGCCATTTGTTAGAATAATTATTATTTCAGCAAATTCCTTCAGTTAAATCTTCATTATGTCCATAGGATACCAATGCAATATCAATGTTGTTTTCTGATGCCCAGCTGCTTTTGCTCATTTTTGTTCACTGGAATTTGAAGTTACTTGACACTTCTAATCAGCTACTTGAGCTCCAAAGATTATTTTCACTTATTGTGTTCTGAGTCATTGCAACAGATTTCATTGGGAGCTTTCAAATGAGAGCTGATCCACTGATTAAAAAATGGTATAGTTAAAAAAAAGAGGGGGTGGAACCACCTATTTTTCTGTTTTCTAGTTTAATTCCCTGGTTTGAAAACAACTGCTGAACATATGAGTTCAGCATACTGGGCCCACAGTCCCCAAAAACAACAGCTTTTTTGAGAGGCTGAGAGGCTTGGGAGATCCAGCTTAAGTAATTTGGGTTTTTACGGTGAGATTTCTTTATCCTGCATGGTTTCACAGATTTGAAGAGCACTGTCAGCCGTATGTATAGCAAACAAAAGGAAATAAATGGCCTTGCGAATGGGACGGATCACATCTTGAAATATATTTGCTGGTGACAGGTTAATTCATTTGTGTTGCTTTCGAACACTCATGTTTGCTGAGCTGAACTTGGTGTTTAGGCTCAGGAACTCTGCATTTTTGCACCCAACCATTTTTACTTCACCCTAACACAAACTATCCACTAACTTCTGTAGCCGATTTTTCTTGTCAGTAATTCCTGCAGCCCTTACGCTGAACTCATTTTTTCCTGATGAGCTTACTTGCTTCTGGTACTCATGTGCCCCTGCAACAAGGCTGCAGGATGCCCCTCACACACATCAAAGAGCAAATATCCAATTATGTCCTGAGGGTCCAGTGTTTATACATTCACTCGTTTTCTGCTCTTTCACGTACGACTCTAAACAGCCTCCAGTACCAACAGTGACATTGTTCATGCTGTGTTATGAGAACTGTAAGACTTATAGCTTGCCCTTTGTGTATGTATTCCTTTGTCAAACAGGAGGAGCATTCTGACTGAAGTATAAACATTCTGAAGCAACCATGGTCCAGGGGCAGCTCTATTTAATAAATTAGCAAACTGAGGTGGGACTGAGAGATATAGGGATTATTAAACAAACAGCATTCTGCCCCCGCCCTGGCCCAAAGGGGGAGTCACCTCTTTAAAATACTCTACTGCCCAGAAAAATCTAGCTTTTGATCACTCTTTGTCCAGTGAAATCCATTTAATAACAAGCTGGGCAAGCCTCTCTTTGCATGTTGTGGCTGCCTATTCCAAATGGCCAACTGCCAGCAGTTTTGCTGAGAGCGGGAGCCATCTGATACTCCAGCACAGAAAAAGAGAGCAAAAGCATCAGCAGGATGGAAGGGATCAGAGAACCGAATGGCATTCAGAGCACAGCCTGTATTTTCTGTGCAGTTGAGAGACAGCACAAGTTGTACAAAAACATGATTTCGTTGGTAACCAGCTTTTGTCCAACGGGCTCTTTTGAAGGTCTAAAAATGTAAAAGTATGCTTATTATTTACAGCTTGTTAAATAAGGGCTTGAGCAACTCCAATACAAGCGAAACTGTCCTTCAAAACAGGAGTGTAAAAGAAGGGCCTTAGACATCTTTCTGATGAGGGACTACGACATGCCAAAATACTTTGTGCTATGTGTTAGCCCCATGTTTGCATTCTTCCCAGTGCCAGACTTGAACACAATGTGCTCACAATGCTTCACATTTATTGACCTAGATGTACTTTCCAAGTTCACTTCTCTTTGCCTGAACAGTAGCAAAATCTTCCACCAGACAGTACACCGGCCCATACCTTTACCATAAATTGGGCATTTGGTTGACATAAATCTTCTTCCTCTTCGCCAGCTAAAACCTCGCCCAGCCTCACTGTGTCTCTCTCTGCAGGGTCATACTGAAGGGAAAAAAAGTCTGGTTGAATCTGCAGTAAGGGCACTCCACTTGACAAAGTCTAGACTTCCCAAGCGTGGTCTCGGGTTAGGACCCTCCACAGAGCTCTGTGTAACGGTAGTGACCTCTCAGTCCTTTCCATTGCCGGAGAAAACCCTCACAGAAGGAGTCAAATACCTTGACTCCCCTGCAGTCATTGCTTGAAAATTATTGTAATCAACATCATTAAAGTCTTTGAAAACAACATAACACTCTTGTACACTCATATTGCAAGTATTTAAGAGCAAAACTTGATGATTTATGTATAATTAACAGGAAAAGGTATGATTTAAATACAGTCACTCAAGGTAAGTAATGTCAAAGAGTTCAAAGTTTATACTTCTCACAGCTCATGCTGTTAGTAGTGCACTCAGCTCAGTAGTAATAGAGACATTTCAGCCCTTTAATATCATGTATTAACCTATTTCACTGAATTATTATCGTGCGGATTAACCCTGGTAGGCAGCTAAGTACTGCACAGCCACTCACCCACTTCCCCTCCTCACCCCCAGTGGGATGGGGGAGGAGCAAAGGAAGAGTAAAAGCAAAAAATCCTTACGGGTCCAGACAAAAATTGTTCAATAAGTGAAGGAGAAGTGGAAGAAGAAAGAAACCAAAACAGAACAAGTGAGGCAAAGGCAAACACTGTTCAGCAATAACTAAAACACTGGTGTTTTATCAGCATTGTTTTGGCCACGAATCTAAAACACAGCACTGTACACGCTGCTATAAGAAAATTAACTCCATCCCAGCCAGACTCAGTACTGTTGGTTTTGTCGACAATCTACAGCATGTATTTCCTTGACTGGGTTTCCATAGCTGGAGCCACGGTCTGCATTTGAAAAGCAAATACCATCACCCTTTCCATGACTAAGGGGAGCAGAGAGCAGTATAAACCTGCTTCGGTCTCTCCAGAAATTATGGCACAAATCCTACTGCAGTGGCCACAAGACCAAGTCTTTGTGTAGTAAAATCCATACCATGTTTGCTTAGGGCTACTAATGGTACCACAGCGGGCGAGGGGCAGGAGTGCACCAAATGAACCCTCAGCTGGTCGTGCGTAGGTCAAAAAAACTAAACTGAAATGTGCTTTCTGCTGATAACAGTTCCTCCAGATTCAGGAAGTACCATGTTGTTCCTTAGAGGAGGCAGGCTCTGACTTAAGGCAAGCTTTGCTAAACAGTCTCTAAGTTGTAAATACATCTCTAGGTTGTAAATACATGCTCTAGGTTGTAAATACATCTACTTTCTGTTTAATCTAGTGTCTTTTTTGAGATGACCTCAAGCTGCCACACTTTATCGGTGTCAGCACACTTTATCAGTGTCATCTCCACAGTGTTCTTCCAAGCAAGACAAAAACCAGAGAAGAACACAGTTGCTGACTGGAGGCCCTGCACAGCCACGGGTGGAAGTGCGTGCTGAAACACGGTAACGCTTTCCCATGGGGACCACTGGGGGAGATATGACAGCAAGGAAGGGCCATGGTCACATGAGCTCTTGAGGTGTTGTGAACTCTCTCTTTTGAGAGTGGGTATAACAATGCTAGTAGTGAGTTTCTCTAACTTTGTTTTTGTTTCTTATGTTTTTATAGAAAATTGTATTCATTTTAGTGGTGGGGGGATAATTTGGATAGATTTTGGAATGAGATCTGAAATTACAGATAATGAGGTGACACTAATAATGAAACCTGTCCAGTCACTGAGGCAACCCGATACAGGAGAATTCAAGCTCTAGAAATGGATGCTGGGGTAATAGTAATAAAAATTACAGTTCAATAACTTTTGACTGCCTACATCTTAAGCGATAGCTCTATTTATGTGTCTGCATCAGTTAACAGGACATAAATCTGTAAGAGGATGGCATAATTTTCTATTCAAATTAGTGTATTTGTGTACACATGCTGTGTTGAAAGAGGCAGAGGTCAACAAAAGACAAAGGTATGTCCCAGCTTAAATATTGCTTTCAGATTCACTCACATAACTCCTGGGCTTCAATGATTTTATCTAACTCCCAGGTAGGTCCTTGTAGGCAATTTTGGGTTTTGTTTCTCCTTTTAATTAATGAACAAACATGTTAAAGGCAGAAGAGAGAGGATAATTTAAATGTTTCTGTTGATTTAAAAAGCTAACCATGGATGACAGGAGAAAAAAAGGGAGTCCAGTTTCTCCAGTACATCTAAATGAACACAAATGACTTAAGATCAGGCCGTCAAATGTCATATAAAGTGTTCATACTTAAGAATATCATTGATTGTTAGTATGATACAAGCCATGTTTTCTAAAAGTATTAGGGTAATAAGAGTGTTTGATTTTGCAAAACGCACAAGTGGTTTCAGGTGTTGGAAATTACAATGGGATTTGGGGCCTCAAAATGGCAGAGGGATTTAGCCACACAACTTCCATTAATTTCAAAAATAGCTGAATGGCTAAGTGCCTTGGTTGACTTTGTAAAACTTTTTGTCTTTTTAAATCAAAGCCTAACACTAAGTAGTGTTTGATCTCAGCTTTGTTTTTCTTGCAGATGTTTCAAATCAGCAAGGAAAGACATTAGTGCCTAACCTTCTGTTCAATTACTTTGATTCTCCCCAGTTGCCTTTTCCTGTTTATGCTAATAAGCAAAATACTACTAATAGCTTTTTAATCATTATTATATTCCTAAGAACCAAGGTGACGCCTATTTGAGTTTACTTAGCAAGACGCTTTTTATTTGGGAACACATGTACATGCTTAATTGTGAAACCCAGCTACTGAAAGAACAATCCAGCAAACCAGAGAAGTAAGGGGCTGAAATGGTCTATAAACTCTGCTTAGTCCAAATTAGCAATGTGGGCCACAGTAGTGTGTTGTGTTTTTGTCATCAATTGCATATATTAACAGCTACACATGCAAAACAAATTCCCCTTTGTGGAGAATGAATTATGTAAATATAATTTACAGCATTAATTTGGCCTTGTAAATTTAATGCACTCAAACATAAAAAGGTTTTCGTGCACTGAATATTCCTGAGGCAGTTTAATATGCTTAAAATAAATATTGAGCAGCTGACGGAAAAACACGCCCTCCATATCACAAAAGCTGTTTTAAAACAATAATATAAGTGCCTAATTAATATTTACTGTCCAGGGATTAAATACCTAAGTAAATTTTCTTTATAAAATGTTAATTGTACAATCTATACAGATGGCAGGTATTTAAGGGAATAGATCACAAATGGGCAAGGCAAAGGCACATTATAAATGCTGCTATCTTCAAAAATGCTTGCTGAGAAATAAGAGCAGTTGATACAAAAGCGAATTCAAGTTTGAGGTCTTTGGCATATAAAGTGTATTTTCCACCAGCTCCCAAGTTTCCTGAAAGAAAAGGTAGTATAATTTCCACAAAAAAAAAAAAAAAACCCTACCTTTAATTTGAAAGGATTTATGTTAGTAAGACCATCAAATGGTTGTTCACAGAAAGAGAAATGAAGTGAGGCTCAGCCCCAAACACAACAGTGAGGCTGCCACGCTGCAGCTGTTTAGCTACCCTTTGCTGGTATCTTTCTTTGACCATTAACTACTTCAGCTTTTGAGCTCATCCATACCTCAGAACTTGTTAAATTCTACCAGATGAAACTACCTTGTCTTTCCTTTTGGTTCTAAAATTTAAAAATAAATTTGACTGGGTGAAATAAAGTAAATCCCTCAAGTGAAAATGGTACCAACTTCTTTCCTTTGCTTTTTAAAGTAGAGGGAAGAAAGAAAAACATCTCTGTAAGTGTCAGTTCTCTATGATTTCTCTCACTGAAGTGCATCTTCAAGTATCTATCTCAGGGATTATAACATGGTCTTTTACAATCAGTCTTCTTGCCTTGCTTCAGCCAAATCCTCCTTATCCTCAGTAATGGATTAGTTTGCATTTAGACTACAAACAAAAACCTTGTGTTACTTTTCTGAGCACTATCTTTATTTAAAAAAAAATCTGTTTTGCAACTTTATCTTCATGCAAAGGTAGTAACTGAATAATATTAAACCTTGCTCTCTGTCCAGCCAACTGGAAGCAAGCCTGAGGAAATCAAACCTCCCACCAGACACATGAGATCCAGGCTTGATGGAATTAAACAAAGCTGCTGGTGGGAGGACTTTATGATCTTATGAGGGTTTTTTTTAAGGTTGAAAGTGGTGGGTCTGCTCCTAAAGGAAATTAATTTGTATGAAATCAGGGTTCTATCATGACCACTGAAAAAGAAAAACACAAAGAGCCAGGGTGTTATAGAGGTAAAAGGTCTGTTAGGTGTTCAACCACGGGGCATTAATCCTTACCAATGGTAAGGCTTGAAGAGGTGAAGCGATGCTTTGGAAACCCCTTCTGACCTGGAGGAGTGATGCCCAGGGACAGTGGTGTCACAGCATCGTTTTGCCTGTATTTATGTGCATGTTTGGCATTTCAAGCCAGGCTGTGTGAAAGGAGTGTGGCCTACACTGCCAAAATACAAGAGGGATCTCACACTTGGAGTATTGATTAGCAGCCTGCCAGTCAACAACTAAGTGGAGAAATCTGATTAAGCCAATCACTGATTTTTATAAATATCTAAGTCATTATCTATATACAATATATTCACCTAAATGTGAATTAATTTAAATTCTATATTACACATTCAAATAAAGGCAGGTGCATGAGATAAGTTCATCTGAAGGTGCAATCGTTCACAGGCTCTTAATTTCTCTTCTTTATAAAGAAAGACAAAAATTACCTGCGAATGATCATAGTACTCAGGAGGCACGTTTGCATCATTTGCATGCACTGATGCTAGGAGGCACAAAGTTGCTGTTTCTCTGCTATGAAGTTTAGACTTCATGTTTCACTTTTTTGTAGGCATTTAAGTTAAGTAAGTAAACTCAAACCACAGCCTTCTTGCTGTGTAGCCTCTAAAACATATAGATTCAATCCTGGAACTTCTTTAATCCATGAAGAAGAAAGACAAGAAAAAGATTAGGTTTAACTGAAAGCTATTCCTCATGGTCCACTGAAAACATTTAAAGCTTAGTAAATCATTCTTTTGCTAAAATTAAAGCAGAACTTTATGATTTCCCAAATCATGCTAAGAGTTGGACAAGAGCTGTAATAGCTTTTAGAAGAGTCTTTAAGTGCTCAAGCAGCTAATTAATTCAGAAATAATTTTGGAATATGGATCTGCACCATGCTCCTGACTTTTTTTTCTGAATCACTGTTGGCCATGTTTTAAGTGGCATTCACAAAACCGTGTGGTATAGCTCACTTAATATTTAGGAAAACTGTGAGAATTCTAGCAAAGAGCATTTTCAAAGAATTCAAAGACTTTATAAGTTTAATATCTGTAAACTTTTTTTAAATTACTGTTGCATTATGATAGTTGTGCACTGCCTCTGTGCAATTTGTAGCAGGACTGTAGTATGGGAAAAATGAGGGAAATTAATTCTAGCAAAGTAGTTTTGTTTAGAGTATGCAGCACATCTTATTGCAGTGATGCATAAAGAAATGGCAACAATACAGTGGCAGCCAAGTGTATTGAAACACAACACAGGAAATGTTGCCAGCTGGCTCTTGCAAGAGTTTCTAAAATATACATTTCCCCATGTCTTTCCCTGCTATGACCTCTAAGATAGTTTTTTACAAACAAGGGTTTATGGTGTAGCTCAGCAACGTTTGACAGTTCAGTCCCTTTACTCTCCGAAGAGCTTATGAAAGCTTTTGGCTGGTAATCAAGACGACTGATATCTCCTTGTGGCTCTTTCAGTTACACATGGGGATAATAGAGAGTGACCTTAAAGGTGCCTGGGACCTAACCTTTTAAGATAATTAATAGATATGAAGAGATACCATCCATTTGATTCTACTATGAAAATGATCCACGGTGACTTAACAGCCACCACAGAAGATATCACATGGAGAGAAAGCTAGGGCATTAGCTGTCCTCAGTGACTGACATCTGAACCCAATGGACCATTTCTTTTGGTGTGAGACACAGGAGGACAGAGATCACGCAAGTCCATGGCAAGCAGGGATCAGCAGCAGCAGGAGTCCTGTTGGCAGGACAATGGGATGCGACAGTGGATACCAAAGAGCAAGAGCCAGTCTCCTCGCTGCAACATGTCATGGGAGAAGGGGCAGCTGAGGCTAGGTCTGAGGATGAAGACCAGCTCAGGCACAGGGATTAACCAGGAATTGAGAGACTTGTCAAGGATGAAGGCCTGCACTAGGTCCCAGGAAGGGTATGAAGTGTATGCTTACAGAAGGAGTGTATGAAGGGAGAAAGAAGAGGTTCTCATTATCTTTCCTTTAGCTATTATAAAACTTACCATTTTACTTGTGCAAGAAAGAATCAGACTCTTCACAGAATGTGACTCCTAAGAATTAAAAGGTGTAATCAAGAAAATCTTTGATGCAGCAGTTCTGCCTCAGACCTCATATTTCTTGCCAAAAGCCTGTCAGGCAATCTAGTATTATCCCCGTGAACTATCCTAATCTGCTCCTCTGTGGCACAAGTGACCTAGTAAATTTGCTGTGCCGAGCAGTGAGTGGCATAATGCTGCTTTAATGTGTATGCTTCTGTGAAGCTGCCGAAAAATGAGACCATGCCGTACCTTCCTAGACCAACTCTGTGTAACTCATGTTTTTGCTCTCCTCCCTACTCTCTACAAGGGTCCTTGAGCCTCTTTGGCTATATAGAGCAGCCGACCTTCTACATACCTGCCTTCATTCACAGAACACACCTCAGACGTCCCTGCAAATCACCCTATGCATAGGCTTGGGCCTGACCGTACAATGCAGCAAGGATACAGCTCAACTTCTAAAAAAAAAAAGGAAAAAAACCCCAGAACTACCAGAAAACCAAAGCTGCAGCACTGTATTGCAGCAGACAATTTTGACATTGACTATTCACAATTACTTTTTTATACAACAGACTGTTTTGGAAGGTGAATACTACTAACACTTCTTTCCTTAAGTAAAGTCTTTAAATGCAGAGTTTATAATCTAGTTACATTCTCACTTTATTACCACCAGTGTGTCTGCCAGAATTAAAAAGTCTGCTATGTCTTTTACCTAATATACCTAATATATAAGTTGTTTCTAGAACATAAGAATTCCATTTTACTCTTACAAATTCAAGCACAAGACACCCAGCCAACTTGGTTTTAATTTCTTTTTGTTAACAAAAATGTACGTTACCTCTAAGAGAGATGGAAATTTGAAAGTCAACACAGCAGTTTTCCAGCATGAGCCACAATTAGAAATGAATTAGTTTTATCTGAAATAAAAACCTCATGTTTATTGCTGACAATGTTTAGTAGCTTCATCTTTGTTAATTGCAACAGCCACAGAACCCCTTTTTCTGCTTCAGGATGCGTTTTTGTGTTTCAGAGTCTTTAACAGTGTTGTGGTATGGCTTTGGAATAAAAAATTAAGAATGTTTCTGTCATATCAATAATCATTTACACATCAGGGAAGGTTTGACAACAGCAGGAAAGAAAGGATGCACAATGCAGCTACGTAATTTTACTACTATTCCCAGAACTTTCAAGTTGTAATACTGAAACACAGGATCCACTAACTCTGGTAATTATCTAAACTCATTTCCAGATAAATTATATGGATAAATTAGCTACTAAAATAAGTGTGCATTAAAGATCTTCTTTAAAAAACAAGTAGAATTGAAGGTCAAACATCTAAACCCCCCTCCACACAGCAGGGTTGTTTTTAGGTTTGTTTAAAGCTCTGAGTTCCTAGGGAGAAGGTTTGCCTGTGGAAACAAAAAATACGCTGCTTTTCTATATCATTATCAGAAGAGCTTTCACAGAATAAACTATTTTATTTATAGTAGACGAAGGGCTCTTGAAACACGCCAGACTGCCAGATTTCAGGGCCACAAAGCAGGCAGAAAAAGAGCATGTAACATGCACATTGTAAAGCCAGTGCACCTTTGTAGGAGAGGGTTTATGCTTCTGCTGCTTGCGCTTTGGGCCCGTTGCACAGGAGCCAGTGACCCACAGCCCATCTACCCCAGCCAGGGGCTGCATGCCCAGCGTGTCCCTCAGGCTGTGCCATGCCGTGCCGTGCCGTGCCGTGCCATGCCGTGCCACACCATGCCATGCCACGTGCCTTCCCTGGGCCGCAGGACAGACACAGTCCATGTGTGTTCCTGGAGAGGCCTGCAGGCAGCTCGTGCTCGGCACCACGATTACACCTCCTTCATGGCCTTACGCTTATCTAACAGTAAGGTAAGGAGTTCTCATGGGAATATCCTTTAGAAACTGAGTTGTTTTCTTGTAAGGAAGTTGTACAGGACTTCAAATGACCAAAAGGGAGAGTTTCTCCCCAAGGACAGGATCTGCACTGTGCCATGTGTTACGGGGAAACACGATAGGGTTCTGCCTGATGTTGCACAAACGTGGGGTGCCCACTATCTGAAAGAGTGTAAGATGTTACTTGATACCTATATTCCTCTTCTTATTCTGTCTTATTAAAGCAGTTATCTTATTAGGTCACTTGCTGTTGGGCCTTTCTGACTGAGATTCAGAAGGATCCCTGCACTGGCTCGCTCTCATCCCACCCCACCTCCTACCCTGGTGCAGGACAACTTTTAGCATTAATAGCAACAGCTCTGGAGATGGTGGTTTGTTACTTCTAAAATGGGCACTTGTTATTAGAGACTGAAATAAAACTGCCTCAGTCTTTCCCATTAGACAGCCACCCACAGCTGCAGCTCGACAGCCTGGACTGAACTCAGTGCACTGACGTCAAGGTGAACAGTTCTGCATCCCATCACCAAGTGCCTAGTTTATACACTTCTTCCACACATAAACATTTGTGAGTGTAACAAACTATCTTGCTAAGCAGCTTCCTAGATGTGACGCATCCTCACTCTATCGGATGCTAGCAAAAGGTGGAAAAAATGGCCGATGTTTGATTTTTCTGTAGGCAGTTGTATTTGGGGACAGTCTTTGACTCAGTAAAGCTGTACCCTTTCAAATGTATGCAGTAACAGATCTTCCTGTTTAGTAGCACATTTAAATGCTGAGTATTGTTTATATAGAAGGCAGCACAGCCTCACTAAGAGGGACCTGAAAGTAATTTTGTCTTCTGCAATTTCATGGGCTCTCTTACTTTCCTAGCTTTCAGTTGGGTCATTTTTGTTTTGGAAGATGCCAGAGGAAGGAGGAAACCAGCTCAGCAGCCATTTCTGGTTGAGGCCTGAGCTCTGTTGGTCTGAAATCCCTGAGTGACAACATTAACTATGCTCTTACTTAGAAGCTATGCACTTATGTATGCAAGAAATAATGACAAAATTCCTCCCAAAACAGTGGTGAGAAATGCTGTCCCAGCACAGCACCTGATGAGGTGCTTTTTTGAAGCTACAAAACAGAAAGCAGAGTTGTTTTCAGATTTCAGCCAGAGGTATTGTTGTTTTCAGATTTCTCTCTAGCTGGCATCATGTGGGCATGACAGGATGAGAGAAAGCAGACCAAGACAAAGCTAAATATCTGTGTTATGATTCTGTCTTCCAAGAAGAGATTTCCTGTAAGGTAAGTACTGCTATCTTTAGATGAGGTCCTCGAGCCTACAGCAAAGTAGCACATTGGTGTTGCAGATGCAACTTCAAAGGTTGATGATCAAGTTAGGCAATCTTCCTTAGTTTGAAACTCGAGGGAACAGGTCAATAGCTAACTTAGAGAATTTGCTAGTTTGAAAGGAACAAAAATATGCCAATAGAATAGAATAGAGTAGAATAGAATAGTTCTGTTGAAAGAGACCTACAACAATCATCTAGTCCAACTGCCTGATCAAATCAGAGCTGTCCAAAAATTAAAGCATCTTATTAACAGCAGGCTTGGGGCATCAACCACTTCTCTAGGAACCCTATTCCAGTGTTTGGTGAACCTCTCAATAAAGAAATGCTTCCTAATGTCCGGTCTAACCCTCCACTGGGCACAGCTTTGAGCCATTCCCGCATGTCCTGTTGCTGGATGCCAGGGAGAAGAGATCAGCACCTCCCTCTCCACTTCCCCTCCTCAGGAAGCTGTACACAGCATTGAGGTTGCCACTCAGCCTCCTTTTCTCCAAGTTAGACAACCCAGAATCCTCAGCTGCTCCTCACGGGACATGCCTTCTAGCCCTTGCACCAGCTTTGTTGCCCTCCTCTGGATGCATTCAAGGACCTGAAGATCCTTCTCACATTGTGGGGCCCAGAGCTGCACACAGTACTCAACATGAGACCTTATCAACGACATACATGAATACAGCGACACAGTCACTGCTTTTGACCAGCTGGTTATGCAGTGTTTGATGCCCCCCAGGATGTGATTTGCTCTCCTGGCTGCCAGGGCACACTGCTGGCTCACATTGATCCTGCTGTCAGCCAGCACCCCCAGACCCCTTTCTGCAGGGCTGTTCTCCAGCCACCCGTCTCCCAATTTACACTTGTGCCTGGCGTTACTCCATCCCAGGTCCAGAATCTGGCGTTTGGACTCGTTAAATGTCATGCCACTACTCATTACCCAATGCTCCAGACTATCCAGTTCGCTCTGCAAGGCCTCATGTCCCTCAAGAGAGTCAACAGCACCCCCCAGTTCAGTATCATCAGCCAACGTGCTAATGGTGCATCCACTTTTTGTGGCCAGACCATTGATCCTTATATGGAACAGAATTGGCCCTAAAATTGAGCCCTGAAGAACACCACTGGTGACTGGCCACCAGCCAGATGTAGCCCCATTTACAACAATGCTTTGAGCTCTGCCCTTCAGCCAGTTCGGAACCCTGTGCACCATGTACTTGCTTATCCCGCCGCGGGACAACTTGTCTGGAAGAATGCTGTGAGGGACACTATCAAAAGCCTTACTAAAATGCAGAAAAACTACATCCACCGCTTTCTTCATCCACTATGTGGGTGATCTTATCATAGAAGGATAGAAAATTAGTTAAATAAGACTTTCTGTTTGTGAATCCATCTTGACAGTGCCTGATGATTGCATTATTCTTTAAATGGCTTTCAACTGTACACACTATAATCTTCTCCATATTTTTTCCAGGAACAGAGGTTAGACTAACAGTCTTCCCTCACACTCTTTTTGTAGATTGGAATAACATTGGCTAGCTTCTATCTAGCAGGGACCTCCCCCGACCTTTGGTAGATGATTGAGAGGGGTCCTGCATAACATTCACTAGCTCCTTCAGTAATCTGGGATGAATCCCATCAGGCCCTACAGAATTGTGAACATTCATATACAGTTGGTTCTTTACAATTTCAGTGTCCACAAACGAAAAATCACTTTCCTGCACTCATGGTTCTCCAACTCAAGGGACTGGGAAGCCCAAAGTATGTAAATATTTCTTAAAATTGAGGCAGAAAAAATATTGAATACCTTCACTTTTTCTTCTTCCCTATTAGTCAGACGACCATCATCAACAAGTATCAATCCAACTTTTTCTTTAGACCTCCTCTTGTTATCTGACCCCTTCTTGTTATCTGAAAAAACTCTGGCCAGTTTCAACTCTAATTGAGCTTTGGCCTTTCGTGTCTTCTCCCTGCACATATGAAACACACTCTGCGATCTTCCTGCGAAGCCTCACCTCGCTTCCAGAGATGATAGAATTTCTTTTTCCTCCTGAGCTCCACAAGGAGTTCCCTCTTCAGCTAAGCTTATCTTTTGCTTTGTTTGCTTGACTTCTGACACAGTGGAATTGCCTGCTCCTGTGCTTCTAAAAGGTGGTTTTTAAACACTGACCAGCATTCGTGGACTCCTAAACCCTCAAAAGCAGATTCCCTGGGTACTCTGCTAAATTGCTCCCTGAACAGCTTAAAGTTTGCTCTCCTGAGTTCGAGGGTAGCAAGTCTGCTGTCCTTTTTTCTCATTACACTCAAAATTTTAAAGTCAACCTTTTCACGATCACTGTGGCCAAGACAGCCAGCTACCATCACAAGTCTACCACCAGTCCTTCTCTTATCACAAGTAGCAAGTGTAGGAAGGCATCTTTCCTAGTTGGCTCACTGAGCACCTATGCCAAGAAGTTATCTCCTACAAACCTCAAGAATTTCCAAGACCTGCTCATCACTGTAGTATGATATTCCCAGCTGATGTCTGGGAAGCTGAAATCTCCTATACGGACAAGGGCTACCCATCCAGAAACTTCTAGTTGCCTATAGAATGTTTGAGTGACATGAGTGACATTTGCCCTCTTCTAGTCCTTAACAGCCTCTCTTACTTGCCACGACCTTTCAAGAGATAGGCAGGAGTGGCCTTACAATGACATCTGCCAGCTCCCACAGCACTCATGGTTGTAACCTATCAGGCCTCATGGACTGACATATGTTTGGTTTGTTTAAATGTTCCCTAACCTGATCCTCCTTCACCAAGGGCAAGTCTTCTTTGCTCCAGACTTTCTCACAGGTCTCAGGGACCTGGGACTCCTGAAGATGGGTCTTACCAGTAAAGACCAAGACAAAGCAGCAGTAAGCTCACATTTTCCCTAGTCTTCCTTGTGGTGGTGATATACTCATACAAATCCTTTTTGTTGCCCTTCATGTGCCACTCCAGATTCAACTCCAGGTGGGTTTTGGCTTTCCTAACCCCTTTCCTGCATGTTCAGGCAGTGCCTCTCTGTTAATCCTGAGTTACCTGATGCTGCTTTAGCCACTTGAATGCTTCATTTGAACACTAGCACAATTATTATCCATATCTCTATTAAAATAATAATGGCTTTCAGACTTAGAAAATGTGTTACAAAGGGAGCATCCTTCATTTTTCTAAAAGCATTAGGAGAACAATGCTGCAATGAAGAAAAAGAGTGACTAGGGTGTTTTGTGCACGAAAATTGTTTACACAGGATGAGAAGAAAGGTGGATGTCACTGTAAGACAGTCGAAGGAAAGTGACTTGTCTATGGTCTGAGTTATTTAAAAATCAAATAAGATTTTCAGAAGTACTAAAGACACTGATGACCTCCTTCACCTCTTGCTGCCTTTTTACATTGGGAATCTATAAGTGTAGCTCTCTTTTCTCCAGACCTTTGTATCACCTAGTCCGTAGATTTGTCGTGGCAAGGAAACCCATTTTATACATAGGGAAAAGTGTCTATAAGAAGCCATTTGCATAACCGGGGCCCAAGACTATTAGGTGCTTACAAAAAGGATCTGCCTCCCTCTTTGCTTAAAAGTGCCTAACAAAGTAGCTCCATGACTCTCTAAATGCTACTAAAATTCAAATATTAAATTATAATAATGTTATGGTAATTTCAGCTGTCTAGTCTGTGTTTCTTTTTTTTTTTTTACATGTTGCAGTCTTGATGATAGTAATTATGTTAACATTTTTGTAAAGATTAAGAGAGCAAACTTTTTAAGTCTGTGCAATATTTTGATCTTTGTAAAGTCACTATGTGCCAGTAAAATACATTCATAAATAAACACATAACTAACATGTTTGGTTCATGATGCAGTACCAAATAAAAGGACAAGAAATTGAAAGATAGGTTAAGTCTTATGTCACTTTTAAGATAATTGATTTTAAATGCTCGTCAGGTCACTGTGACATTGAAAAATGAGAATCAAGGGAAAATAATCCACAGGAGTTTCAATTTAAACTAATATTTACTGATGTAACTCCATTTTTTAATATAGCCTTGAGTATCAGTTTACATTTTAATATGCAGGCCTTGAGTACAAGCTGTCACATGAAATTCATATTACTGCCCTTGGAAGTGTTATTCTCTGACTATCTGAAGAAAAACAACCTCTTTAAGAGGAACCTACATTTTACATTAAAAAAAAGCTCATTATTTAGCAGTTCAATAATATCAGACCTCACTAACCTCTGCGCTTCCATGAGCTCAGAAATACCATGGCAAAATCTTCTGTTGCATAAGGTTATTAGTCATTCTGACCAGCTGCTTTCAAGATCCTTTGCCAAGTCTCTTTCTGGTAAGTTTTCGTCCCTCAAACAAGCCAGAGTTAGGAAGCATGACTTCTTCAAAGAGTTTTCATTACAAGGGCAGAGAAAAGAGGGTTTGCCACCCCATATCTTGATTGTTTAATAGCTCTTAGTACTTGCAGCTCTTTCATTTCACTGATACAGTACCTGCACATAGCTAGGACTTCTTAAACCCAGGTCATATTTACTTAATTTCTTTTTTTTTTTAAAAAAAAAAAAAGGGATTTAAGCATTCTCCAGGCACCTAGGTTTGAAGTCATTGACCGCACTAAGTAGATTATTTTAATTGCAGGATTGAAAACCCACCAGTTTAGAAACTTCCAGCATTTATTGTTAAAATGTTTTAAAACTGCTGTATGTCATAATGGGAGTACCTAGTCCAAATAATTTATTTACAATATTCCATCTTATTGCCAGACAAGAACATAGATGTGTTTGCTTACACAGGTAGTTACACCCCTAAAAAACTTTGGAAAAGAAAAAACTGTATTTATTCATTCGTGGCTAACCCTGTATATATATGACAGCAAGGTAGATCCATTTTCTGTGCTTGTATATCACCTTTAATAAACTGCTATCTGCAGGGTTCCTGCACCTACGTTGAGGACAGAAAGATGATGACAGAGTTACAATCTACTTCTCTGCTCTGCAAAAGAAACTTTAATGCTACAAGTTCCTCTTCTCATTTAAATTAATATTATTTTGTCATTAACTGCGGTGACAGCAGTATTCTGCCTCTAGCACACAGAAATGCTGCAAAGCAAGGACCAAATTTAATCATGAAGAGAACCTAAGAGATAAGGCGTAGTGATCAAGTCTTCAGCTACTTAATCAGCTATCAAATATAACCGTACAGGGCTTTCCCTGCCCTTTCCGGTAAGGTACATTAATAAATAGCCTTCCTTAAACAAATACAGCTAATATGTACTCCCAGACTAACTGGATCTAGTTAATGAAAGAGAATGTAGTATAACATATGCATGAGGAGGTGCTCTTTGCATCTTAACAGTGATTTGAAATTGTCTGGTTCACCTGGACACGTGTGTTTTTTAAATGTCATTGCCAAAAGAAAATTGATTAAATGTAATGCTATAGTAAACAGCAGGCTGCTGTGGCTGGGTCTATAGTATAACAACAGATGGCACAGGTTAAATCTATTTATTAGCAGTCACTTGGCAGGGACACTGAAAAAGAGAAAGAAAATAGACAAACAGCTGACAGGTGTAACACAGCACTTGACATAATGGTTCCACAGCTTAAAACTAAAATACTTTTCACTTTCCTGTCTCTGTCCCTTAGCCTTCCACCAAAAATTTTTGAATTGTACTGTTTCCAATTAGGAATTTTTAAAAATCTGCACACCAATTACTCTAGGATATTGCTGGACACCTAGTTTTCCACTGCTGAAAAACAGGAAATTTATTATTACTCCAGTGGAAAATCAAGGACCAGAACTAATGCAAAGTCGTTACACAGTGATGGAGAGCTAGTCTGCTATGGCAAAGATGGGTAGCTTAACTGCCCATCAAGTGCTTTCACACTAAATTCCCTCCCCTCTTTGCTTCTATTACTGCTGCACTGTAATTCTTTAAGAATTAGGATGCTATTTTTCACAGATATTATTCTTGTTTTCTCTATGAAGTTTCTGAAGTGATTAGATATTAGGAAAAAAATTTTTGACAATGAGGGTTGTAGAACACTGGAACAGGTTGCCCAGAGAGGTGGTGGATGCACCATCCCTGGAAACATTCAAGGCCAGGCTGGATGAGACTCTGAGCAACCTGATCTAGTTGGGGATGTCCCTGCTCCTTTCAGGGGGGTTGGACTAGATGAACTCTGAAGGTCCTTTCCAACCCTAACCATTCTATGGTTCTATGACTAAAAATTATTTTTAGTGTTTCAACTTTGTTTTTAGCCTCAAAAATCTAGCGGGCAATACAGTTGACTGTGTGTTTAGAAGATAATTATCTTATTATTGTTCCCTTTGAGCTTCTTAAAATAGCAATGTATTTTTTTTTTTAAGGGCACAAGGCTGCTAACTCTGGTGCTAATAATACAGTGATCATATCTCTGTATCATCTTTTTCCCCCTCTTCTTTCAAAGGTTTGGAGTTCATGGCAAAAAGGGTAGCTTGGTCACCATTAAATCAACCTCACCTCACATCCTTTCATAAGTGTAAAATTAATTCTAAGCAATACTGATTATACCAGCTATATCCTGGCCTTGGTCAAACCTAATTACTGTTTCATGTGGTGTTGCACTCCATTATTTTTTCCAGGTAACATGCCCTCCTTTTCCCTCAGCAGCTTTTATAGGCAGCTCCTTGTTGATGAATAGTAAGAGCTGAAAAAACCTACAAAGAGTCTCAAATGACCTCTTTTGCATTGTAAAAAGATATGTGGATTGACAAATACACTAGGATGTGTTATTATCCATTATTCAGTTTTACAATTACTGAACACCTGGCATGGGGAAGGTGAGATGGCTGTTTGCTTCCCATCAGCTTTAGTGTTGATTTCCAACAGGCACCAAAGAGAACACCAATTTCACCCTTTTAGAAGAGATAAAAACATGAAACAAAAATAATTTTACCCAATATTAAGAGGTATAGATTTAAATGTTAGCTTTAAAGGTTACGGATGGCACACCTTTTCTTAAAGTATCATTTATATAAGGCTTCTTTGTGGACCTGAAATAAGTCTAACAAGGCTTGTGAAAGGTCAGTCTATTTCAAGCCTACAAAATAACAAGGAGATAGGTCAAGGAGGTGTGACACTGCAGTTGGGTATAGCCAGACAAAGAACATTTTATTTTGTCTAGCTGATATTATCCAGTAGAGCTGAATCAAGTTGATTTTCAAATGTAATTAAAAAAAAATAAATTCTGTAAATTGCAGATAGAAAAGTTTTATAAAGTTTGTTTGACCTCTGTTGGCTGTTGACTGGTTCTGTGCCTTTGTTCTACTGATTTAACATTTTCCATTTTAATTTGTAAGCTACAAACTTCAAAGAAACATATGGATACATCGGTCTTGCCCATCTTATAAAAAAAGAAATCTTGAACAAAATTAAGGGGAATAGAATATTTGTTTAAAACAGCTTTTTGAACCGCTAGAAATTCACAGGTAAGACTACAAGTAAAACAAATGGCACTGGTGAAAATATTAATTTTAACTTTGACTACTCTTCATGGAATAAAGGAAGATTTATGCACAAATAAATCTTGGGTTATTTTTCTTTAATGTGTGCAGAGGTGTGTTTTTCTCAGCACTGAATGAATTTCTTGATGGTTTATAATAAAAGCAACATGACCCTCAGATACCAAGCCTTATATTTATCAAGAGCGTTGATCTTTTGATCAGTACATATGCCAAATCTACGCAGAATGCTTTTCCAGGGGTCATGGGCATAGAAGGAAGAAAAAAGAAAGACATGTTAAGGAACATGTTATAAATACAAAAAAAAAGACTCAGTCATTTGTAGTGCCAGTCCACATAAAGCCCAAACTGTCTGATGTGTTAGTAAATGATAGTCAACCACAAAACACTAAGGCACAAAATGCTTTGCATAGTAAGTCTTAAAATGACAATGTTAGAAGATAGGCTGGAGTCTTTCAGTGCAATTTGCAGACTTTTTCACACCCAAAGATATTTCAGCTGACTTCAGTGAGCTGCTCAGATTTGTTCTTCTGAGTTTGTCGTTAAAGGGCATTGGTCATTAGAAGTGAGAAAGGACAACAGAGGCATTGATGATATTCCAGCTCATAAAATGTACTGACTAAAGCCCAACAACACAACACTGCATTTACACCACTATCTCATAACAGAAAGATTGTTTTTGTTTTCCTTTCCTGTTCCTGCCTCCCACTCTAACCTGTCTATAGGGTCCATAGGATGCACAGATCCTGGCAGCCAGACAGGACAAGGCCAGAAAGGGCAGGAATCAATGTTAGTGCCTCTGGCTGGCCAGACTGCAGGACCTCATAACTCAACATAAGCAAGTCTTCTTTTTTTGACCACGTAAAATGTTTGTTGGACCAGACTTTGAAAAACTCAATGATGTTTTTGAAGAACAAGTAGCAATAGTTGCTGTCTTCAGACATACAGTTGTATTTGACACGTACAGATGATATTGTCTGCTGTTTTAATGCTAGGAAAAAATAACTAATACAAATATATGAAGTTTTATTAGCCATGAAAAGGTCATATCTCCCACCGACACCCGAAATGTATATGCATTGTCTTTGTTATGGCTTCGGTCTCAATGCAAGTTCATGAGAAAATGAGTTTTTGATAAACACTTTTTATTAACATCTGTTCTACAGATCAGCTGGAGCTAATACATGTTTAGCAATGCTTCAGTATTTAAATGGTACCAAAAGTCTTATAGACTGATATTCCCTGACTGAAATTAGTTCTTTGGCAATTACTGTTCCAGCTTTTATTTGTGGATGCTTGTGTCAATGGAAGAAGTGCATTGCTGCATCTCAAAGCAGCATTAGAACTGAGGAAAATGCTGCCACTTTTACAGTGAAAATATATGTCTAGAGGTGAAAAAAAATTACAGGACACAAAAATAAACAAAGGGAGAGGCTGTTCCCTTGGCCCAAGGAGGCAAAACAATACTTGTGAAGATGAGTTAAGTATGGCTTCAGGATACAGACATTTAAAAAAAATATAGTCTCCAGACACTTGAAAACTTAATATGGTAATAAATCTGCTTTAAACTGAGATACAAGGCTGCAGACATTGTTCTCCTAGCCCTAAACACGCTTGCTAGGTGCTCAGTCTCTAATTCATCTGAGGAAAGGCACAAGAAGGCATTTGCTTTGGGCTGGTCAATTAACAAGCATAATGCTTTAGATACAGCTAAGTGTACCAAATTCTGCCCTTGAATAAACTGATGTGATTGTCCTGAAAGTCCTCGTGAGTGACAATCCTGTGCAAGTCAATAGACATCCATTTACTGTGAATTCTGATGATCCCACAAGTGCCAGGAGGCAAACAGAAACACTTCATTTCCAGCATATGCAAAGTTAAATAATGCTGCCTTTTAATTGCTCTTTAAACTCATCAGATCTGTTTGTGAACATCTGCCATGTGTATTACACTAGTTTCTCAGCATTTAGGTCAAGACTAGGTATGCAACTGCTAGAACTATCAAAAGCAAGATGGGAACCTGGAGGCTGAATGATAGTGCATTTATTTGCTGAAGTATCTTTCACTTTAAAATTACATTTGAAAGATTAAATTTTCTAAAATTGTGCCTTTTCAACATTAACTTGAAACAACTATGAAAAATTCCCATATCATAAGACTGAAAATTTCCTAAACATGAACACGGATTTTCCAGAGTTTACAGTAACATAGTACATTGAAGGATGTTCCAAAATAAGTTTTTTTTTGTTTGGGACAATAAGAAAAATAGTACCCTGTCTCTTTAAAGCAGTTACATAATTCACTTTGACATGCTAGTTGCTATTTTAAACTTGTTAACTTTATCTTGACTCTTACTTCATAAATATATATATGCATTCTTTGCTTGCTAAACAGCATGTCAATGTTTTACAAAGAGCTTTTAATCTTCTGGTGTCATCTAATTGGATAGAAGTTCTGTGTTAAGATAACATCACATTCCATAGCTTAAAAAAAATTGTAGGGCTAATAAGGCTTTAGATGTTCTCCGGTTAATTATAATTGACATTAATTCAAGAGCTGTTGTCTCCTTCCCTGTCAGCACTGAATAGAGGGAATCTCAAGAGGTAGGGACTAAAAGAAAAATGTAGTAGCTTCTCTTATCTTTGACTTAGTTAAAAGCCATCGGTGTTGGAGGCTAAACATCAGCATTTAAAAGAGTGTAGGTGCATGTAGAGTCAGCTGGAAGTTTACCAAGGTATAGAAATTGCTTAACCAGACAGAAAAGAGACTAAGACAAGAAGAGAACAGAATAGACCGCTTCAGTTGGAAGGGACCTTCAACAATCATCTAGTCCAACTGCCTAACAGGGCTGAATCTGCCAACAGGAAGGGAACAGCAGGCTACTCAGCATTGTTTTTCAGTAAAAGATGGGGAAAAAGGTCTGAGCCAGGATTATACCAGTAGGTAACCAGAAATCAGACATGACTTGACTTATGAAAAATAAAATTCTCAAAGTTAACTGAATTTTTTTATGTGGGAGATTCAGGCCAGGCAAATAGGAGTTTTATTCTTAC
This sequence comes from Tetrax tetrax, assembly GCA_009806455.1. Taxonomy (NCBI): domain Eukaryota; kingdom Metazoa; phylum Chordata; class Aves; order Otidiformes; family Otididae; genus Tetrax; species Tetrax tetrax. The sequence continues at coordinate 630,960 of WHYT01016241.1, forward strand.
TGGTTCTACTGATTATGGTCTTGGCTGCCAATCACCTATCGATGACTCTTGCAATGTACTGCACACTTATTTTACAAGTGGCTTTTCGAAGCAGGTGCTCCTATTTACATAATTCCTCCCCTTGAGAGGTCTTTACTTCTCTGCCTACAATGAGCATTGCTAGTATTGTTTTGCTAGGCTCATTCATTCTCATTTTCTTTTGGTCCTTATATAATATTATGAGATTTGTCTTTTCTTCTGAGTCTCAATGATTTTCACCTTTTCATCCAGGACTGAGAAGTTCTTTATGTTTTGTTGTCAACCCTGTCTTGCTTTTTTTTCCATCTGAGGTGTGTCCTTCTGGGTGTATCTTGTTCTAAGAGAAATCTTATACCCCAACATTTTACACAAATGTACTTCCTATTTCATTCGGTTTTTCCAATTCTCATGTTAAGGAGGCTTGAAAGATTGTCACTCTGTATGCTACCAGGCCTGCTGTGAAGTAAGTATTGCCTTCTTCCATTGAAGCAAATTAAGGATACTGCACTCATTTAAGAGAACTCTAAATTATATGTGCTCCATAAGACTGCACTGATCTGTACTCTAGCAGACAGACTAGATTCATAAAACTAGTATAACTACATGGTAGCACATCTGTTTGTCAGAGTCCAGGTCATTTATAACAAAGTACAAGTTTAGTTGTACAACTGATACAGTGCCACAAATAAGGTGTATTTCATTTTCAATAATTTATTTTTAATCTCACACTAACATGAACAGAAGAATAAAATTTTATAACTGTGTTAAAGGAAAGGCTCGAAGCTTGGAGGAGGAAAATGAAAAGTAGAGTATCATCAAATTAGTGACAAAACTGGGAACAGAACAGAGGTCTCTCTCTTCCCAGTCTTGATCCTTATAGGCTCACTCAGGTTATAAGACTGTGAAATAAAAAGTGTTTGTTCTCTGTAATAGCATCCCTGGCTTGCCTACCTCAGCTGCCTACCTCAAAAGAGACAGTTAAATAGAGCTTATCCACCTCTACTTTGAGCAACAGAAATTGCCAAATGTTACTTAAAACTTAAAGACAAAGTTCTGTTTTTACCACTAAGATAGTGACTTGGCATGTTTTGATATGTAACACCTCTAGCAGTGGAAAATCCATATATACAGTTTGGAAAGGCCCTGAGATTTACAAACAATTGTGATGAGTCCCACTAGTACCTGTTTGTACTTAAGAAACATTTTAGTCATGGCAGATTTCAGACACTGATGTAGGAAAAGAATATACTACACAGACCAACTGTTCCAGAAGATAACACAGACTCTCTATTCTAGTAAGAGGGGTGGGTGGGGGTGTGTTGGGATGGGGTAGTTTGATGTGATTATCCCCAAAAAGCATTTTACTGAAACACTGTACAGGAAGCATAATTCCGTCTTCTACTTACTTCCCTTGACTGTCATACAGTAGGAAACAATTAAGAAATGCCTCATTAAAATGTTTGCTATAATTTAAAGCTAGCTCATTTTGGAAAAGATTCGACTCTTTGTCTTGCATATAATGTTGTGATTCATCTGTGGGCAATTCCTTTTTGTTTGTTTCAGTGTTGCCATAGCAATTCTTGCCTTTCAAGTACCAAGTAAATTGTTGAAAAGTACATCTTTTCTTGATTATGTAAACAGCATGCTCCTATAGAAGGAAATACTTTACTATTATGTGCACTAACATTTCATCTATTGTAGCTGCAGTCCCTCTTTTCAATAGAAGTATATCCATTAAGGTCTTATTTTTAAATTCTCTATTTATTGTGACTTCAAAAGACTGTCTCCTCACAATGGCATTCAAAAGATTTGCTCCTCAAAAAGTGCATGGTAATCAAATTATAAATATTAATATATTTCCTTTTTCATAACTGTTTTGTAGTATCCTTCGGCAACCACTTAACAGCAAAAGTCGGCGACACATGTGCCAGAATTCTGTGTAGTATCTCTCTGTAAATTAAATTACTTTCAGGCATCTGAGCAACCCCCAAAATAAAAAGAAAAGCATTAGAAGATGCAAAGCTCACAAATGGTTTGTAATTTTCCTGCGTATAAAAGCAATGTCTTGTCAGAACTGCGAATAAATGTAAAGGGAAAAGGAGAACGGATATTGCACAGAGTTATGAAATTGATTCTTTGGGAACAGGGATGGGCAAGTTTTGGGTTTTTCAAGATCATAAGATAATCTAGGTTGGAAGGGACCAAAGTCTTTAGAACAACCTCCTGACCAAAGCAGTGTTGACTTTGACACCATACAAGACTGCTCAGGGCTTTATCCAGGAAAATCTTGAAGGATAGAGATAGTATAATCTCTTCAAGCCCCCGCTCCACTGCTTACCTCTCCTCATGTGGAAAATATTTCTCCCAATGTACAGTCCAAACCTCTCTTATTTCAATCTATGCTTGTTGAGTTTGTCTCTCTACCATGGAACACTGTGAAGAGCTTGGCTCCATTTTCTCAATGGCCTCCCACAGGTACTGAAGAGCCACTGTTAGGTGTCCTCCAACCCATTCCTCTTTCAGGCTGAACTACCACCAGTCTTCCAGCCTCTCAGCTTATGGCCTGTGCTCCAGCCTCCAACTGTCTTGGTGGCCTTCTGCTGAACTCCCCCCAGTTTACCCACATCTTTTCTGTATAGGAGGCCCCAAACTCATTGCAGCATCTAGATATGGCCTAACAAATGCTGAGTAGTAAGAGATAATTACCCCTCTCAAACTCCTGGCCATGCCCCCGTTCACATAGCCCAGAAGGCTACAGGCCCTTGCTGCTGCCCAGGCATACATCTAGTGCCGGCTCAGCTCACTGCCCATGAGATGCCCCCAGGCCATCTACAAAGTGCTTCTCCCCAGCTGGTCTGTTCCCAGCCTATGTCATTGCCAGAGTTGGTGTCATTTCAAGGTCTTAGCCTTCCCAGGACTCAACTGTTGTCCGTGTTGAATTTCATCCAGTTCCTGTTGATGGGTTCCTGCAGCCTACCTAGATCCCTCTGGATGGCAGCTCTGTCCTCAAGGGTATCAACTGGCTCCCTCCAAATGGTCAAAAGTGATGATGGACAAAAGAGTCCATCATCACCTCTCTCAGGTCACTGATAAAGGTATTAAAGGGTACAGGTCCTAGGACAGACCCTTGCTGTACTCTACATGTTGCCAGCCTCCAGACAGAGTAAGATTTGTTAACTACTACCAATAATTCAATCATTTTTCATCCACCTGACAGTCCACCACAACATCCTAACTTGAATATAGGAATATTGTAGGAGATAGTGTTAAGAGCTTTTAAAGGTAAGTGACATCCACTATTCTTCCTCTGTCCACAAATTCACTTACTTTATTATCAAAGGTAGTCAGATTGATCAGGCATGACATATCCTTGGAGAATCCATGCTAACTGTTCACAACTTCTTTCTTCACCTGCTCAGAAATAAGCTTTAAGAATAATCTGTGACTTTTCCAGGGATCAAACTGAGAGTAACCTCCTTGTAGTTCCCTGGACCAATGTTTGGCCTTTTTTTTAAATATGGGAACATGTTTTGCAGCATTTACATTTTTTTTTTTGTTTGTCAGAAATCTTTCCTAATCTCTGTGATCTTTCAAAGGTGATGGAGAGCAGCCTTTCAAGGAACTTGGACATCTTCTTCAGCACCCTTGGATGCCATCCATTTGGTCCAGGGACTTGTGTGGGTTGATAACTCGCAAACAACTCCTTACTCAAACCTCATCTTCAGCCACTCTTCTCCTTGAGCCCTGTCACAGCAGAGAGGTCTGACAGTCCTTAAGGACGGGTGAGACAAAAAATGCCACAAGTATTTCAGCCTTACCTGTGTACACCGTCACTAAATCACCCCACCCTGTCTGTCAGCAGGAGTCTCACATTTTCCTTGTTCTGTCTTTTACTGACAACATCATGGTAGAAGCTCTTCCTGATGCTCTTGACACCTCTTACAAGTCTCAAGTCCAGCTGAACTTTGGCTTTTCTGACAATGTGCCTCCTGCACAGGCAACATTTCTTAAATTCCTCTTTTGAAGCCTTGTGCCCCTCGCCTCTCCTTTATGCTTCCTTTCTGAAATGAGCTGTGCCATGAGCTCCCCACTTATCTAAGCTGATCTCCCGCTACATTTACTTGATATTCTGAGTTTAGGGATGGTCTATTCTTGTGTTTCTGGGTAAGCCAAAATCTGTTGTCCTGAAGTCTAGGATATGTGCTCTGCTGCTCTCCTTCCTCACTCCTCTCAGGATCTTGAAAACCACTATTTCATGGCCACTGTAGCCAGGGCTGCCATTAATTACCACATGCCCAGCCAGAGCCTCCTTGTTAGTGAACAGCAGATCCGGTACCTGTGTCAGGAGGTTACCCCTGACACTCTCCAGAAATTGTGATTGCTTGTGTTTTGCCAAACTGTCCTTCCAGAAGATGTCAGAGAGGTTAAAGCCCTCCAGAAGAGCCAGGGCGTGTGACACAGAGACCTCCTTGACTTGTTTAAAGGCTTTGCCCACTTCCTCATCTGTATGCCTGATCTGTAACTTACTCCCACTATGTTGTCAGCTTTACTGGTGTTTCCTCCAGCTCTGGCTCACAAGCGCTCCCCGATTCACTGTTTGTCCCACACATCTGACTGCTTCACATGGAGAACATCCCCTTCCTCTCTTCCCTGTCCACCACAGCACTCCAGTAACATGAGCTGTCCCTCCTCTTCTGAGTGACCCCAGTGATGACCCAGCTGTGTGACTGCATGTGGTGCGCTAGTCCCTCCTACTTGTCTCTTAGGCTGCATGCATATGTACTTACACACTTGAAATGCTTGTCCTTTTGCTCCATTTTACCATTTTCTGAGGCTTCTCTTCTTCTTGATCCAACATTTCCTCACTTAACCATGGGTTACCATCTTCTTTTTCCATCATTCCTACTTTAAAACTCTCCTCAACACTTTTTGGCCACCTCTGTTTTGCTGGGTGGATCCTATCTCTTCTCAGCAGTCCTCAATCTACAAATTAGGTCCTGTGGGGATGAAAGACAAATTTCTCTTCATGACACCTGCTGTGCAATGATGCGTTGATTGGTGTTGATCTGCAAAATCCATCAGCTCCCCTCCACGCCTCTTCCCTGAACCAGGAGGGCAGATAAGACTCAATGTGGATTATCATGCCCCTGATCCTCACCTCCAGAGCCATGCCATCATTCTTGGTATGTCTTGGCCTTATCACTGGAGCCCAGAGGGCTGAGCAGCAGGGAGTCCAAGCACTGGGAAAGCCACAGATTCCCACATCTGAGCTCCTCACAAGTAGCAAACCTCCTCAGACAGCAAATCAGGTTAGCAGACATGGGCCTCTGGAGTCACGATTTATTACTGACTCCTCCTGGTGCTTCTAGAGGATTCGGGCTCTGATGCTTCTCCAGACCGGGCTTCCTGCCCCTCGCCTGCTATCAGGGCCTTATGCCTACTGTGCAGCTGCAGATCTGCAGGCAAGGCAGCAGCTTTCCTCCTGTTGCCAGAAGTCACAATCTTCCACAGTCAGCCATAGTCTCTGCCTGCCTCTCCTTGTGGGCAATTGGCTCTTCAGGCTCTGCTGTCTGCAGCATCTCCAGGAAGATCTGCTCAGGACACCACGTACAACTGCTGCAGCCACAGGCACAGAGATCTGCCTCCTCCCTCTGGAAATCTGCCTGAGTCCAGGCCTCTGATGTGTGAGTCCAGGCCTCTGATGTGTTTTACCCTCAAAGCAGGGAACAGTTAGTTCCAAATACCAAAACATTTCACAAAAATTCAGCTGCTTCTCTATGAGCGAAACATGTTGAAGGCAAAGGCCATTCTGCATCTGGTCTTCCTAGTCATGGTATTATGACTTTTACCATGAACATAGTATCCAGTATTTCCCATACTATCTGCCACCAGGTGGTTTGGGCAGAATAGTCTTTTTCTATAAGGCATCATGCTGCCAGCCATCAAGGTGTCTTCTCACAGCAGCCATTCCACCTGGTGTTACCTCTGTTACATGTGTCCTGCACCTGCAACCTACATAGCTAGCCCCACATCAAGGATCACATCATACAGAAAGAGCTTGACTCCATATTAGACCTTATTTATTTTAACAATTTTTGCAGAAAAATCACATGGTGTTCTGGTTTTGTTTAGTGAAGGGGGGCTACGGTGGTAGCTTCTGTAAGAAGCTGCTAGAAGTTGTTCACCTTTATTCAGTGGTCTCGGCTGGGCCTAGGGCAGACCTGCTGCTGGCCAAGGCCGAGACAATTGGCAGCAGAAAGTTCTCTGATAATGCTTCTGCGACAATGAATTTAGGAAAAAGAAGAGAAGATGTGAAGAAGCTGAGCAGGGGCAGAGTGGAGAGGGGGAGGCGCAAGCCTTGTGGGCCATGCAGCCCTCACCATCTGGCCTCCCGCCGGGCAGCCATCTGGACCCAACTTGGTCCAGCCCGGCTGCAAGAAGTGGAGAGGAGATGGGATGTGAAGAAAACCTGAGAGGCGTCTGCCTGCCTGTTGTGAAGAATTTCTTGTGAGAGGAACGGCTGCAGACACCAAGGTCAGTGAAGAAGAAGGGAGAGGAGTAATGTGGCTCCTGGCCAAGATTCCCCTGCAGCCTGTGGTGATGACCATGGTGGAGCAGGTTGTCCCCCTGCAGCCCATGGAGGTCCACAGAGGAGCAGAGATCCACCTGCAGCCCATGGAGGACCCCATGTCAGGGCAGGCAGATGCCTGAAGGAGGCTGTGGCCCATGGAGGGCCCTCTGGGGCAGCCATTCTGGAGGGACTGCGCCCCATGGAAGAGATGACCCACACCTGAGTGGTTCACAAAGGACTATAGCCCATGAGTGGGACCCCACGCTGGAGCAGGGGAGGAATGTGAGGAGTTCTTCCCCTGATAACAGAGCAGCAGCGTAAAACAATGTGTGATGAATTGACAGTCGATTCTGTTTTGCCCATAACGGTAACAGATTTCTCCCCATCCTTATCTCAAACCTTGAGCCTTCTTTCATATATTATCTCTCCCTATTCTCTTGGAGGGTGGGGAGAGTGAGAAAGAGACTCCCTAGTCTGGTCCCAGTCGGGGCTGAACTACAACACATGGTCATATTCTGATCATGTTAGTTTTCCACTCCTGGTAGCTAAACCTCTAGTATTTACAAATGGAATCAACACCCAGTCTGAAGCCCAATGCCTGATACCAGGTTGTCCCTCCTGGGTTCACATCCCTCCCACAAGGCAACAGCAGCTGTGATCAGTCAGTGCATTTCTACTTGGCCCATATTGGTAAGGAAAAGCATAGCGAGACCTTGAAGGACTAAAAAATTTAATCAGAATCTGAATTCTTAGTCACAGACCTGCCAGAAACTTCTGTGGCCTGATCACCAGCTGAACTACTTATCTTCTCTTGGATAGAAGAGTACCTGACAGGAAATTCCAGACCTTTTGTCAGAGAAATCTGTTGACTGAGTTATTTGGAGAATTAATTTCCCAAGGGTAGATTCACCAACATCTCCTCTTGTTCTCCTCTGTATGAGAGAGAGAGAGAGATTGGAAAATATGATCCTTTCTGATTCCTGCTTTTTCAGGGACTCCTAGGAAGACGTAAATCTGACAAGCCTCCCTACACTTCTGCCTGTGAGAACGACACAGAGGACTGGAAGAGCATGGCTGCTGTTCAACTGCCAGCCCCTCTAAGCTTGAGTCTCCAGCCAAGCCCTAATTAGTTTGGGATTTGGGAAGCAGGTAAAGAGTCACAAACACAGAAACCACATCTGCAGTCACTTCTGAGTGAAAGCTATGTGGGATGTAGCTTGGTTTCAGGCACAGTATATCAAAGTACACGGAAGAAAAAGCTGTTGATTTTCTTTACGAGGTTATATTAACCTAGGGTTGTGGCCAAGGTATCTAAGAAACAAAACATGTCACTCTTCCTAGCAGTTGATAGTCAGATACCAACAAACAGGTAAATAATTCAGTTCTGTAACTCTCCTGTTTTTCTGGGACAAATGGAAAGATGTATTTGTATTTATATAAAGATGTACAGACCTAAATACCTCCATCTTTTTATGTACAGAAATCCACACTTTCATGCTGATAAATGTGGTGGCAGCTAAACTAAGTCTACATCCCTATTTAACATGAGTTTCAAAAGATGTGGTAATATTCTTCAAAGCTCACATAATACTGATACTAAGTCCTATTTTCTTCTACCTACCTACTTGCTTTTCTTGACCTAGCTTATAATAAGCAGATCAAATACAATGTAGACCTGCATTTTTCCACCCTGGTGCAAGTAATGCTAATATCACCTTATTATTTACATGCCAAATTCTGTTTCACCTCTAGCCAGCCACTTATCTACACTCATAAAGACTAACCTTTTCCAAATATCTCCAAAAAATATCTTCCCACACTCATAAGCAATATAGTATCCTATCTAGAGCTGCAGGTATACCCATTAAAGGATAAAAAACAGTATTTCTCAGCTAATGTTTGAGACTCAAATTTGGAGGTTATGTGATACAACAAGCGAGCACCATGATAAATTTTTTTGTAGCGTGATTAGGTGCTCAGCCCACATCCCTTCTTCCAGTGTTCTGGAGAACCAGACAGACACATTCCCTGACCTCACCAATCTTTGCCGAACCTGTAGAGCACTAATGGCAACATTTTTCAGTATCAGATATGAAGTCTTCATAGATTACAATCTGTTTTTGTTCCCCAAGTCAGCTTTCACTGGCTGTGAAGATAAGTACAGAAGCATACAGCTATCCCTGCTGCTGTTCTGGGACACCTTCACCTAAAAAGACTAACTCACCATAAAGTCCCATTCTAATCAGAAATTCGCCCTAAAAAATTCCAGCACAAACTTTCTTTTTCATTGGGCTCAAGACACTTCCAGTCTATATCTTTTGAAAATTCAACCTGGTAGTTATGAATTTGGACTTTTTTTTTTCCTTTACTTGCATGCTGTTGGCCAAGAAAACCCTGCAGCTGAAATGTGGATTTTGATTGCCCATATCAATCTACAAGTCAGAATGGAACCTGTTCACTCGCTCACTGCTTAATTCTCCAGTGCCAGAAGCAATAATCTACTGCAGGTATTAAAGTCCACACAATTTTCACACGCATTGTGTGAAATGATTACAGAATGATTGCTGTAATTTACTTCTTAAACAATTAGAGAAGACATCTACCTATCTCAACGGACTTTCAACTGTCAAACGCTATTATTGCATACCACTAGGAACATTACGACATTCTGAGCATAATTTATTGGCAGTGCCACTGCTTTCAGAAAAATTAAAAATTAATAGAATCATAGAATCATAGAATAGTTTGGGTTGGAAGGGACCTTTAAAGGTCATCTAGTCCAACCCCCCTGCAAGGAGCTTCCACTAAACCGGGTTGAGCCCCGTTCAGCCTGGCCTTGAATGTTTCCAGGGATGGGGCATCTACCACCTCTGGGCAACCTGGTCCAGTGTTCCACCACCCTCACTGTAAAAATTATCTCCCTTATGTCCATTCTGATTCTGCCTCCCTCTATTTTGAAACCATCACCCCTTATCCTACTGCAACAGGCCCTGCTAAAGAGTTTCTCCCCATCTTTTCAATAGGCACCCTTTAGGTATTGGAAGACTGCTGTAAGCCTGAAAATGTGGATATAATTAATCAGTACATATTTAAACCAATAAATCTAGTTGCAACATTTTTGAAATGTACTTTGTAAAAATATCTGGATCGTCCAAGGTGAAATGTATAAAAGACACTAACTTAGCTCTAGGGAGTTTTTGTTGGGAAGGTTTTATAGCACACCACGTCGGACTGCTATTTCATAAGACATAAGGTGAGACTGAAAATCTGAATATTTTATCCAGAAATTGGTATTTCAGTGCAATTTTACTTGTGAAAATGCTTTAAAAGTTTTGGGATTACTCCAGTACAGAAGAGAAACAAACTTTAAAAGCTTGACTGTTAAAATGAAATTGAAATCTCATCTTTCACCAACTGTAATAATTTTATTATTTTCCAGAGGATTACAAAACTGAACTCAAAATACTCATTCAGATAATACTACTTTTTAAAGCCTCTTTCATCAGAGGATCTGATACATGCCTACATACAACAGAAAATACAGCACTGAGATTAAACAATTTCCTGCTGTCTAACTAGTAGCCTGCCATAGAAATCATATCTCCTGACTCCCAGTCCTTTTGCTTGAACACAGTGATTCTGTCAAGTTGCGAAAACTAATGACTATCATTAAACAAATCCAAAATATTACTGTCCACAAAAGCAGAAGTCACACTGTAGGTCTCAGAGGAGACAAAAGCTAAAAAGAATCCATATTTAGTAAGTGACTTGCTATCTGTTGACAAGGAAAGTTCAAAATAATTTATTTTCTTTTTTTAAAAATTAGCTACTTCAATATTATTGTCATCAAGTGACGCATTATTTATTTATTAAATAAGAGACCACTATAACATCCGAAATGTGGACTAATTATTCTAAAAGCATTAATCAATTTGTTAAGAACTCTTTGGTAATAACATAGTCTCTTTGTTGTTGCCACAGTAAGATTTACCTCACATAACCATAATCTGCTTATTGATACAAATACCACCTCCTTTTAATTAATTTCAGGAAAACATTTTAGAAGTGCTCTAGGCTGAAAGGGATGATAAATAATTTTTAGACTGAAAGTTGAAGTGGTTTGATTAGGAGCAATTTTTTATGTTTTACACAATAAAAAGATGAACTACATGGTTCACGGAGCCAATTTGCAGAGCAACCTCTTCTCTCTAATTGCCACTAGACTAATGTAGAAGCACACTCCTAGGAAGTAGAGAAATCCATTTACCCAATCATGTCATTTAAGTAGCGAACACAAGTAGTGGATTTTTCCATTACCTTTCATATTAGTCTTGCTACATTCCACCTGTGACCCTCATTTTAAGAGTGCAATGCTCTTTTATACAATTTTGTAACCATAATAAAGGTCCACTTCAAAATTTTTCAAAGTAGACTAAGGACATTTTAAAAAAACCATAATTGGGGACATAACCAATCTCACTAATTCCTGGTAATGTATTGGAAAACCAAATTATTTGCTAAAAGGTCTAATAAATTCCCATCTTCAGGGGTAGAAAAGAACATTTCCTCTATTTCCTCTGGCAGAAGAATCTAGTGACTATTCTCTTCTGACTACTTACACTGTAGTTGTCCCAGTTACGAGAAAAATTATTTTAAGAATTGTTTGGGTTTTTTAAACAGGAAATGGACAGGCTCCTGTTTAAATCAAGATAGGATTTTTTTTTTTGTACTGTTCCTATGAAAATAGATAATATATTGTTGCTGAAGAGGAAAAAAAAGGCATATCTTTATCTCCACTCATTATAGCAAGTCAGACTACACAGAATAATTAGTTTTATGTTCTAGGTGTCTCCTCTAAAGGCTATTTCTAATAATTGCTCGAACTGCAATAAAAACAAACGAAAAGAATGAAAAGAATAACGTAAGTAAAAACAACCCTGGGAGCAGAAGTTAGTTCTGTGCAATGCTTCTAAGTTTACTGAAAAAAAAAAGAACATGTTTCAAAAGTTATTTTCTTAAATACCTAGAAAAAAAATTCAAACATGTTTGAAGAACATACTCTACATTATTTCAGAATAAAAGCAAACACCATCATTGTCGGTATCAGGTTATAGAGAGTTTCCTAATAGACTGCAATCCTTTTATACAGTGTTTTCTGATCTTCAAATGAAATATATTAAACAAGTGTGAGGTGTTGTGACACTCTTACAGCAAAATATTTTCTATGTCACAGCAAGACTAAATTAAAGGAATGATTCAGGAATAACTGCTCTCATTCTAAATCACATCCATTGAGGCCCCCAAAATCTGAAAAACTGTTACAGCTTTTGCTGGAGGATAAAAAACATCTGTACAGAGAAAATAGAAGAACTGGAAATGCCAACTTATTTTTTTTTTAATGACAGCAGTCCTACTTGTAACAGCTAACAACATTCTCATTGCTTAATGCTCTTCTTTAAAACATAATTAGGGAAACCTGCTACTACCCGATTTCCGTAGTAACATTAACTGCAGTAATTCAAAACAAATAAATATCTGCTACTTGTCTAAATACTTATTTGAATGTATTATTTAGATACCGTTACAGCAAGGCTAGCATGGATACATTTGTGTTGTAGTATTTACTGGTTTTCAGCAATACCTGAGGTTTTAAAACAGACCTCACAATGATCTGGTTGGGATGTTTGGGAAAAGGAAATGAGTTAGTAAATACATTTTTTATAAAGGTATATTTTAATTAACATACTGCACATACTGATAAAGACAGGGCATAATGCTTTTAAAATAATTATCGTCTTGAAAAAGGGTCAGTAGTCACAGTCTGCCTGCTACGTGCACTAGTAATTCCACTATAGACATGAGATTTACTGAAGATTTAGCTAAAATGAGCCAAGTAACTCAATCTTCAAAAGAATATGACTTCTCCAAACCATACACAGCTCATGACATATTCCAGGGAAACCAAGGACCAAGTGAAAAATGGGCTATTATGTCCTATTTGAATTGCAGGAACTGAACTAGCAAAGGCTGTTACAGCCAACATCTACAAGTAACCTGGAAGCACAGCTGCAGGTTCAGCTCCACCATGTAATAGTGAACATGAGTATAATTTTCTGCCTGTGAATTCCTTCTAAAGGCCCTTCTCTTTTGCTCTTTCCTGAAGCCCTTCCTAGCAAATGTGTGATACTGAGTAGGGAAAGTTGTATCCTAAAATATGTACTGATTTTTTTTCAGCCTCTGATGTAGCAGCTTAATTTCACTGTCTTGTTAGATTTAAACCTGATTTATATCAGTAAAATTGGGCAAGGAAGCAGGCGAGCATCTTTAGTTAGCATTAATGTAAAAATCTTAAGCAAGAACAAACTTTGCTTTTAAGGTACAAAAGGAAGTCTGATAAACAAAGTGTCAGCCTTGCACAGTGAGGATAATATAAGCATTTTGCTGACTGATTTTTTTAAGTGATTTACTAAGTAAGCAACTTTTGCGAAATAAGATACATAGTGTTTTAAAATCAGATTGTGATTTTGTGATTTTGAAAACTGGAAAACCTCCGGTTTTCTAGTACTGGAGGTAGTCATCATCAACAGTTAGCTGCTTCGTGGTTTCAGATCTGGGTATCACAAAAGTTTCCCTTTCTGCCACAGTGACCATATCTTCTTTTCCGTTTCTTGCTAATGTGCTGCACAGGTTGCAATTTTAAAGTTAAAACTATCCAAATAAGCCTCGTTTATATCAGAACTGCATGCTGTACTTTAAGTGGTATGATTGTGGAGTGACAGGAGTTGTGGCAGCAGAAGTCCCTAGCATAAATAGGACTCCACTGGCAAAACTGTATTGACAGTTCTAAGTGGTAGATGCAGAAAGCGTACAGCTGTGGATAAGCAAAGATGACACACTTGTAGATCACAGTCTACTTTCATTAGGATAAAAACAAACCTTTTAGGTAAGCCCACTTTTTCCAGGTATCACTGCATCCACCCCGGGACAGCTTTTGGAATATCTCAAGCATGGGTACTCTTCAATAGAGACGCACTCAGTATTTTAATCCTAAAAAAAAACCTTACAGTTGCTTATAATTTTATAGTCATAGGAAAATACATTTGAGGGATCTACCTCTATTCTGTAGCTCCAAACCACATAGCCTTGTTAAAGGCTTTTCCAAATGATTTGGTCTAACTTGTTCCTAAAGGCCTCCTGGCCATGGAGCCCACCACCTTGCCAGGTTTGTAACAGATTTATTTGAGGTCTCTGCAGACAGGAACTTTGAAAATATTTTCCTCCTCTCTAATCTGAATCTTTTCTACAGTAATGCAAGCCTGTTACTTATTTAATTACTGCAGACACAGAGAACAGATTCATTTCTTTCATTTCGTAAAAATCTTATGCGTATTTGAAGATTATGTTTCCCATTCCTCCTTCCAATTTTATTTCAGGTAAACAATCTGATACCTTTCAACTGATCCTCACCACACGTGTTCTATATCGATGATCATTCTTGCTGCTTCTCTGGATTTTTTTTATCTGGTTTACATCTTCCCTAAAGCACAGTTCCTCAATCTGCACAGGGTAAACTTGCACAGAATTAGCAGTACTGACCAGAGAATTATGTCATGCATTGTGCTGGATTTGGCTGGGATGCAGTTAGTTTTCTTCACAGCCCTTCATATGGTGCTATGTTTTGGATTTGTGCCCAAACCAATGTAGATAACACAGGGATGTTTTGGTTAGTGCCAAGCAGTTGCTGAGCAGTGTCAGTGTTTTCTCTGTTTCTCACGCTGCCCACCAGTGTGCAGGCTAGGGGTGCACAAGAGGTTGGGAGGGGATACAGCTGGGACAACTGACCCCAGCTAAACAATGGGATATTGCATGCCACGTGGCATAGTGCTCAGCAGTAAAAGTTGGGGGAAAGAAGGAGGAAGTGGGGATGTCTGGCGTTAACATCTGCCTTCCCAAGTAACTATCACATGTGATAGAGCCCTGCTGTCCTGAAGACAGCTGAACACCTGCCTGCTGATGGGAAGTAGTGAATGAATCCCTTGTTTTGTTTTGCTTGCATGCAGTTTTTGCTTTACCTACTAAGATGTTATCTTAATTGCAGGATTTCTCTTTTACCCTTCAATTCTCTCCCCTACCCCACTTGATGTGGAAGGAGCGAGCAGCTGTGTGGGGCTCAGCTGTCCACTGGCATCAGCCTACCCCATGTGTCTCTCAGGTTTTAACCCTTTTCATATTTCCCTGTCCAATACCTGTCATTTTCACAGCCACAGGAAGCTGAAGCTCACCCATTCTTTGGTCCACTACGTCCCACAACTCCCTTCCTGGAGAGCTGCTGCCTCACCAGTTACTGTCCGTACTTAATTTGAGCAATCTGTTGCTCCTCCTGAAGTGTAACACCTTGTGCTGGTTCTGACTGAATTTCACTGATGTTTTTTTAAAACTATATATTCAATACAGCTGTCCAGGCCTCCAGCTGCAGTGAGTGCCTGAGCCTGTCACTTGTACCAGCCGGCAGCAGAGATAGCAGCTGTTTTCGGTGTGACCAGGTGGATGACGTGGAAGAGGAAGTGGAAAGGCTCAGGAGTATCAGGGAGTGCGAGAGCGAGATCAATCAGTGGAGCCACATCATACCAACCCTGAGGCCAAGGCAGCAGATGGAGGCTCCACGAGAAGCAGAGGATCGCCTGTCCTCTTGCCACCACACAGATGGAGAGGAATGGAAACAGGCCCC